>CM068367.1:94400343-94552843 GCA_034769895.1 Magicicada septendecula
GTTACAATAGCAGGTACCTCCATTTTAAAAGTGTCTGAAAGGAAAATAGAAAGGAAAACTTATAGCTCTGTAAAAATAAGAAAAATCTCCTGGACAAGGAACAACTGTGAGGTAGATACTGTACTCAAAGGAGGATGTACAGTACGATTTGCTGAGTCCAAAAGGATTGGCTAGTTAAGGCATGTGGGGAGAATGGGTCAAGACAGACAACTAAAGTGAATCTTGAATGATGAGGTGGGAGGAGTGAGGCGGGTAGGAATACCGGAAAGGCGATAGCTGAAAAAAAAATGGAAGCGGATATAGGAAGGATGAGAATCAAGAATCAAAAGACGCCTGGCAGGAGGAAAAAGTGAGTGGAGGCGAATAGTGGAGAAAGCCAATGCCATGGAGGGGCGTAAAGCTTTAGGAGAAGAAGAGCAGGAAGAAGCAGAAGATGAAGATAAATGAAAATAACCAAAGCTATAAAAATTCATCAAGCAAAAGATAAATCCTGTTTATTCTCGAAGTCTGCTGGTCAGAATGGGACCACTCACGACAAATTGTTGGGTTAACTAGAACTAAAACTGAAGCCCCAAACCCAGCACAATACGACGAATGAATGTCGTTCAAATAGATGTTTCTTCCACCCACTGTCAACATATAAAAGTAAACATTATTAGAATAGTTGTAAAGGCCTTTACGTAGATGTAACAATCAACTAGAGACCAAACCATAATCTAAAGCCTTAAAGAAGTCTGTAGTCCTATAATTGTCGACAAGTAGCGAGAAAAGAAATTTTATAATAATCAATCACCTGTACATTAATGTTACATTATTATGTGTTAATAAAACAAACCCGCCGGAAGTGGGATCACAAAAATATTTTTATTAACCTTAAGAATCAAAAACAAAACAAAGAGAATGTGCGGGAAACAATCGTGCCTGTAAGACTTTTGTTTTTTTAGTACACGTGCGTATTTACTATAGCGACATTAGAATAGCTGTAACGAAAGCTTACAGAGAAAAGAATAAAATAATTTAATTATCTTTATTTAGGAACAGTCTTCATAAAATATGGGGTAACAAAACCCAGGTAGCAATACTGAATTTATAATAATTAGGGTTTGTATAAGATTTATGACAGATCTAAACTGAATAATTTAGTTAATAATAATAATAATAATAATAATGATAATAAGTTAAATTTATTATTTACTAATTCATCATCATCATCACCACTCCAAGGAGTAGACCTTAGTCCTGTTCGGAACCCATCTCCTCCTCGGTCTACCGGCATCTCACTTCCCAGTAGGGAGATAACCCAAGGCAGCCACAGGTAGACGGATGCCAGGCATGCGATTCAAGTGTTATCACCATCTCCTTCTGTGGTCTTCAATCTTCTGGTGCAATGATACAATGTTTAAATCGCGTGTAATATCCTCGTTCCTTCTCCGATCCAAGAGAGAAAAACCTTGCGTCCCTCTTAGAAATTTCATTTCGGCTGCCCAAATCCTCTACACGTTCCTTTTACCAAGAGTCCATTTCTCACTAGCATACAGGAATGTGGGGACTGCTTAAATTTTATAAAATTTCATTCGGGTATCCTTCGGTGTTTTATTTTTCAGATACCTATGAATCGTTCCACAGGTTCGTCTAAATTTTGTTAGCGTACTATCCCATCAATATCAATATCAGTCCCATATGAGATATTACAACCTAGGTAATTAAAATTACTAACCTATCTACTAATTTAAATAAATATTAATTTCTAATAAATAAATAATTACTAATTTCGCTATTGTCGGAGTGATGCTAAAGGACGAGGACAGCTATCGAGTCCGTCCTGAGTCGCAAGGTAGGTGATGGATGTCTTACGTAAGACGTGAGCCTGAGTGTAGCATAGCACAGTTGAATGGATGTAGCCTTTGGGAAGCCTTAGTAACAGCATGCCTCAGTCTGACGTGATGCGCCCTGACAGACTCTACGTAGGCGACACTCCTTTGCCCTGGTCTCGAGAGGACTAAGTACCTCGGGCTCAACCTCGATCGACGTCCTGGCGGACACACTCCGAGCAAGTAGCCCGCGAGACCTTCCATCATCTATATCAACTCCGTTCCCTGCTTTGCAGTAACTCTATGACCCGCCGCCTAGGGAAGCTTATCGCCACCACCTATGTGGTGCCGATGGTTTCCGTGATTCCCGTATTTGGCTATTTGGCGAAGATCCATAAGCGAAAGCTTCAGTCTCTCCTGGAACGAGGATTGCGCTCGTGCAAAGCCCACTACCTGACTCATAATAAAATTATCAGAGAATCCCTACGTGTTCTGTCCCTGGACGCCACTATACGGACACTGTCCCGGAAATTCTATTGCCGCACCGCCCGCTTTCAGGGCAATCACCTCATTAGCGCCCACGGTCGCTACCAGTCTGTGGCAGGTGAATCTTGGACCCGGCCTCGGCGAACACTCACCCTCAATTAAGTAATTAATTGATGACTCACGGCCGGTAGCAGGCCACACCCTAAATATCCAGCACATGTGTGGTCCCTGCGGCAGGTGCTCTATTTGAAGCTCGGGACGCAGCACAGGAGCGGGCGACGGGCATGCCCTTCGTCTCGCACAGCCCCGCAGTAAGTGATGCGGAACCGATCCCAAACTCAGTCTGGGTTCCGTGGGTAATGAAGGTGGGATTTTAGTAGGTAAAATTCCCACACTACCAGGTAGCCAGCCGCCCGTTCTGCGTGGTGCTTTTTCGAAGGGTTTTCTCACCTTCTAATATGAAAATATGAATAAATAAATTTATTCACTAAATTTAAATTGTTTTAATTTTTATTATTAATAAAAATAATAACATTATAAACATAAAGAACGCTATCTAATTTATTGAATAAATAATATTATATTACTGTAATAATAATAACAATAATTACATTAATATTGTTATTCATACCGGTAGCATAAAAGAAAAGAGAAATAGATAGATGACAAAGAGGTCGGGTAGAGAGACAAAGAGAGAGAGAGAGAGAGAGAGAGAGAGAGAGAGAGAGAGAGAGAGAGAGAGAGAGAGAGTTACATAGAAAGTGAAACCGTTAACCGGTAGTTAGGGCGGGAATACCTCGTAAGTGTTCGATTCAACGAGCTAAATTTGGATGGTGAAACTGGCTTCCAAAATGTTGCTGTCACTTTTGCTGCCCAAACGATCGAGATATTAACAAGGACAAGATATAAAGTTACTTTCCTATAATTGTGGTATTTGCGAGATTAATAAATGGGATGTGGGTCACATATGTGATGTAACAACCATGTAGTTAAGGAATCGCACACGTGCAGACATTAGACTGAAGAGTTTACGAGACTGTAGCTCTGGCCACGATAGCGAATGCTGGTCAAGCGGTAGAAATGAGGTATCTTCGCACGACGAAGGATTCTTGACGAGCCGATGGACTGGGATATACTAGCATTCCGAAGAGCTGAATATCTTTAGTGCACGTAATAAAGTAAGAGTATATAAAATAAACTTCTTCTTTTTTTAGTTAGCAATCCGCATATTGGTTTGTAGCAGTTCTCCACATCGATTTTCTACGTGCTTTCCGTTTCTCTCCTGATAGGAATTTAAACTTACATCATCATCTGTTTCATATAATGGAGTCTCGGTCTGCATCTTCGTCTTTTTGCTTCAATATGACCTTCTATTATTGTTTTTATCAAATTCCCGTGACGCATAATATGGTCAATAAGTTCAACTCTTCGTTTCACAATATTTTGGAAAGATCTTGTTATTTCTCGAACTCTAGTCAGAATCTCATCTTTACTATTCTTGTCGATCCATCTTACTTTCAGTAAGTTCCTATAACATCACATTTCCAGTGCTTCAAGTCTTCTCCTTTCCTCTGTTCCAGTTGTCCACGTTTCACATCCATATAGAGCTATGCTACATAAGTAACTGTTCAGGAACCGTGTTTCCAAAGCTATTTCTTTAGAAGTCAATAATTTCCATTTACTCTGTTAAATGAAACTTAGGTTGTCCGATCCTACTCAAAATTTCTCTCTTACTTATTACGTCTTCTGTGATTTTGCATTCTAAGTATACGTAAACACTCTAACTTCAACTTTGTCGTGTTTACTTGGTGAACTGCTATTTGTCATATTCCGGACGAGGACTTTGAGTGTTTCCCACATTTTCAAGTCCTAAACCACGACAGCTTTTCTTTTTTTCGGGAGCGTTTCGCAATCTGCATATTATACGTGTACTATACGCATGTCATTAGGAACATCACTGTGGACAAGGGCCTATGATCGTTTGACGCCTAGAGAATTCGGACCTCCCCATTCGAAAATGGTGGAAACACTTAAAGGCCTCGTCCGGAACATGACAAGTAGCAGTTCAACAAGTAAACACGACAAAGTTGGAATTACAGAGACTGCTAATTCAAATAACAAGATGAACTCTAACTTCCTCTATATTTTTCCCATTCGGGAATATATTTATACTGGACTGTCATAAGAAAAACTATAACTGGAACAGCAGTGGTAGATTGCCTTATAGAATCGCAGAAGAAGCTTGGTGCCACCAAGAAACCACTGAGTACATTAACAGTCCAGTTGCCTAATACAGCGAGTTGTCGCTTACATTGTCCGGCTTAACGTCACTTGGGTACTCAACAGTCGGCGTAATAAACTTGGAGTTGCTTCGCCATAACGTCAGCGACGCTCCAAACCACTGAGTACAATAACAGTCGAGTTGCCTAATACAGCGAGTTGTCGCTTACATTGTCCGGCTTAACGTCACTTGGGTACTCAACAGTCGGCGTAATAAACTTGGAGTTGCTTCGCCATAACGTCAGCGACGCTCCAAATATTCGATGGCAGGTTTTCTCGAACCTGGAACCAAGAAATGTAGAAAAACTTGCTTCATTCTTGTGCGGAAGAACTTGCTAATCAGTATCAATTACAAGTCGTGCAAATTCTGATGATTGAGAACAAATCAATGTTGATTTATAAAAGTGACACAGTTTCGGTTAAGCTTTGACAAATACATTTTCGGTTATTGAGAAACGGGCTATAGACTTTGGGCGATGAAACTCGAGCCATGAACGATTTTCTAAAGTAAAAGAACTCTAAGTCCAGCAGAGGTTCTTACAGAAAATCTACAAAGAAAAGAAAAAACACACAACAAAACGGTAAAATGTTCATGCCTCCTCTAAGCAAGCCAGTGAAACACCAAACAGTCAAACGTGGGATGAAAAGTGATTCTGCTTCTGTTTCCGATGTGGCAGAAAATGGTGTGGCAGTAAGAAACGTGTTTTAGTATTCTAGGTCTGTGTCAGTAGTGGTGCCCATCTCCACCGCAAGCCCAATGCCGTAGCCCTCCTCCCAAAATGTTTCACTATCCTGCCCTCGTTTTATCGTCAGCCTTTGCCTCAAATGTAGTACATAATAACTGCTGTAATTAACCAGTAATTTCCATTACCAGTAACCAGTAAGGCTTGATTTTTGTTTTGTTTTCTTCATTGGAAACTACGTTACTGATGTCTTCCAATAACTTATCTTGCTGACTTACAGTGATCCACCTACAAATACAAGCTGACGTACTTGTATGTGTACGACTGCTTGAGCTGATTGGGAATCTGAAAACACATTGAGACAAAAGGCGTAAAACAATATTGTCACTGCGAGTCCAAAACAAAACACAACCACCCACTACTACTTGTACTACTGACTACTTGTACTAACAGATGATTACATAATATTATTATGCGGGATGCCGGAGGGATATTGTTGTGCCTGTCAGACGTCACAAAGGAAAATTTACCGGTTTTTGGCGAAAGGAGAGCGCCAGTTACTGCCTGTTACCACACGTTGAGTAGCAAAATTTGAACCTGCCGTTTAACCTTGCCTACAATCTGTGTAGTAGAAATGAACATTTGAATTGGACTTAAACCTGTAAATATGCGTTATTAAGATTTTAAAATACTATTTTATTTGCCTTAAGCTTCTAACGCTTTTAAAATCCCCCTCACTAAAATTCTGATGCCGCATCTTGCGCCATGACCTCCACTATGTCAGTATTGACTTACAGTTCTTACTGTGCTGCCATCATCATGGTGTCGCAGCCTATGGTGAGCCATAGCCTACTTCAGCGTAGTCCTCCAGTTGTCTTCACACATTTCTCGTCGTCGCCGTCTAATGCATTCTGTCTTACTCCAGTAGTTCCTAGATCCTTCTTCTTATTCTCTTCTTCAAGGATTAGATTACATAAACCTGTTCCGACACCCATCTCATCCTCGAACGACCCACGTCTCTTCTACCAATGACTTAATAGTTCAGTGCCGCTTTTGCCAATCGATCCTCTGTCAATCATTTGCAGATGATTCCACCATTGTCTTCTGTAAATTGAAATAATTTCATTTATGTCCATTCCTTCGAGTTCTGCTCTGATATTCTCATTCCTTATTCTATCTTTCAATGTATAATTTAAAGTATTTCGATGAAACTGCATTTCACCACTCTGAATCTTGCCGGATTCCTTTTTTGTCATGACCCACGCCTTACTTGCATAAATCAATGTGGGTATTGCAATTGTAGATCCTATTCGTTATCTAATTGAAGTTAGAAGTTCGTGGTCTTCCTCGCTTACGCTAACCAAAAGGCCACTCCCAAAAATGTTTTTATAGAAGGTCGTCTTCGTGCATTCTCATAACATGGCAGTCCAACCCTTCTGAGTCTACTTCCTCTAACTGTTTTCATAATATCTGGTCTTGGAATAGCACCTTCCAAATTGCCAAATTGCACCTTTGCCTCAAAGATACATTTTTATAACAAGCCCCATAAATGTTGCTTAAAACTATATTTATTTATCTCTTTTCATGAACGTCCATGTCTCACAACCATATGGCAACACTTGCCTTGTTACTGTTTTGTAGTACAGTTTGCATTTCCTTGCTCTGGATATAACTGCCCTGTACACTATCTTAAGCGCAATACATTAAATATTTTATATGCAAAAATCGTGTACTTCATTAAAAATTTCGACCCAATAAAACCTAACCTACTTTTCCGTAGTTTTGTTTATGGAAAAAAAATTGTTTCGCTTTGGGTCGTTTCAATTAACGTAGGAAACTTTAGGAACGTGAGACTAGGACGTTAAATGAGGACTTACTGTACAAGACGCTGTTTGGGAGTTTGGTTTTGTAAACATTATATAACCGCGTGTTTTTTTCCTTTCTATCTTCTGCATGTACAGTGTAGAGCAATTCATATTCATTATTATTCTAGACGCTTGCTCGGACACCAGCTGCGCTTACCGGTATAGTGAATGCAAACACTGCTCTTTGAATGATAATTATTTTCTCTGTTAGTCCAAGATTTATCACCCATTCTGACTCCTACGGTCGTTAATGTTGTATTTAATGGCGTCCATTACCGTGTAGTCCTCCCATTGTATCCTCTTAGTTTCCAACGTAGCCGCTTTTAAGTTCCTAGTTTCTCGTCTGTCTAGTTTGTTTTAACAGTTTTTGCCTTTTAAGTGTAACTATTTACACCAAATTTGAAATGACAGTAAAAGTTAATAGAGAATTATTGTCAGATACTTGCCCGTAACAAAAGGAACCAAGCAGAGGATTCCCAAAGTAATTATGGGGGAGATTAGTCGTATTAAGGAGGTAAAACATAATATGAAGTTATGCGGGATGAGTGAAAGTGTGTTTAATATTTTAATATTTGAGGTCGACGTCCTTCTAATAATGAGGAATAAAACTGATTTACAGAGACTTTTAGGAGTTTTTACTTTAACAATGCATTTCAGAGATATAATATGAAGATACTCGAGGATAAGATAAAATAAACTAAAATTTCGCGGGAACGTAATTCCTATAAACGTGACAAATAATTGAACAAGCAAATTTGATAGACTCGCTAGGGATTAGATTTAACGATAGGACAGACGTAGAAATCGAACACCAGTTGACAAAACCAAAAAGAATGCGTGAAACTCTTATACGGAATGACAGATACTTTGCCTCTTCTGCTTCGTCTCCCTTCAAGTGTTATTACTGGTATCCCAAAATTAATAAATTACAAAAAAGAAAACTACATACACATTTTAGTTAAAAATTATTTTAATTTGGAGTCCTAAGTGGATTTTTGTTATTTTTCATAATTCGTCCTCTTCGAAGTTTTGCCTCCCGCCCCAAAATTGGGGGGAGCAATCTAAAAAACAAAAAAAAAAAGGAAAAAGGATTCTGTAGGATAAAAGTATGGATATGCGTGCTAAGTTTCTCGAAAGTCGGTTGATGGATTTAAAAGTTATTTTCAGACAAACCCCCAAACGGACAGTTAGGAAGAGATACACGTGCCAAACGGTAAAGTCAAATCTGAGAACTCGCTTCTCTCGTTAAATAAGGGACACACACTTCACTTCGCTGAATTCTTACGGGATGAACGCGTTTCGTGAATGGATAATACAAGGTTGTTGGAAAAGGCAGAGACTGCAAACCAAACACCACGAGGAGACTCGGGCGTCCAAGGAAGGAAGAAGTGAGCCGACAGCATGTAGAACGACACGAGTTGTTATGGATCATGACAAAGCCCTAACGACGAAATTAAAGGAGAAGAAAACGTGAAGTGTATTGTGGTTGTGACAACAGAGGTTTAGGGACACGATATTCCCGTAGAGGACCAAAACATTAAAAAAAATAACGAGCTTTAATTATTTAGGATAAATAATAGGGCGAAATGGAAGACAAGCTATCGACGTCTTCTTCTTCTCCTGTAGAAGGCTCCAGTGAGTCCCTCCATCTCTTGGTTGGTCTCCCTGGGCCCCTTTACCTATTGGTGGTGCAACTCGTACGATGTTTGCCTATCTGTCATCCGCACGTTTTACTTATGTGAGTCTCATTCCTTATGTACGTATTCACACCACCCAGTTTCCTATAACATCCAAATATATTTCAAAGTCTCTGCATTTCTTTGACACAATCTCTTCCATTTACTCCTATTACTAACGAAACATTACTTCTATGTTAACGAGTAATTGACAAGTTGTATTCCTGTTAACATGATCCTACAAGCTAACGAGTAATTGACACAAAGTTGGTTCACCGAGTTTGGATAAGGTCGAAGAATAGAAGCGGTAGAGACGGATGTCTTGACGAGGTCTGCTGTGAAAGCACGACTGGACAGAGTTGGGAAAACTACTCTTAGAGATGTCGACGTCTTGCGACGCAGGAAACCACAATACAGACTATATGGTACGGGACTCTTAGAGATGACGACGTCTTGCTGCGACGCAGGAAACCACAATACAGACTATATGGTACGGGACTCTTAGAGATGTCGACGTCTTGCTGCGACGTAGGAAACCACAATACAGACTATATGGTACGGGACTCTTAGAGATGACGACGTCTTGCGACGCAGGAAACCACAATACAGACTATATGGTACGGGACTCTTAGAGATGTCGACGTCTTGCTGCGACGCAGGAAACCACAATACAGACTATATGGTACGGGACTCTTAGAGATGTCGACGTCTTGCTGCGACGCAGGAAACCACAATACAGACTATATGGTACGGGACTCTTAGAGATGTCGACGTCTTGCGACGCAGGAAACCACAATACAGACTATATGGTACGGGACTCTTAGAGATGACGACGTCTTGCGACGCAGGAAACCACAATACAGACTATATGGTACGGGACTCTTAGAGATGACGACGTCTTGCTGCGACGCAGGAAACCACAATACAGACTATATGGTACGGGACTCTTAGAGATGACGACGTCTTGCGACGCAGGAAACCACAATACAGACTATATGGTACGGGACTCTTAGAGATGTCGACGTCTTGCGACGCAGGAAACCACAATACAGACTATATGGTACGGGACTCTTAGAGATGACGACGTCTTGCTGCGACGCAGGAAACCACAATACAGACTATATGGTACGGGACTCTTAGAGATGTCGACGTCTTGCTGCGACGCAGGAAACCACAATACAGACTATATGGTACGGGACTCTTAGAGACGTCGACGTCTTGCGACGCAGGAAACCACAATACAGACCATATGGTACGGGACTCTTAGAGATGACGACGTCTTGCTGCGACGCAGGAAACCACAATACAGACTATATGGCACGGGACTCTTAGAGATGTCGACGTCTTGCGACGCAGGAAACCACAATACAGACTATATGGTACGGGACTCTTAGAGATGTCAACGTCTTGCGACGCAGGAAACCACAATACAGACTATATGGTACGGGACTCTTAGAGATGTCGACGTCTTGCGACGCAGGAAACCACAATACAGACTATATGGTACGGGACTCTTAGAGACGTCGACGTCTTGCGACGCAGGAAACCACAATACAGACTATATGGTACGGGACTCTTAGAGAAGTCAACGTCTTGCGACGCAGGAAACCACAATACAGACTATATGGTACGGGACTCTTAGAGATGACGACGTCTTGCTGCGACGCAGGAAACCACAATACAGACTATATGGTACGGGACTCTTAGAGACGTCGACGTCTTGCGACGCAGGAAACCACAATACAGACTATATGGTACGGGACTCTTAGAGATGTCAACGTCTTGCGACGCAGGAAACCACAATACAGACTATATGGTACGGGACTCTTAGAGATGTCGACGTCTTGCGACGCAGGAAACCACAATACAGACTATATGGTACGGGACTCTTAGAGACGTCGACGTCTTGCGACGCAGGAAACCACAATACAGACTATATGGTACGGGACTCTTAGAGAAGTCAACGTCTTGCGACGCAGGAAACCACAATACAGACTATATGGTACGGGACTCTTAGAGATGACGACGTCTTGCTGCGACGCAGGAAACCACAATACAGACTATATGGTACGGGACTCTTAGAGACGTCGACGTCTTGCGACGCAGGAAACCACAATACAGACTATATGGTACGGGACTCTTAGAGATGTCAACGTCTTGCGACGCAGGAAACCACAATACAGACTATATGGTACGGGACTCTTAGAGATGTCGACGTCTTGCGACGCAGGAAACCACAATACAGACTATATGGTACGGGACTCTTAGAGATGTCGACGTCTTGCGACGCAGGAAACCACAATACAGACTATATGGTACGGGACTCTTAGAGACGTCGACGTCTTGCGACGCAGGAAACCACAATACAGACTATATGGTACGGGACTCTTAGAGACGTCGACGTCTTGCGACGCAGGAAACCACAATACAGACTATATGGTACGGGACTCTTAGAGATGTCGACGTCTTGCGACGCAGGAAACCACAATACAGACTATATGGTACGGGACTCTTAGAGACGTCGACGTCTTGCTGCGACGCAGGAAACCACAATACAGACTATATGGTACGGGCACGTCCAATCAAAAGCAGTGAGAGAATGGTCGTCATCAAGGAGGTAGAAGGAAGGAAGAAAAACGTGGAGAAACACTGTAGTAAGGGCCGCGAGGGAGCAAGGCCTACAGGATGAGAACCACAAGACAGTGTATGACGATTAAGTTTGGAAGTCGAAAGTCTCTGTAACACAAACACACACACACATTATATATACATGTGTGTGCAGTTGTGTAACTAAGAGGGGATCATGGAAACCATCCCACCCCCCTAGAGCTATTAAAATTTTCTGCTAAATTTCATAATTGCTTAAACCAGACCTATTTCAAAGCCAGATGCATGTGTTAAAAAAGCATTTTGAGTAACTGTAGAAATAATATGAATTACACTATTTGTAAATTAACAAAATAAAGATGAGTTTTCTTAATAATGACAGTCACTCAACATTTGGTAGATAATATACATATTTGCAGCGTTAAGTAATTATGCATGCCTGCCAGAAAATGAAGGCAGAGCCTATTAATCTACATTTATCTTTTCTGCCCAGTCCCTTCCCCTTACAAGGTTGTCTGTGTCATGACTCATCTAGTCTAATATCTCTAAGGTTTGAATCCTTGTCTCTGCATTCATAAACTATCACTTCGTTGACTTTCATTCAAACAACTGAAATTTTATTGCTGGACATAAAAAATATCGTGTTTTATCAGGAACCACAAATTGCTTAAAATATTCTTGGGACAATATCATTAAGGTAAAGCACGTAGCAGTAATAAACTCGGGTTTTCAAAATATTTTCAAAAACCTCATTGTCACAAGATTTATTGAGAATAAAAATTTAGAATTAAAGTAACTCTTAATGATAGGAGATTCATTGACTTTAATTTAAATACCAATTTATCAAGACAGAATATTTTAAAATTATAGCTTTTCCATATTTTTTTAGCTTTATACTTCACGCTGGTATACTTAAAAACTTAAAGAGTTGCAAAGAATTTCTACAAATGTGTTTATAAAATTATTTTGAAAGAATCCTGAAGTTCTCATTTTTCCTTAGGACATTTCTCATAGCTTCGATTTTCAAGCTAGTCTCGTACCCCCCGCCAGCAGCAGCTCCTAGTTATGTTACTGCATGTGTGTGTGTGTGTGTGTGTTTTCGAAATTTTAAACGTGAAACTTCATCGCATGTGGTTCGAACCAGTTTCGTTAAAACCGCATATCCGTGCTTGTTGAATTATCTGCTTCATCTGTGATGAATAAACAACAAAACAGAACAGAGAGACAAATGCAGGAAGAGTTTGGCCTCACGAAATATCTAACGTGTAAAAAGCTTGCTGTCTCCTTTCTTCTTCTTTTCCTCCTGTTCGTTTTAACTTTATGTTTGTGTTTTTAAACTATGCAGTCGAGAGAGATAAAAAATATATATATTACACCCATTAAATTTTGTCGCCTTATCTTGGTATGTTTTTTTTTTTTTTACAGGAGGAAATTATTTAGCTCTGCTATCAGAGGTCACAATCGCGGTGACCTTGAGAATGGGTGGCAGCTCAGCCGCGTTTGATTTATAGAGGGTCATTAAAATCTTTACTAGTATTCTTAGTTCAGTCTGATATTTCAAAGACAGAGAAGGAGAAATTTAGTTGATAAAGAGACAAGAGACAGGAACAGAGAGAAAATATGTTAGGAGTAGTGTGTGTGGATGCAGAGAGAAAAGTGCAATAAAGGAGAACGGTACAACAATGTGGCAAATAATGGAGGGTTGAATACATAAACAATAGAGGTAAAAACAGAAAGAGTGAGAGAGAAAGAGACCTGTGGTGAGAAGAGAAGATAGTGAGAGAAAACATAGTGGGAGACCATGTTATCGCGCGGTGAAATATAAAATAGTATATATAACGTTGTAGTAAAAACAGAGTGCTTGTTTTTTTTTATAGTTTGTACGGTTGTTTTAATGCATTGTCATTTATTTTCTCTCAGTGTGATTTTTAGTAAGATGTTACTGGCTGTTTATGAAGTTAATTTTTAACGTTCTCACTGTAGATATCATTATAGTCCTAAATGTTCTCCTCCGACAGGTTTTGTGCACGTTTTAGGGTTATGTAACTGAACAAGATTGGGACTAAAGAAATGACCTTCCATAGGTATGCCAAGGGCTTCATTTTGAGGACTATATATTGACTGTCTGGCTAGAAATTTTGGTTCTTTTTTATTTTAGTTATTACGTTTTTGGAAAAAGTAATTCAGAAATGTATCTTTCTTTTTTTCCTCAACTGACATTCCAGCATGGGTTTTAGCCTCTTCAACGATATTTCTCTATTTAGTCCTTTTATTACATAGTCTTATCCATCTTCTTGGCCCATATTTTTAAGACCTCCTCAACGTCTTCATCCATCTCTTCCTTGGCCTTCCTCTTGATCTCGTACCTACTAGTCTCCATTCAAGAATTTTTCTGGGAATTTTGTATTGTTCCATCCTCATTGTGTGGCCCATCCAGGCTATCCTTTTACTCTTTATAAACCTGGGTTTTCTGTTTCAAAATATTAAAAATGTATTTATTCAACTTTAAGCGTAATTCAAGTTTTCGTTTTTCCTAAACAGATTGTAGGCTAAGTTAAACACCGTTCCAATTTTGCTATTAAACCTGTGGTAACAGACAGTAGTAGGCGCCATCCTTCCGCTAACACCTGTAAATTTTGTGTCCAGAATACCACCCTGCACAACAGTGATCCTGTAATCGTCTGCTAGTAGAAGCTGTCAGTCGTTTGTTTTGCGCCCACAGTGAAATAAACTTTTTTAATGCCTTTTGTGTCAGTCTTTTTCTTCTACTGACGTTACAACCCGGTATAGGTTTTATTCTCTTAAAGCATTTTTCTCCATTCACCTCTTGATCTCCTACCTAGTGGTCTCCATTCTAGAATTTTTCTGGGAATTCTGTGTTGTTCCAGCCTCATTGTGTGATTCAACCAGACTGTCCTCTTAGTATATCAGCACCGTGTATTAGGACATTTCGTGATTCCTTCTTATTTTCCATGAGTCGTTTGTATACATTTGTGTATGTCATTAGAATATGAACGCGTGATTAGTGAGTCTGCTCTACATGTTCGTGAAGCGAAGGATACCTTTCTTCAGAAAAATTCAACTTATAAAACTCCGACACAGGTAGGCCTACTGATGACAACTTTAGTTACCCGAGCTGTAGAGCCGTCGTCTTTTATGACGTGTTGTGGCAGAAGTTATAGGAGTCTCACTGATACCCGTTAACGTCGGTTATAAAAACAACTCTTATCAGGCGTTCTTAATTTTTTAGCTCCACCCATATAGTCGTGTTGTTGACGCGTTCCTCTATCACTTTAACAAAATCCTGCACTGAGAACAAAATGGAGATAATAGTGCGAAGGATCGGCGTCATTGAAGGCGATAACCTAAGTTCCTCTTCTTTTTTTTAATTGGCGCTACAGCTCTTGGAGATCCTTCGCCTCCTGGGAAATCCGCCTCCAGTCGTCTCGATCTTCTGCTCTCAGTCTCCATCTTCTTATACCGAGCCTGCGCAGGTAGTCCTCAAGATCATCCAGCCATCGTTTTCTGGGCCGACACCTTCTTCTTCCACCAGGTCTCCCCGTAAAAATTTCCTTCAATTTGGATATCTCTAACATTCTCTGGACATGGCCTGCCCACCGGATTCTACTTTTCGTTGTCAGTGACGATATCTGGTTCTCCATAGATTTGCTGGATTTCTGCATTCGTCCTTATTCTCCATGCTTCTTGGACGTTCACTGCACTAAATATCCTCGTGAGGACTTTTCTTTCTCACCTATGCAACCACTCTTCCTCTGTCACAGTCATTGTCCACATTTCGGACCCATACATGACCACTGGCTTAAGAACTGTTTTATAGAGATGAATCTTGGTTGCTCTGCTTATGTTTTTACGCTTAAATATTCCTTGTATGGAGACGTAACACCTGTTTCCAGCAGATATCCTTTCTTTTATTTCTTCGGCCATAAGGTTTTCCTCAGTAATTAGTGAGCCCAGGTATTTAAGCTTTTCAATGTTTTGAAATTTGTGTCCTCCAATTACTAGGGTCCTCTTCTCTCTTGTATTTTTCTGCCTGTTAACATGCATTTGGTCTTTTCAGTGTTTACTTTTAGACCTAGATTCATTGCGGCCTCGTCTAGACTCAAGATACCATCTTTTAGGTCTTGTTGGTCTCTTGAGATAAGTAGTTTGTCATCACCTTAAATATGAGTTAATATCATCAAACTTAAATATCGTCTCCTCTAGGTTTATAGGCATTTCCCAAAAAAACCTCACTTGCTGAATGCTAATTGTAGCAACGTGAGTCCAAATAAACATGTCATGTCATTGTATATTAACGCGGCAATTTGATTGGTGCAGACATGGAGTCCTATCCTCTAAAGAGTTGCGTACTGGGGGAGGATCAGGGGGATCAATCCATCCCCTCCAGAGTATTAAAACTTTCAGCGAAATTTCATAAAGATTTAACGTAGACGTATTTCTAAGTCATTTGCTTGTGTTAACATAAGGTTTATAAATAAATGTAGAAATAAAATTAATTACAATGTTTGTAAATTAATAAAATAAATTTAGAATTTTCATGAAAATGACAATCACTCAACATGTGGTAAAGGACGGCAGATAGCATCTTGCTCTTTTTCTTTATCTTTCTGGAGGCATCTGTCGTTATCTTTTTCGTCCAGACGCACTTTCCCTTACAACGTTGTCTATGTCATGACTCCTCTAGTCAAATAGCTGTATTGTTTGAACCGTAGTTATTGCACAAGTAAACTAGGAATTTCCTGACTTTAATTCAGAAAAATGTGAAGATTTTATTGCTGGAGTTTACATAAAAAACAACATACTTTAACACGTTGTTTAAATATTCTTGAGATAACGTCCTTAAATTAAAGTGCGAAGGGTAATTAAAATCGGATTTTTCAAAATATCATCGCAAGGACTCATAACAAGATTCATTAAGAATACAAACTTAGTATTAAAAGTAATTTCCTAGTAACATGAGTTTTATTACATTAATTTGAATAGCAGTTGATCAAGATAGAATATTTTGAAGTCAGTGGTTTTTCATAATCTTTCAATTTTATAATTCTAGTTGGTTTACTCAAAAACTTGAAACGCAAAGAGTTTATAAAATCTATTTATAAAATTTTATGGGAAGAATACTGAATTTCTTATTTGTCCTGAGGAAAATTGGGAGTCGACCTTCAAGCTAGTCTCATCCTAGTCACCCCCCGGAAGCAGGTCCTAGTTACGTCACTTTTTCTAAGAACACATTTTTTTGAGTTGAGAGTCTAATTGAAACTCCTCACATTTGTTTTGCTGATTCTCAAGTAACGTATTGGTAGTCATATTGAATAGAATACCAAGACTACTGACATATAAGATCATAAAATTTTGTATTCTGTAATAGTACTATATGAAAAAACTAAATCTACAGCTAGATATTTATCTTTCTTTTTTCTTAAAAGCTATATATACACAAGTTACCGAAATAAAATAAAATTACTGTCAGAAATCCGATGTAATTAACCCGCGTTAAACAAAAATAGGTGATGTGGCCACCATAATCTATGCTGTTTACATCCAATTTTATTAAACGATCGAACACATCCTGCATTAGCACCCATTCACCGTATTGCCACTCAATAGTAGGCTAAGGCTGTCAATAATATTTTTCTTCCATCTGCTGTACGTTCCACACGAAATGCCAGAACAAACACACACACGCACGCGTGCGCGCAATTATATATATAGGGTAAGTGTACATGAATCTCGCACACGTGTATGTAAAATAGAGAACTCTTGCTTTTGTTTTGATCGGTGAGCGAGGGGAACTCGAGCTTTTCCATACAAGCCGGAAGTAGAACACATACACGTGTGCGCGCGTGCGCTCGTACAATCACAACGCGTGCCGAATGTCACAAAGCACAGCTTTCTTTCGTATCCGTTTCCCGCGTATAATAACCACGCCTTCGGGAAAACAAAAGATTGCCAGCTGGTCTTAAGCATATGTTGCTGGTATTCTTTATAATTTCTTACGGAAACGGAGTCACGGTGAACGATAAGATCACAAATTAGTGTACAAATCGTATATAATACGTCGATATCCATGATACCATGTGGACCAGTAATCTTCATCAAACATAACATAGTAATCTCTTTGAGGTGCAGAATTCGCTCACTATAAATTTCAATATTAGATCATCACCATCTTCAGCAAGAATTAAGCTAAAAACGGTTTGTTCCGGCCCCAAGCAGAGATACTAGAGCTGGTCACTCCAACGCTTCTTCGGACACCCCACCCCTGTCCGTCCCATCTGCTTATAATTCATTAGTTGTTTGAGAATGCGGCAGTCATCCATGTTCCAACTGTTTTAGCCGATACTGGGCAGTCCTGTCGTGTATACTCATAATATTCATTTACCGCCGTACTCAGTACTAGATTAATTTTTTAATTATCAGAGAAAATATGAAAACCTCGCTTACTCTATTTTCTGTTTTAGTAAAAAAGGACAATTTTTTAAACATATCTCACAAGAATAGACGATCTAAAATTTGCGAGGAGTGTTGACAGATATAAATTCTGTCAAATTATTAAAGATGCAGAGTGTGTTTTGAGTAAAATTTCTCATAAGTTGATCCCTCGCGTAGATTTTTACAATTTTCTTAAAATTTTGAGTTCCATTTTCGGTCTGTGGCGGTCGTAATATTACAAAATATTCACAATAAACGCTACATTCGGATCTGAGTTAAAATTCCCGATAGTCTGACACCCGGTTGGAGTATTTTATTAAAAATTTGTTCAAATTTTTTATCCGTGTTATGGGCCCGTAAATTTTGAAATTTCCAAATTTGTACACTATATTCCAGATTTTTGTTAAAATTCTTTTTAATTAGATACTCCGCATGAAATTTTGTAATTTTATCAGAATTTTGACTCTTGAGTTAATACTCGAGTTAAGACTGAGAACTCTCTTCTCTCGTTCAGTAAGAAAATACAGTGTGTTTTTACAAAATCATTTATTTGGAACTGTGGAAGTGAGAGTTGGACAGTGAGAAGACAGGACAAGTTCGGAATTGAAGTGATAGGCTATAATTGTGGATCTGCCGCAAAATGGAAGAATTAATTGACTGAAAGGAAAACAGATTCAAAAAAATGTTACGGAAAGTGAATGAGAAAACTATGTTTCCACAAGAAATGGAATGTGGGAAGCTTAAATTAACAGACTGTTCCACTTTAGACTTAGCGACTTTATCGAGAACATCGAGGAAGAAAAGGAGAGGTAGACGCAGAAAAGCCAACACATTTGAAAGGTGTTAACATGAGAATGGAGTATGACGATTCTCGGCAAATGGGAAGAGCGATAGCAGTGAGAAGCCGTAAGCCTTTAGATTATGACGATAAAATAAATTACAACATAAACTCTGACCTAATCGATAAACACAGATTTACTGAGATGTCACATACCCAATAAACTATAACATTATTCAACTGACAGCGAGTTTGCGCAAAATATCGCAACTGTAGTGTTGTCGGTGGACTCATCTCCGCTTTCCCTTTCTGTTTCTGCGTACATTTGCTTTCATTCCGTGACGCTGACACACCTTATTACCAAAGTAGGACGCGTGCGCTTGACCCAATTAACGCCTTTTCTGTTTAAACTTTCATCACATAAGTTAATTAACAAAAGTGTATTAACACAATGAAGCAGCGCTGTTAAAACCGCGATTATTAATAACAGCCTCGTTTACTGTCCATTTAGGTCATTATTTTTTCTCACCATCATCATCACCACTCCAAGGAGTAGGCCCTAGACCTGTTCCGGATCCCGTCTCCTCCTCGGTCCACTGAAATATTTCTTCCCAGTAGGGTGAAAACCCAGGCCCGGATCCACGGAGGAGAAAATGAGGGAAATTTCCGCCCCCAAATGGTTACTTCACAGGAACGTTTTGTCTCTTTGTGATTGTAAATATGATTCAAAATGTATATCACATTATGTAGGTTCACGGATATACTCTAATATTACTTTAAATTGTACCGTACCACCGTGCTTAATTTTTGTTTGATACATAACTTAAATGAGTAGTGTTTATTTTAAACTGTATGTGAATATTATTAAAAGAACAATATACTAACAAATACAAAAGTGAATTAATACTTGTACAGTAATAAATCTATTCTGTTGATAATAACAAACTATACCTGTTTTACCTTCACTCATTACTATCATTTATACTTTAGACCTTTAAAGAATGGTCTAACTTTTCAAAAACCTCCCCAAAGTCTACACTTTCCTCCCCTAAAATTGTCTGCTGGATCCGCCCCTGGATAAGCCAAGTCAGCCACGGGTAGACGGATATCAGGAATGCGGTTCAAGTGTTCACAGCATCTCCTTCTGTGGTCTTGAATCTTCTGGTGCAACGATACAATATCTAATACGCGTTATTTTTTGCTATAAATTTAATTATTTTTCCATCTATGTAATTTGGTAATATTCAAAAGTCACACAGGTAAAAATGTGAAGTTGATGAGTTTATCGTGAGAGACAGAGTACCGGCTGTTGCATACTCGTTGTAATCTAAATTTAAATTATTCGCGTGATAAAGATTCGAAAATGTTAAATAAACGATCACTGGTTGCAAAGACGGATACTTTGGACTGACGCGTGCCCTGGACACGGAGTACCTGATATGTACGTGGAGAACTAATGACGGTTGAGGAGAGTAGTAAATATTGACAAGCTTCTCAGCATTCTACATAACAACACTGGAAACAAAAAAATATTGTATGCATTTCACACGGCCATCAAATCATTGGTAGGTTATAGGCAGAACAAAGTTGCTACATATAAAACTCCTGATGCACAAGTTGCCAATCAACCGGGTGAAAATAAGTAATGTTTAGTTCTTAAAAGAGTAAAGTTATTAATAAATGGTTGTACATGCAAAGGGAAGTGAACACCGGGGTACATGGTAGTAGGGTATTGTAAAAACGAATTCACTGGTTATGCTTGGAGTGAGAATTCGCCAAGTTGTCGCAAGGGATAGAGATTGAAGGCGTAGAGTGAGATAAATTAAGGCTCAGACAGGGCCGGAATATTACTGAAGGAAGAAGAATTACAGATTTCGGATTACAGATTCTACATTAACACACTTCCATGGAGCTGATCCCTTAGTAGAAAAATTATTGTAGATGGTAGTGTTTTGGAGCAGGTCAGCAATTTTGAATATCTGAGCTGTAACGTGTCTTATATTGCAAACAATGGTCTGGTGAATAATAAGCTACATAAGTTAAATCATACGTGTGGGGTCATCAGGGGAATTCCAAAATCAAGGAGAAAATAACAGTTGATGACCCTCCTCACATTTCTCTATGCGTCTGAGAATTGGACTTTAACAAAATCCCAGGCGAGTCGTTTTTTTAAGCAGCCAAAATGAGATTTCATATGCACGTAACATGGTATAGTCTCCATCATCGTAGAAGAAGTGCAGATGCACGGCAGGAACTAAATATTGTGAGTACACTTAATAGGATTGTCCAGTATCGGCTAAAGTGGTTGCAACCAAATTGATAACTGTCGCATCCCGAAATAGCCGAAACCTATGGGAGAGCCGAGTGAGTGCTGGAGTGATCAGCTCTAGTCTATTCCGGAACAAACCGTTGTCTTCTTATTCCTTATAGAAGATGATGATGATTAATGTAATATACTGAAATGGGTAGGACCCGAAATGGCTTCTCCTCCGTTGGTTGTTGATTTTCTAAATTGAGGTTACAAGGAAAACATGCAAGTCTTTGTTGTTTATCAAAACAACAACATAGCTTCTTCCGTTGCCTGAATCAATGACAGCTCTTGAGTGCTGCATTGTTCGAGTAGCACAAGTATTAGCAGTAGTAGTAGCAGTAGCAGTAGCAGTCAATTGATTATCCTAGTCATCTCCATAGGAAGCCGCCGACAACAAACATCGCAGATGCCCTTGAGTTCACGGAACTAATTCTCACTACCACCCACTACCAATAATCACTTCATTCCTGTGAATGTGTTCATAGCTACTAATTGTGTGACGCAGTAGTAGTGGTAGTAGTAATGGTTTCCCTGACTTACTTAGAGGTTAGTTAACTGCCGCTCGGCAAACACCTGTGGACAAAACAATCCATTAAGCGGACGGACGGACGGACAGACATTCCTGGCGTCTGATGCATTGTCATTGATGCAGTTGTGAATGATAATTGTTTGCCAGCTGATAGTTTGTGCATATGTTCACGTGCTAGACCATTAAAGGTGTATTACTCACTGCTGGACCAGGTCTTACGAACGTCACGTTCAGTATTTGAACAATGTCTCTTATTGTTTGTTATGCAGTACAGTGACGTGTGAACCTGAAACCTGGGTAATACATGAAAAGAGTGAAACCAAAGTGTCAGGAAAATAAGAATACTTTCACGAAGAAGAATGTCAAATGTAGCTAGTCGGCGAAATGATGTTCTTGTGATCAGTTGAAGTGGTGTACCGGGCTCCACTACATACGAAAGGATGATACAAAAGGATAGTTAACATTTAGTCGACAATTGATCGGATCCAGGAACACAGAGTGACATAAGAGCAACAGCTGCAAAGAGTGAACAACGATAGATTTCCGAAGCTGGTATTTAATTTTAGGTATGGGGAAAAGCGAGAACAGAACATACTTTGTCTCGTAAATAAATTTGTAGGCTATACTCATAAAAATAAACCTGATCAAAATCTTGAGGAACAGGGTAGTAAGCCAATCAATGAAGTTCATGTTGTATAAGACCATGGTATAATCAGACCAGTCATGGCTTATGACACTGAAACTTGGACCCTTAATAGGTCGACAACGGAGCTGCTGGACTGATTCGAAACAAATCGCTCAGAAGTATCGCGGGACCAACTTGTGAAAATTGGATATGGCGACGGAGAAAAAATAGAGAATTGTATGGAGCATATTATGATCTTAGCATTACCTCCTTTATTAAAATACAAAACTGAAATTGCTGGGTCATAACCAGAGAATGGAAGACAGCAGGACAGTTAAAAAACTGTTCGATGATTCTGCTCGTGGAATACGACATAGAGGACTGTCTAGGAGTCGGTGGATAGACAGTGTCCTGACTGACCTCAAACAGTTGAGGATAAACATCTCCTTTGCTCAAAACCGATGCAGATGAACGACAGTAGTTGAACAGGTCAAGGGGAGCTACATGCGTCTATTGCGCTAATGAAGAAGAAGAATGGGGAAAAGCGAAACCAATGGAAGGCGAAGGAAGAAACGGAGAACTGAGCCTCTACAGGTTCATTCGCTTACCCCTTGAAGTTGTTGATGATGGTGGTAGTGTGTTGGTGATGATAATGATGACGACAGTAGATGTCCCTGCCTCTTTGCGGCAGATGAACAGATCATCTGTTGATCCAAAGAAGGCATTCGACACGGGGATATAGGCCTACTTGCCTTGAGGCATACAACTGTACACAGACTTCTGACGAACAGATGGACACAAACTTCTGCTATTTTTCTTCTCCTTTATAACATCCTTAAGCCATCAACCGTCGGGCCTTTCGACCATTTTCTAAACTTCCTTCTGTCTTGGGAAAGGCGTTTCTCTTGGCAATCTTGGTATTCGTATTTCTCTTCCTCTCCCTCCTGCTGGTTGTGCTTCCTTGATGAGTCTCGGTGTCCTTTCGTCATCCTCATTACATATCCAAAACATTTCGGTGCCCTCGTCTCTGTTATCTCCACAATTGATTTTTGTTCAAATAGATAGATGTATGGTGGTTATATTCTAATCCGAGCTCTCCTATTTCTTCTTATTGGCCGCCTAAAAAAATCACTTTAATTGTTTGTAAGATCCATTTATTCTTCTCTAGTAGGGTGAATTTTCTCTTCCAAATAGAAAAGTGGGTAGGAAAACTTTCTTGTAGACCCGTATCTTAACTTACTCCGTGTTCATTTTACCCACAATGATGATGATGGTAAGTGTAGTAAGTTTTTACGCTGAATTAGACTTCTCTGCCTTCTTTTGATTTCGCAGAGTTAAGCACGCTGCATTTTCCGATTTTAAAGGCTATAGTCCTATTTTCCTATCTCCTCCTATGGTTTTTAACCCATCTCCTTCCCATAGTCTTGTATCACAGGACCACACTGGCACTCTTTCCACCAATCGGTATGCTTTTCGCTTGAGCCAGTGACGCCTCTACAGTGCTGATGGTTCTTTGTTCACCTGGAATATCTACGTTCCTCAATCTATCCCATCTCAGCACAACCTTGCGCGCACAACGTTCTTCCATAAGACTGCCATTTCTGACGCCTCAGTTTACATTTCTTATTTTTTTATATTATTATTATTATTATTATTTCTTATTAATATTTATTTATGATTGTTATGTCTTGCTTACTGTATAACTCTCGCGTGCATATATTAAAAAACGATTTGGATTTGGCCTTGTGAAGTTTTAATTTTGTATAACTGTATTTGTAACGAATAAATGAGGAGTTTCTTAAGAGAATAACAAACATCTCTGTTATTTACCCATTGAAACAAATTATTATTTATTTATTATAGTTATCGTTAATATTTGTAGTGGTATTTATATTTATTTACAATAGTAAATTTTGTTAGAATTGCTGTCTTCTTCTTAGTAAGTCACCTGTGTTATTATTCGGTATGCTCATTTGCTCAATTATATGTATATCAATAACACTAGTATAATCATCATTGTTATTTTCATTTCTATTTTTTTCAGCTTCTCCAGCCGGAGAAGGTAAAACTGCGCCTATAATAATTAATAGAGGGGTTCGACAAGGGTGTAGCTTATCTCCCACTTTATTTAATATGGGAGCGACAATGGAAGACGATGTGCGACAATGGAAGGAAAAAATAAACCCCGGAATTAAATTGACAACATCCAGTAAGTTTATCAATACATTGTTATTCGCGGATGATCAGGTTATTATGCAAAACGCAGAAAAAGATCTCCAGTTAGCAGTTTTCCACTTGAGCCAAATGTCCAAAGAATATAATCTTAGAATATCAACCCAGAAAAAAGTTATGGCCTTTAGAGGAAAGAATCCGATACGTTTCAAGATAGTTATAAACAATTAGAGTATAAAACAGGTATATCGTTTCAATTTTCTAGGTGCGATAAAACTTATGAGTATGACAGCGACATCGATATAAAAAAATCGAAAAGTAATGATTAAGACGTTCAAACGACCTATAGCTCTTATCTGGTTTGATTAAGAGATTGCTATCTCCCAAACCAGTGCTAAAGAACAGGTCTGCAATAATTTGCACGTCCAATACTACACACCTCTTTCCATTCAACACTCCTATACTATATTAGACCTAATCTTACAGTTAAAATACAAAGTGTGCTTTTCTTAGTGTCTTTTTAAAATTGTTTATTGTTTTATTATTTGTTTAGCGCTTATTTCATTGATCAATGAATCTATTTCTTACTGTTTGATGCGTTGACCGAAGATAGGAATCTGTAGAGGTCCTCCTTTTGATGGTGTTGCACAGAAGAATGGATGTTGATCAATGCTGTTGAAGATGCCCTGGCAATTACAGATGCTGTAGCCTTCTGTAGCACAGGTCCTTCACGGCTGATGCTTAATTAATTAATTATTTAATTAATTAACGGTTGTTTTACGCAGCGAGTGTTATTGAACGTTGTTACTTCATCTACACTGCGGACTACTTCTCGAATTAGAACTTAATTTGCACTTTTGCGTGATTTAAAAATTTCTGTATGTGAATTATACACACCTAGTGTGTTTAAGTACCGAACGAAGAGTGATGCTACCCCTCGCTTTGAGCTGGCGTCAGTTTTAAATACGGGCTGCTGATTGGTTGTACAAATAAATCATGCGTTTTTCCAGTTTCGACAATCTCGAACAGGTCGGTCAAACACTCCGTGACAGGTTCCAAACGGCAGAGAATTTCATGTCAAAATCGTACTTCCTGTATTTGCAAATCGATTGATTACAGGTATTTGCAAATGTGTTTCCAAAGATCTGACCACAGAATATTGTTGCTTAGGTCTTTATCTGTGTGTGTGTGAAAACACCTTATTCCTACGTAGCATAATTCTCTCGTTATTCCTGTTGGAGTGCGTCATCCGTATAACTTCTTTAATTGTTACTTATATTAACTGAGATTGCGGCTACTTATAAAGTTTTTCTTGCTGAATACAATGCTGTTTTCAGAATTGCCGTATATTTACAACTTTTGAAGTTATCGCAAGTTGAACTGATAATTCGCTTTGAGTAAAATAACATGTTTGAACTGGATTCTGATGTAGCGGTGACGTGGTTAGAGTGAGATGGCTGCGATTATACGCTCTCTCTCTTTCTTACGGCGTTACACTCGTACCGTCTATAGCTTTCATATAACGCTCTGATAGGACGCTATTATGAATCGTTATAATATATTTCTCGTTTTTTCTCGAAATAAAATATTTATGGCTCGGGGGCCCCCTGAGCCTCCTCGAGGACCGGGGCCCTCGGCGATCGTCGACCAGCCGACATAGCCAGTCCGCCCCTGGGTACTCTCGTCTCACCAACGGTGCAATCTGAATGGTGGACAGAAACAGTGTCGGGAGGTGCCGCGCAGTTAAGAACACGTTATAAAATGAAAGACTTCCTCATTTTGGCCGAGGATGTATTACCAAAGTCACATAAATGGAGAAGAAAAGACTCTATTAAAGTAGATGAGTTAGCATTAATAAATGTAAATTTCACAAACAAGGTTATACGACAGCACAAGGGTACCGGTACTTGAGCATGACTCTGTACGCCAAACTCAAAAGGTGTTCAAGAAATATGCTTGAATACTCAAGAATATTCTATTCGAATATTCCAAAAACCTACGTAGATCATGTATGTTAGGAATTACCCTAATGGGAACATAATAGAGGGAAAGAAAAAATTTGAAAACAATGGATATTGATGGTTTAATGGGGGGGAAGGGGAGTTCTTATGAAGCAATGAACAGGCAAGTAGAGATACAGTGAAGTAGAGACGTGTGTTCATATCGTAAATCTTGGACCTGTTACAAGGGGCAAAAGGAAGAGTAGAATATTGACTTAGAATATACATTCTCTGTTTTGAAGTAATAATATAAGCAATATATAAAGTGATTCCTATATTTATTCATTGTGACTTGTTTAATGACGTGACAAATTAAAGAGAACGAATAGGAGAACGTTTTTAAAATTTTTCGTTTGTAAGTTTTAAAATTTAAAACGTTTTAATAGGCCAGTCTAGACCAGTAAAACAGGTCTAGACCAGTGATTTCCAACTGGCGGGAAGTGACACCATTTATGCTACCTTATCATGGGAAACCAATTTAATAATCAGTCTGTTTATTTACTAAGAATTACATTATGTTTATTACATGAAAATTTTTGTAAAAATTCTTTGAAAATAAATTGACTCATTTTGCAAGCTGTAGGCGAATAGCAAAAGAGTTTAAAAATTATGAAATACATTAATTTTTCGGAATTTGGTGAAAATGTTCAAGAAATCAGTCAAGTTTATCATAATATTCAAGGACTTTGAAATGGTGGAAAATAGCGTCTCGCTACTTATTAATCCTCTTGGTACTGTCACGGAAGAATAACCAACATTCAACTAGAATTGTGTGATTTACACGCTGTGGCCCCTCCCTACAGACCGGGCAATAAAAAGGGCCAGATTTCTTTAAGATAATGTAGAAAAGAAATCCAAATAAAATTTTATAAAACAATGGCAATACTTACACTACTGTATGGTTCTGAAACTTGAGTCATAAAGAAAAGAGATGAACAGAAGATACAAACACCAGAAATGAAATTTCTGAGATCAGAGTTGTAATAGACGAGCTCATATAAGAAATGAGGAGATAATAAGTGATTTAGATATTTTTGCAGTTAATGAAAGGATTAAATAATACAGAATAAAATGGATTCAACACATAGATGGAATGGAAGAAAGTAGATATCGAAGATGGTGAAACATTACAACCCTAGGGGCAAAAGAAAAGTTGGTAGACATAACAAAAGGTGGACTGTGGAATAGGAAAAGACTGCTAAAGCCTAAAACCGTTAAGAAGATGATGATTTCTTTAAGCTACTACCTCGTGAACGATTCCCAAATTTACTAAGTTTTGGACAGAAAATGACATCGACGTTTGGAAGAACATACGTATGTGAAAGTGTGTTCTCCACAATGAAGTCAATCTAAAACTAAAGCTGAAGTCGCCTGACAGATTCTTCTTTGCTTTACCGATTGAGATTAGCAACAACTCAGCTCGATGTGGACATCCCTGCTTTAGTGACTGCACCATATCGACCTCAGTTTTGAGTAGATGTACATTGTTTAATGTCTTTCTTATATCTTCATTGTTATACTAATATAATTATGATTGTACCGTTACAGATATGTAGAAAGATACGTTAAATGTGCAAATTACCTCTTTTTACTTATTTACAATAAACACTGCCTTTTATTTTCACGGCACTTGTCGAAAGTTGATCGCTTAAAGTGCGGCCCGCGGGTAGGTTTCCGAATTTAATTGTGGCCTTAGGTGCTTATAAGTTGGAAACCACCGATCTAGACCATCTCGGAAGTTACGAAGTATTTCTTTGGTGCCTGATCGTTAATTTGATTATCTTAACGATATTTTTGACACTGCGATTCTTAAATTACGTCTCGAAAATTCGAATTAGGTGTTTATGTTTTTCTACTCAAAGAATGATTTTACTTTATGAATGGGAAGTAAATAAAACGTTTAAAGTTTTCGAGTTAACGAAGTTCGAGTAACCGAGCTTCCACCGTGTTTATGAAGTTTATATATATTGCAACAGTACAAATGTATAGGGTACTGTGCATTGCATAAATTAATGAAGATAATTAATTAATTAAATAAAATAAATAATTCATAGTGTTAGTAATAATTGTTAAGGTATGGGTAAAAATAATGAATAATTTAAGTACAGGAGCAAACACACGCTTTATTGAAGGAAC
This sequence comes from Magicicada septendecula, assembly GCA_034769895.1. Classification (NCBI taxonomy): domain Eukaryota; kingdom Metazoa; phylum Arthropoda; class Insecta; order Hemiptera; family Cicadidae; genus Magicicada; species Magicicada septendecula. Next base: position 94,428,756 of record CM068367.1, read on the forward strand.
AGTTTAGTAGCAAGTATACATAAAACGGACACACGAAATACACATTACAAGAGCACATTTAAAACTGAACTGTACTTGTCGAGGGCATCTCTATTTATATAGAAAAACAGCTTCCAGATCTCTCCTTTTATTTAAAACTTCGAGAACATTACTTTTCTAGACTCTCTCACAATAAACGCGCATGTGTGCGGGTTGAGGCCCCGCCCAGGCAGCTCGACCTCCCACCGCACAATACAAACTTTCACTTCTACAATGACAGGTACACTTACTTAAGAATGAATGTAGAGTTTTCCAGTATATTCTCAACACCCTCCCTAAAACTCTACATTCTCACAATCACATTAATTTAAAAAATTCAATTTTACTCTTAAGTCCAAGTTTAGATCTTAAATAAACAACTTTTGGTTTTGACAAAGCTTTCGTAAGTATATCAGCGACTTGTTCATCACTTTTAACATAATGTACATCAATTTCTCCATTTTGAAAACAATCACGTACATAATTATATTTCACATCAATATGTTTTGTCCTTTGATGGAATTTAGGATTACTTATAAGTTTTAATGCACTCATATTATCTATATATAAATCATATTTATCAGTCTTACAATCGCATTCATTAAATAGCTTCTTTAACCACATTATTTCAGTTGTTGCTAATGCTGCACTTACAAATTCTGACTCGGTTGTTGATAATGATACAGATTGTTGCTTCTTACTTCGCCAAATAATTGCAGCATTTGCATACATACAAGCTACGCCAGAAGTTGATTTACGTGTAACTGTATCGCTAGCATAATCAGCATCACTATAAGCTTTAAAGTTGCCATCTTTGCAATATAGTAATCCAAAATCAATCGTACCTTTTAGATAACGTAAAATTCGTTTAACAATTGACCAATGAGCTACACTTGGTTTGTCTAAAACTCTAGATACACATTTTACAGCAAAACTTTTGTCCGGACGACTTACAATTTGCAAAAACATCAAATTGCCGACAGCTTCACGATAAGGTACATTACTTACAATAGTTTTTGATAAATATTCATCATGATTACAATCAATTGGCGTGGATACAATATTAGCTTCTGACATATTAAACTTTTCTAAGATTTTGTTAATATAAGTACTTTGATGAATGAAAACAGACCCATCATTCAATCTACAAATTTCCATTCCATTAGTAACTTCTTTAGTAGGCCTACTAGTAATTTAAAATTTTTTACTCAAATCATTCAACAATTTATCAATCAAACTTCATTTGAAGCTGCAATAAGTCCATCATCAACATAAATTGCTAACAAGATCTTATTATTATTTTTGTTATATATGTATAAACATGGGTCACCCGTACTTTGACAAAAATCTAAATTTACAAGAAAATTAGTGAAGTGCTCAGTCCAGCATCTTGGTGCTTGTTTTAAGCCGTATAAACTTTTCATTAATTTACATACGCGTGAGCTTCCATCATCAAAACCTTCAGGTTGTTTCATATATATATCTTCCTTTAAGTCACCGTATAAAAAAGCCGTTTTTATATCAAATTTACCGATATGTAAATTTTCACGAGCAGAAATACTAAGTATCAATCTTATTGTATCAAAGCGAACAACCGGACTAAAAGTTTCTTTATAATCTATATCTTTCTGTTGCGAATAACCTTTAATAACCAACCGCGCTTTATAACGTTCTGTACCATGTTAATCACCTTTTTATCTTTTGGGTTTTCCACTAATACCCATGTCTTATTTTCATACAAAGAGTTCATTTCGTCCTGCATTGCAGCTTGCCAACTATCCTTTTCTTTACTTGTAATTGCTTCGTTATAATTAGATGGTAACTTGTCAGCAATAAACGTGATCGGACATCCATAATCCAGAGATAATCCCGATTGCCACAGCTGCCTTTGTCACCTATTAGTGCTATCCTCGATGTTGATTTCCTCTGTCCAGAAGACGAGTTACTTCTTTCTTGATTATTCGACCATCTTCGCTGTCCATTATTCTTATTCATGAAACAATTGTTACTTTTATGACCTTTTCTTTTGCACGTATAACACCTGAAGCAGTCCCTTTTTAAATGACCTTGTCTTCCACAATTATAACACTGCTCTTGTTTCAAATCATTCTTCTCATATTTATAAGAGTCATTCTTCTGTTCCTTATGACCGATTTTCAGATTAGCTAGCAACGCTGTCGTCTCTTCGTGTACTTCCTTTTCCTCTTGTAATCTAAATTCTTCTGCCATCAAGCGCTCAGTCAAATTTTCGAGATTCTTCTTATCGTCAGATACCGAATCCCAAGCACTGTGAAAATGATTAAACTTTTGTGGCAAAGATGTTAAAACACGAGTCATCACCATAGTCTTTTCAATTTTCCCCCCGAGATTTTTCATTTTTCTAGCCAACTGTTCTATTTTTGAAATATTATACGTAACACTTTCACTCTCTGTCCACTAAAACTCAAAAAATTGTTTTTGAATCATCGACAGATTTTCATCAGATTTTAGATCATATGCTGTATTCAACTTGTCCCACATCTCCTTGGCAGTAGAACAACCCATTATAAGTTCGAGAGGCTTTCTCTCCACTGTTGTAACAATTAACTTTCTGGCAATTTTGTCCACCTTCTTGAACTTTTCCAACTACGCGTCACGATCTTCTGCACCTGCAGCTGGCTCGGCTAATCTTCCTTCGCAAACATCCAGCACATCATCATCCTCTTCCATCAATGTGCGTACTACGAAGCGCCATTGATGCCAATTATCTTTGTCTCGAAGTTTTTCAATTTTTATATTCGGTTCCATTTTTGCACAAATATTTTATACTTGCACTCTAATTACACAATGCACTCCGATTTTAAAATGCCACTGGGCCCATAACCTGTTAAGGTATGGGTAAAAATAATGAATAGTTTAAGTACAGGAGCAAACACACGCTTTATTGAAGGAACAGTTTAGTAGCAAGTATACATAAAACGGACACACGAAATACACATTACAAGAGCACATTTAAAACTGAACTGTACTTGTCGAGGGCATCTCTATTTATATAGAAAAACAGCTTCCAGATCTTTCCTTTTATTTAAAACTTCGAGAACATTACTTTTCTAGACTCTCACAGTAAACGTGCATGTGTGCGGGTTGAGGCCCCGCCCAGGCAGCTCGACCTCCCAACGCACAATACAAACTTTCACTTCTACAATGACAGGTACACTTACTTAAGAATGAATATAGAGTTTTCCAGTATATTCTCAACAATACTAATTCAGCTTTCAAATTGAACTGTAAATGGAACGACCAAATTTCATGCTGGGACAGGTTAATCACGCCACGCAGCTGTGTCGGTGTGTACACATGTAATTTACGCGCGCGCGCGTGTGTATGTGTGACCTGTTGATTCCTGCAAAGCGTCACCCCTTAATGAACGCTATTAATTATATGAATTATTTATTTTGTAAACAATGTGTGCATAATATCACAAAACCAAATACGTCACTGTGTGTATAAAATAAAGACGCACATGTGTATAAAAAATAGTGCGAAAATAATAAAAACTGCGATTATAGTGAAAATAAATTTAAATAAAACTTATGTTAATTAAAATAGGGAAAAAACGGTTTATACATAGTGAACACATAAAAATTACCGACAAGATGAATATCGGGTAATGTGCAAAAGACTTCGCATATGGCAAAGACAAGAGAAATAAGTGTGAAAATAATCGTGTTTAGAAAGGGACGCCAACGACAGACTGAGACCTGCAGAATGTTGTCGAAACATGATTTTTGCGCCTTAGGGTATAAATACTCGAGACGCGCTAACTTAGTTCTCTTCGTACAACTACCGTGGCAGCCGGATGCTCTGCCCAACGACAACAACTCTTTGTCTATCAACCACAGCAGCAGCCGGAGGTTCTTCACGACTACTCATCACTTTCGTGAGAGCACCTGCAACCTGAGGCCATGACAGGATACGAGGGAGCAGCCAAGTGCATGGAATAGAGTCCAGCGTACGGGACGAGGCAACGGACTGCGGAGAAGATCTGAAGGCGAGGATAAAGGATTTCAGGACTACATGACTACAGAGGAGCATCCAGTATCGAGGATCTAGGACCGAAGAGGATACGCTGAATATTACCACGATAAATAAGGTGAAACAAAACCATGTATTTGTAAAACAAAGACTCACGTAAAGACAATATAATTATGTAAAAAGAAAGACAATATCATTCAAAGATGAATTAATAATTTTGGAAATGTAAATATTTATTTGTATAGTAGTTAGAGTAATGTTTAAAAGTATGAAAATATACTTTAAGGATTTAATATGAAAATATAATTTTGAATAAATAACTTAGTCAATGATATTTAAATGAATATAAAAGTAAATAGTAAATTTTTATTAGAAAACAAAGCAATGCATATGCAATATAATCAAAAGAAAATAGATTATTAAAAAAAAAGATTAGATAATATAATAATTATCACAGTAATGAGCAAGGCGAGAGCAATATTATATAATTACAAATGTTTATGGTAGTAGAAGAGTGTATATTATGTATATGTGTAATACGAGATTATTACTTATATCTTTCTTTTATGAAATTGCTAAACTGCTACAATTTTTTGTTCAGACAAAGCTTTTCGTCATCTCTGACATCATCAGGTCTTGAACAACCTTTAATTGTTGTTCAAGACCTGATGATGTCAGAGATGACGAAAAGCTTTCTCTGAACAAAAAAAAATTGTAGCAGTTTAGCAATTTCATAAAAGAAAGAGTAAGGATGACTGCTAATTCAAATAATACGAAGAATATTACTTATATGTTAATAACTAGATGTGTGCTACGGCTACACACATGCGAATAATAATGATATTTTTAAATCGCAACAAAATAGAAAATTTTTTATTAATAAAATTTTAAATGATTCTAAACCATATTACGTTGTGTTATTATTATTACGATTACACCTGTCATAATTTTATAGCGTAAGTAATGTTGCAAAATAAATGGCTTACAAGAAGTTGGGGGCTTCACAAATACTTAACGTTGTAATATATATATATATATAAATTTGTGATGTTATTCAATTTCTTTCTTCTGCAAGTAGTATAATTCGTATATTGTTTTAAAATAATTACTGCAAGAAACGTCGAGTTACTTATATAGAAAATTATATATATATATATATATATATATATATATATATATATATATATATATATATATATATACTGCACACACACACACACACACACACACACATTCTTGTCGTTTTTCTGCTTTTTTATAAATAATAATAATACTTTATTTTGACACATGAACATATTTTATTGTTTTTTGTTTGCAATGTTTCAACAGTTATGTAACTCACTGTTATCGGCAAAAATATTTAATGTAGTGTAATACATAAATTTAGTATTTAGTATATGTATATATATTATTATTAATAATAATACAAGTTTTTACTAGAATATAGTGTTTATTATGCAAATTGCATATATGTTTCAATAGAGAACTATCATCAGATATAATTTATTAAATTTAAAAATTTTTGTTCAAAACAGCTGTTTTATATGTAGACTAAATTTTATGTTTTATATGCAATATAACATTTTAAAATGTTATATAATTAATTGTAAAATCTAATACAAATATTTATAATTTTATTAAATTAGTAATCTCGAAAATATTATCATTTTTTGTATTAATCTGAATTTGTTCTGAGTAACAATTTATTACTTTTTTATGTTTAAATATTTCTAAAAATATAAACATATACGTATATGTCTTCGTATGTGTGTTTGCGCGCGTGACATGCAATTCGAATCATATTACCTTCTGTGCATGAAAACACGTATTGCACCTTGTACAATGGCTTGTTAGGACGTCTTTAACGCACATGTTTGCATTCGTAATTTGTAACATAAAAATCTCAAACATAACGAGATGTTTCGCAGAAACAAACCCACCGATAGCGCGAATGTTGTTTATGTAAGTTTGCTGCAGCGCGGTCATCTTGTCGCGAACAGTGTACAGGCACCGACAACAGCTGGACGTCCTTGGCCTTGACAGCACGAGCTGCAGTGTGGCAGCAATGCATTTCTGCATTATTTCTTTCTCAGTCATACCCATTCATTCCATATAAATCTATCTCGCTTCGGACTTGCACTTCCTGCTTTGACTCATCTGTGCGCGCTAGCGCAGTAGCAGTAGTAGTAGTAGTAGTGGTGGTGGTTGATAACTATTGTTGCTAGTTTTCAAAGCGACAAACAGAAAATAAAAACACGTCACAAACGAGCGGTTCTAAAAGAGAGAAAAAAACAGGAGAACTGGATAATAGTAAAGCTCGGATACAATAATGTTTTATTGCTCGGTAGTAAAGTCCTGATTCGCTGGTTTAGTTCTAACGAGTAACTATTTTACGATGGGGATTTTCCATACGCATTTTCTTTACGGCACACTTGAACGAATCGACTGTTTTCTGGAGTCTAAATATATTTGGCAAGCTGATGCTTGTTAAAGAATATCTGGCACCAATAAAAGAACATATAATGTAAGCTTAGCATACTTCTTATCATGACATCGCCACATTATCAACACTTCAAAACACCACGGCACACCATAGACACTACATAGACAACTACAGTAAAAACATTCATCAAATGGACGACTACAGCTACTGTCTTGCGCACCAGAGGCTTCTGGTGTACCGATCAGGCTGCAATCCTCTTTTCTCTATTTCACCGAGTATGTCCTCTTGTCACGTCCCCTTGGGTCTACCCCCATTTACGTCATCTAGTTGGACAACCCAGTCAAACAACTTTTTCTGTCTACAATTAAGTCAATGTCTACGGTTCCAATTGGCAGTCATAGTAGTGTCCGGCGCCTGTGTGCAGAACTTTAGTTAGCGTCAATAAAAAATCACTTTATAAAAACGTATCAGTGAGTACAAATGAAATACGAAATATATAACTTACTTAATTGAACAAAAATACTGTGCACAATGCTAGTTCTGTTAGGTACAGCCATAGGCATACGCAACCGTTCTGAACACTTTACCAGTTTAAAACACGCCAGGAGCACCATCCAGTAATACAAATTTGACGACAATACCCGTCCAGAGCACCGAAAAGGTTAATACAATTAACTTAATGAATAATAATTTTTTTAAATGTTTCCTTCTCGTCTGAAATGTTTGGCATCTGTGCACACTGTGACGGCATGCCAGTATCGTAGATGGTGCTTTGTATTTTTGTTTCTAAAATTGTCTTGTCAATATAAAATTTCTTACCGTTAGCGTGGACTGGGCATAAAATTTCAAATATTTGTGTAAATATGTGTGTGTTTCAAATATGTATGTGTCAACATAAAATTTCTAATGGAGTGGAGCCTGGGCACCCCGTAAGACCATTCTCCAGAAGCCAATTTTCTCTGTTAGAAGTCTTCGGGAGTGTCTCTGATTTATCTCCCAAGTTTCAGAACCATAGGCGACTATAATTTGTAAATGAACAGGGTTAATCATCTTTGCATTTCTGTGGGTTATTTTCCAACTCCACAGCGCAGAATCCAGCTGCCCTGTGTAACGTGACAGATATATGCATAATATTGAATGGCATTTGATCATTAGAATAATAAAATTATAACATTTAAATCTGGAATAAAGCATTAAGTTTAATATAAAAAATTAATTCATAGCAACTGTGGAAAGCAATCATTGTTATTTAAAAAATACAAGTTCAAATAAAATGAGTTACTAGTGATGAGTCATCCAAAACCAGTCTAATAACCAAAGGTTTTCAAATTATAACCCAGGAAGGCATAAAATAAATAACAAAGCAACACAGAATATGACCAAACCCACAACGAGGAAATACAAATGGAAAAGAAACCCTGAATAAGCCAAGATCAACCAATACAGGTGATGTATTTCTAAAATTACGAAGAAGATGAAGAAATCCCAAGAAACCCGATGGCATCAAGAAGAAGATGGAGAAGATACCAGTCCCAGAAGACAGAAGAAAAGAAGACAGAAGAAAGAAGAAGAAGGCAGCATCCTGAGGAAGATGTCATACTCTTATAAAAGACACCCAAATCCCCATACCCCCAAAATAAATAGTAACCAATAAAAGTATAACGAAATAGTAACAACATGTACATAAAATTAAGAGAGAGAAGTGTGTAAAGTAAGAGTTGCCAGTGAACCAAGATGACACAATAATATAGTACCCAAGGAACAAATCTCCATTGTAAAACACTAACCAATTTATTATGTTAATAAGACTACACGACCATTTAGAAATAACATAAAATAAAAGTGTAAAGTGAACCAGTGATAGCTTTGGGTATTATAGAAAATAAACATTGTGTTTCATTCTTGGCAATCACAAACATTGAATACAAGGAAATATGCAACTTTCAGTGACTTAAATTGTGTACTAAGTGAATATTTAATTATACTAATGACAGGGTACAATTCCCCAAAGACAATATTTAAAAGACAGTGTAAAAACTGTATAATCCTACTTACCATAGTAGTTAGCAAATAAGAATATAGATATAAGGTTTTTGTAAATATAGGATAAGGATTTTAAAAATGTATTAGATATAAGGCCATTTATTTAAATCTACAACAACTAACATCAGAACTGTAAACATAATTATTACTTGTGAATAGTAAGAAGTAATTAAGATGTTAGTTGGTAAAAAACCTTTTCTGTGAACAATATTTCAATGTTAGAAATAAGTATTTAATTGTAAGATGTCTGAATGTTGAAGACCACCATTTATTTGAAAATATTCCTTATTTGTTTAACTGTTCTTTGTATTGTAACCAATACTAATTATTGTTGTGTAATTTGAAAAATGTTTAGTTTATAATACTATATTTAAAAGTCAGAGAGGGTATCACACATCATTTATTGTTTGTAAAAATATTTTGTAAGGAAAAATTGTTGAAAAATCTAGGCCAAAGAATGAAAACCAAACTTCATCAAAACAGAGAAATTACTCATTTAAATGCAATTAAACAAAAGGGATTTAGACAAAATAAACCTGAGATGAAGCCATATAATTGCACATACCATTTAGAAAGATTTTATAAAATTATATTCAGAATTATAAATAAAAATGAAAATGACTAAACTCAGAAATTTGGAGAGGGGAGTCATATATTCCAAAATAATATTTTAGAATTTAACCAATTCAATTAATTACAAGAAAATAAGGGAATATAAACCTTTTAATACAATATAAGATTATTAATAATAAATATAACTGAAAAAATGGCTGAATTTGCATAATGACAGGAAGTTAATTTTTAATTTTTCAGAGAATACAAAATGAAAGTAAAATTACTAATTTTGGACAGAAAACATTATAAAACGGCATTATTCAATCTTAAAATACGCCGAATGAACTGAAGGATTAATTTAAATTACATCTAGCAAATAAAATTGATAAATAACCAAAGTTTAGGCAGTTATATAGTGTATTTGGGAATATGCACAGGATGCAAAATTATATTTGAACAATGTTAAGAATAATATTATATTGGCTAAGAGTTTAGTCGAAACTGGAGGAAATAAGATAGTTGATTATTGGTAATTGTACGGTGAACTTGACAAGCGGTTTATAACCGAGCTAACCTAACAAAAAAAACGGTAATGGCGAGTAAGTGAACGGTACGTTTTTGTGAAATCGCGAGTGGCGTATAAAATCATTCTGGAACGTCCACATAGTAACAAAATCAATATATAAAGACTAAATAACACTGGACAGCAAATAACTACACCGAAAAACACTATAAAAACAAGAAAACAGTATACCACATAACCATACATTAGTGTCGGATTCATAAAAAGTGAACGAACTTATAACTACACAGATATATAAAAGACAACACGGAAACTTCATTTAAGACACTACACAACACCAGAAAGGAGATTTGCAGACACCAGGACGTAAATACTACCAGAAAATATCTTATTTGGAACATCGCAGATACAGAGGACATTTTGACCGACTTGACGGCAGCCATTTGCAGATTGTCGTTAACAACGCCTCCTTGTTTCCCGTCAGCTGTGTTGGTGACAACAAATTATATTATTTCAAATTTATTATTCAATGTGTGTATCTAGTATTAGTAATTAACTTGTTGTAACGTTATACTTTTTAAATATTGGCCCGATTTCTCTGACTTTGATAATAATTAGCTGTTCAAAGAACCTTTGTTGAATTTTATATACCAAACCTTGTAACTGTTTCGATACCCTGAGAGTCGATATTATAATCGAAAAGAGTCTATATTTCAATTATTTAATAAAACGTTAATACTTTTCACCACAAATTAGTTCTTTCTTTCATTTATATTACAAATTACCATTAATATAATTTTAAATAATAAACTACTAGGATTTTACCACATACAAGGGAAGATAACCTACAAAACGAAAAAGTAAACAAGTATCGATTGTCCTAGAGACAATCTTATGAGTGGTTGTAGTTTATTTGGAAAATACAAGAACATCAATAAAATTTTTTAGAGGAGTGATATACATTTTAAAACTTCACAGCACACTATTAATTAATTAATAAAAAGACAATTTTTTTTTTATTTAATTATAATTTTTTTTTAAACACAATTTTTTTTTTATTTCTCTTCAACAAGCAACAATTTTTGTTTTAAAACTTTTGGTGAAACTACACATATATTTCTTCAACAGCATAACGCTTTTGACAGGTCTTGCTACATTTGGGACTCGATCAACTGGTAAACTTAAGGAAGCGTTTCAGACCAGTAAGACGTCGAGAGCCACACACCAATTAGTAAACACCAGTATCCATCTGAGAGAGCTATATTTATTTATTACACCTGTCACGATGTCCCTTTCTTTTTATTTTGCAGTGGATATCTTCTGCAATGTTATTAAAGTTTTACAAAATTATGGCATTCTCTGTAGTGTCCTATGGGCGTGAATTATTATTGATAACAGCCAGAAAACAAGACAGTAAAGTACAGGCCGCGGAAATGATATTATTACGAGGCGTTAACAGGTGTTCTAAACTTGGCCGTATAAGAAATAATACCATAAGAGAAGAGTTACAAGTTTTAAGCTTGCATGAAAAATTAAAAGATTACAAACGACGATGGAAAAAACACTTAGAAAGAATGTCAAATTCCAGACTGGCCAAACAAGTCTGAAAATACAAACCTATAGGACACAGGTGCGTGGGTGGAGAATTTTTGAAGGCGGAACAGGCAGAACCTTGCCTACACCGTGTTGTGAAGATGATGATGATGATGATGATGATATCTTCTCCCATCTTTCATAATGTCACCCCAAGATATCTACAAAAATAATACTATTTTTTTATAATGTGCAAACTTACTGTCATATTGGCTCCTTCAACGCCAATATTCAGCTGTTCGGTGTTTATAAAATTTGTATCCAGGTCCCAGAACTGTGTTCTTTATGGAGTTTTCGGTTGTGTAATTTGAACCCTGTTCGTCCATTGCTAACACAACTTGATGGATAAATGGATAATTACTTTCCTTTTAAGGTTCATCACTTAAAAAAAACGTTTTCACCATTTAAGGTTCTAAAGTATTGACATTAATACTTGTCTGTTTTGTTAGGATGTATTGTACGAAGTCAGAACATCACGATGGCTGTTTACCGTAGGGATTAGACTCCTAGTCTGATAGAAGCTTTTGTCTTTGCTCAACGCTATCGAAATTATGCAATTTGCTTTGCAAACGCTAAAGAAATTGATCCCCGTAATTGCTAAGTTGGACGATTGATTCGTTGTTTGCTACTCTCATAACATAGCCTACACACATCGCATCGTAACTTTTTTTTCATCATCATCATCAGCATCATCACCACGCCAAGGATTTGGCCTTACACCTGTTCCAGAACCCATCTCCTCCTCGGTCTACCGACATCTCTCCTCCCAGTAAGGTGATAACCCAAGGCAGCAGGAGGTAGACGGATATCAGGCATGCGATTCGAGTGTTCACACCATCTCCTTCTGTAGTCTTCAATCTTCTGGTGCAATTATACAATGTTTAAATCGCGTCTAATATCCTCGTTCCTTCTCCGATCCAAGAGAGAACAACCTTGCGTCCTTCTTAGAAATTTAATTTCGGCTGCCTGAATCCTCTGCACGTCCCTTTTACCAAGAGTCCATGTCTCACTAGCATACCGCAATGTGGGGACAGCCACAGTTTTATAAAATTTCATTCGGGTATTCTTCCATATTTTATTTTTCAGGTACCTGTGAATCGTTCCACAGATGCGTCTAAATTTTGTTAGCTTACTATCCCAATCAATATCAGTTGCATATGAGATATTACAACCCAGGTAATTAAAATGGCTAACCTGATTCAAAATCTGATTATTCACGACTCTCTTAGTTCTTATGGGATACCTGCCCTGAAATGCCATCGTTTTAGATTTTGTAGCAGAGATCTGTAGCCCATAGTCTTGTATATTGCTGTTGAACGTAAATATCGCCCTTTGCAACTAGTCTTTTGTTTTCTGTATCATTACCTTGTCACCTGCATAAAGCAGTGCATTCACATGAATATTTCGCAAGTGATATTCCCGAGTCAAGTTATCTGTCCATTGCCGAAATATGTCGTGCATGTAGATATTAAAAAGTGTCGGTGAAATAGGGCACCCTTGTCTCACACCTTCATTTGTAGGAATATCTTCTGATAATTCACCATTCAAATGCATGACGACGGTGTCTTGTAATATTAGCTCCTAAGAACTTTAATTAATTGCGAAGGGTTCGTTACATTATATCAAAGTTCCTGGTCCTCCAGGTTGGGGGTTTTACAGCAGGCCAGTAATCTGCTTAAGTAAAAATACATGTACTTACAGAACTCATACGAGCCTCGGAAATGGGATAAGAAATACGGCAAAACTTTTTTTTAATGTGTTTTATTTTATTAAACCGATTCTGTTTCAATTGCAGAGATAACATTACTCATTTAGTTACAAACCGAGTATGACGCATTAACTGTATTGTAAGTACACCTGGTGAATGCATAACCTGCAAATCATTCTCCTCACTATTAAGTAACTGATAACAGACAAATGTTTGTGCAGTTTCCATTGCTTTTTTTAAAGAACTTTAGTGCAAAGATACGTAAAACTATTGTTATTCACAAGTAGCTGACGTGATTTGCTATTATTTCCAATATTTTTTACCACACGTCATGTTGATATATTTGTATTGTTTTAAGTTAGACTGTTTTTCAAATTGTAATCTAATCATAAACTAGACAATAGGTGTAGCTACCACCTTCGCTCCAGATGAGAATCGAGAATGGCGCTCAGATAAGAGGTGCATCACTGTGCACAAGACTTGTTGATAAAACATGAACACAGACTTCTAATTTTTTTTTCTTTATTACACTTCTGCCGTCAACTGTCGGGCTCCTTCAGCTCTCTACTGTCTTGGACGGACGTTTCACTTCCGATGACGTCTGTCACCTTATCGTAGCCCATTACATTCTACCCAATTCAATTCATTCTCTGTCTTCCTCTTCCTCGTTCTCCTTCTAGGCGTGCTTCCATGATGAAAATTGGTCTTCTTTCGTCCGTCCTCATTACAGTCCCAACAATCGCCGTTCTCTCCTCTCCACTTCCTCCCAATAAATCTCATTTCGCTTGTACGTAATCACTTGTTATGGTTCTCTGATGGGTGAGGTTTCCTGTTCCATATAGTAATGTGGATAGGAAAGAGTCTTGTAGATCAACAGCTTGACTTCAGCTGTGATCTTCTTCTTCTTCTTCTTCTTCTTCTTCTTCTTCTTCTTCTTCTTCTTCTTCTTCTTCTTCATTTAGGAGATTCTACTGTTTATAAACAACATTATTGTCCAATACAATCGACCCGTCTCATTCGTAGTAGTCCAATGCGTCTTTTGGTCTTTGGACGATTATCCCGGGCCCTCTTGAGTATCCTCATCATCCATCCTCTCGACATCGTCATTCCAGAGTTGTCGCTTTCTTGTGTCAGTCCACTATGTCTGTCACAGGGCGTGTTTCTCGAATACTGACATTTGTCGTGGTACTGACGTCTTCTAGTTGTCGTGGTTCTGCTCTTGACTCTGCTCCTTATGTTAGAATATGCCTCGCTGTACTTTTATATATACCCTTGCCTTCATTTACAAACACTAATTTATTGTTTCAGTTAACAACACTCATACATCCTGACATCCTGTTTGCTTTTGTTATCTGCCATCTTATCTCTTCGCCTATTAGACCACAGCTTGCTATCATTACTCCTAAATAGACGACTTCCTTTGTCTGCTCCACAATGTCTACTACTAACTTGCACCTCACTGGCGTTGTAGCAATAGTATTTTGTTTTTTAGTCGTTTTAGCTGTAGAGATCACCATATTATGTTGTTTGCACTCGTTTTAAATTTGTACAGAAACCTTTGCAGGTCATCTTCGGTCTCAGCTATAAGTACAGGATAGCAAATTATGTTGAAGTTAGTATTACCAATTTTATATTCCTTCATATTATTCAAGGGTACTATTAATTCTTCCTTATTACGTAAAGACCATCCTTCCGGGTGAAAAAGAGAGGCCTAGAACGTTTACAGAGTAGATCAATGTAAATGTGAGCCCATTGGGCGCAGCAAAATGGACTAGTCTGAAGTAGTGTGATCAACGGTCCCAGGCTAGTGCTCGTTCGACTGACGGTTTTAGTGGGTACTCCACTTGAGATGGGAGTTCCACACTTCGTGCGTAAATCGCCTCCTCCTAAAAAAAAATATTATTTCTTTCACTACTAAGTTAAAAAGTAGGGAACTAAGTGAATCATCTTGTCGTATAAAATTTTCCTGCCCATAATTTTCCGTTTAATTCTTGTTACCCATAATAATATCAGATTGGTGAATCGGTTGCCTTCTCTATTTTATGGTTATTCCCTCTTCAGCCTACCCATCTCATGTGATTCGTGTTCCTAGGTATTCGCAACTCTTCACGCAATTACTATTCCGGGCTCTCGTCAGGTTTTTACTTTTCTTTTTTTTTGATTATGACAATCTGTTATATCGAATCATGAACTTACGTTCTGCATAAATAACAGAATAGTTTTGGGCTAAACACTTCAACCAGAAACGTTGATAGTATTTTATGGCTTATATACTCAATATATATATATATATATATATATATATATATATTGCAACGGAACACAGGATGATAAGCTATGCTGTTTGTATCAGAGCACATGGATGACGAGCATTTTCATGTTTAAATTGGTTTTATTTAATACTTTGTCTTTTAGCCGTAAGTTTTGTATTTAGAAGTGGATAACCATGTAGGGTATACCAAATTCTTCATAAAAAGACGTTCTTTATTGTCATGTATTTTTTGAGTGAATTTGTGCGCGTGTGCGGGTGTGATAACGTGTGATCGCTATATCTTCCGCGGTAATTAACCGATCGACGTGAAACTTTGACAATGAATTATATTTATGTAAATAGCTTCAATTTATGTGTACTCTATGGTTCATAACTATTTTAGAAATATGGTTTTTTTAAGTAGGAAAAACTCAATTTGAAACACTTATCATTAATAGGGTCATAAAATTTTGTAGATAATTCAATGCAAGTTAGTGCATATTTATACAAACTCTTTCTGGAAAAGTTTATATCTGATGAAAGCGTTAATCATGTGACTTGGGTTTAGCCAATCGGAATACATTAAATTCAGTAACATTCATTCTCTGTAAAGATCGACACAGTCTGTCTGTAGAAGTTGCAAGGTGAAGTTGAGCTCGTGCGTGAGAGAGTTTTTCTCGAGCGAACATAGAAAAGTATAATTTAACATAATCCTTGGTATTCGGTACGAAGTTCTGCGTACAGAGCCAAGGGGGTAAACTAGTTAAATAGAATTATAATATAGTATAGTGGTTTTCGTGTAAGTTTAAGATATCCGCTTAGGAATTTAAAGACACTTCAAGATTACGTGGAAGGTGTACGACTAATACACCTTATTAAATTGATACCCATTTTCACCCTGAGATTGATAAAATTTACATATCAATTAATAATAAACTATTCTAGGGAAAATAATAAGCATTGTGTGTTTAACATATCTGAGAAGAGGACGACAAGACGAAGAGGACGACGGACGAAGAGGACGCCAGGATGAAGAGGACGCCAGGACGGGAGCGGCGGCGGTAGGAAGCGGAGGATTGCACGTACTGAGGTCGTAGCCTAAATTAAGCAAAACCGATAAATTATCGAACATTATAAACTATTATTGCAAATTACAATAAATGACAATTTATAATACAATATACCTCTTTAAAACTATATTTGTGTGTATAATAAATAATTTTTCATCTCCTCCATAATAGACTTGTTTGTGATTTTTACACACTCACTATATCCTTATTAGTATAATAAAATTTGATCTGTTGCAAAAAAAAAAAAAAAAAAATATATATATATATATATATATATATATATGTGCTGGAAACCCTCTAAAGTTACTGATCCTTAACGATTGTCCAAGAGTTATGTGACTCACGGCTTCGTGAACAAAAATATTTGGTAGAGTTTATTGTCATTAAGCATACCGTGAGGTTCTTTATCATGAAAACACCAGCCAACAGTTCCGAAAATCGACGACAACAATCGTTACCTCCCCCAACAATACTTATTTTTAACTCGGTGAAAGTACTTGACCGTCAGTGAATTCCAAGGCTACACGTTTATACCAATAGATATATTGGTGGGTCTATTTGTATTTTTTGTTGTTCGTAGGTTCATTGATGTCTTATCGAATAAAAATATCAATTTTTTTAATAACAGATGTTTCTAATTTTGGAACCAACATGACTGGAGAGTCACGACTAGCAGTAGTAATACGTAGCCTATATGTTTCACACACGATTGCGCATTATTTTGTAACGATACGTGAACAACGTGATCCAACAGGCGCTGATTAATAATTTATTCAAATTTCCCACGTGAGATTTTAAGTGCTAGATAACAATGGTGACATCATAGGGGCCATACGTGTTGGTTCTAGGTAATCCGCTTTTAAAGAATTATAATTCTGATTCCTAGTCACCGATGTCTTTTTAATTTCCTGAAGAGAAGAAAAATGTGTTAAACGTACCATGGAACTATAACACGTGATTCAGTAGCTGTTCGACAACGTCACTAAGAGGAGGAAAGTATCCATATTTTTTATTATTTATTTACTTTTTAATTTCTTAATTTTCCCTAGGATCTGTTTCCCAAATTCTCTAAACTTTAGCATTTTTTAAATCGCTATACGTATTGACTTGTCCTAATGCCTTCTCATACACTTTCCTTGTCATATAGACTTCTCAGATGGCCCTCTCTCACTTGGACTAATCGATACAAATATTAGTAAATTGCGCCAGTGAGTTATGGTCAAAACAAAGTGACAAATAACCAAAGAAGAACAAATTTTTTCTGTGTTCTATGAATGAATTATTAAAAAAAAATTAATTATTTTGAGAAAGTCTCGACCACAATAAAGTAAAGACGAACGGCTTTCTATGGGGACTTTAGGATAATGGAATCAGAAATTATGGTAAACAAGATCTTCACTTCAAGGAGAAGAGAAAGACAGAAGCATCTTGGATGAAATAAGTCCACCAAGATTTAGAAAACCAAGGACAACTAAAATGATGTTGTCGAAAGAAGAAGAAGAATGAGCTAGAACGAGCCGTAGAATGAAAGAATACCAGCGAATGAGAAGAAAACGTCAGAAAGTGAATGAAGTTGCGTAATCATAGCACAACGAAACGAAAAGGTAAAAAATTATGACCAAAGTTTGCAGACGTACAAATAACGAGATAAAACCGTAGAAGAGAATGGAGGAGATATCATGGACGAATAAAATAAGCAACGACGGAGTGTTCAAAAGAAAGCCTACACGAAAAAAATGTGGGCAAGTCTCATCTTAGGAAAACCCAAAGAGGCTGGTACACCTCTTTAGGCACAACAGCTATGCCACTGTGGTATTATCGGGAAATGTTGTTGGAAGACAGATAGGAAAAGCGCACCTTAGATCATGTTGTTGCAGAATTTGGTTTGAAAGTATACACAGGGATGCGAGCAACAGGACGACCCGACAATTTCATAACGTGGCTACCCACAAATGTTTCAAATGAAACAAGAACAAGAAGCAAATTGTGTGAGATACCGGCTTTACAAATTGTAGACATGGCAATACTACATGTTTACAAGATACTGTAACACGTACAACGTTCTCACTGTCGTCACCGGCTATTGAAGGTATCGACAGAAGCCAGTTGGTTTATATAAACGTCTTCTGGAGAACATAAGTTAAGAGTAAGTAACCGGCAACTGGTAATACCAACAGTAGCATAAATTATTTCTTTCGTATCGACATAAATTTGTTTATTTTAAATTTAAAACAGTTACCGCATCTGTTTCGAGTTACTACTGAAAGTATCAGATTTCCGTATTTACAGTACGTATAGTCCCCATTCAGTTCGTTTGAGCTTTCACCACCTGGTGATCGCCGCAGTGTCCTTCGTTATGTCATATTTTAATTCCAAAGATGATAATATGATAAGCTCGTTATGAGGAATCGCAAAACATTACAGGGTAAACGCTTAAGGCGTGTAGTCGATTCGAAGTTCCCGCATATCACGTTTCACGCTCGACTGACATAAAAAATTGCTTATCTGGTGAGTATTTATTTGATTTTACGATAATTTCTTGGTCGTCTTGAATGCCAATTTCTGCCTCTCCATTACACCAGCAGCAAACATTTGTCGACACACACTCATTACCTTTCTTTTCTCAACTGCTTGTTGTATGTTGGCGTGTTGATGGCCCTTCAGTGCATAAAATGATTCACACAACTGACACGGCGATGTTCGTCAGTTGACCACAATACTGCGGTTGTGTCAAATGTGTGAATCGTTTTATGCACTGAAGGTGGCCTCCAGAGATGGGCCCGAAACGTCTGAAATGAATAACATTAGTGAACCACGCCCAATAGCTCGGAGTTTGTTACCAACATTCCACCATTCTCCACACATCTCCAATAACAACAACACTGTTTTTCGGTTCAACACATCTCGTTTTATTTCCGAGTGGTGAGGCCAGCCACTCGGCCAAGCCACTGAGAATGCTTCATCGTAGTATGGGCGAAACGTTTGGTGCTAAAAGAAGTACAACGACGTGTGTTGACGCGATAAACAGTGATATTATTATTAACGAAAACCACGAATGACAGTTTCCAACTTCCAACAGTCACTGGGCTCATTTACGGACTTTTCTTTCTACTGTCTGTAAGTCTGTGGGTTCCGTTCTGTTACTTCGATGTACACCGGCCTGGGACTACATTTCTTACATGTGGCTATATGCAAACTTAGTCACTGTTGCTCTTAACAATCTGATATGTCTCTTTCTGTGTCACCAAATTCGTATTTCGATTTTCTCGTTGGTAATTCTGTTCCTCCATCAGATTAACGTCAGAAAATTCGTTTCTTTTACCTTAGATTTGTTTATGCTATTAGTGATTCTCTGTCTGTCTCTGTCTATATGTGTACTCCTCTCTCTCGCTCTCTCTCTCTCTCTCTCTCTCTCTCTCTCTCTCTCTCTCTCTCTCTCTCTCTCTCTCTTTCTCTCAATTTTTGTCTCTAAAGAACAGCTAAATTATTAAACTGAACTTCAGCAGAGAATGCAACCAGTGATTCCCAACCTTCCCGGGCTCGCGTACCACTTTGGTCTTCTGCGTTCATTTCGATTTCCACCGGAGCTCAAAGAAAGGTTATTGGGGTTTTCTCAATAAAAACCTCGATACACATGAATCATGAATAGTATATCTTATTATTCTTAGTTATGTATAATTATTTAAATCTAATACATAGAATTTACAAAACGGAAACTGATTTTTAAAATTAATTTCCGGTTGGTTCTGTGTTAAAATAAAGTATAAAGTTTTTCAAAAGACAGTTGATTACTTTCGTTACAGATTTTCTTGTTAGTACTGAAAAATAAAACAACATATTAAAAAGAAAATAATTAATGTTAAACTTGTTGCTGCTTATTTTGTACCAGAGACTTAACGTCAGGTTCTATCGATGTTATTTTTAACCTTAAATCACACTCAATAGCCACCCTGTTAGATTTTGATGAAACATTACCGCAAAGTGTGTAGGTTGTTTTTATAAGGGTAATAGTTTTAAATCACGTCCAATGAAAATCTATTGTTGTTTTGAACATAAATTTTTTATTTAGTTATTTTTTTAAATAAATACTTTTTTACTAGCTAGGTCTTCTTGGGTACCACCTTGAATCCGTCCGCGTACCACCGGTTGGGAACCACTGAACTATAGGAAACTACAAAAAGTTTAATCTTGGAGTTAATCAGTGTATTAAACAAACTACTGTAGTGGTACGTAATATAATGCAACAATTGAACGCATTACTTCAAGTAAACTTTGAAAAATGAACTCTAATCCTGATTACGACCAGATGATCGCGCGCGCGCGCGTGTGTGTTTAAACATGATTTGTGTGACATATCTGAGTGGCGTTCCCCAGTTATCATAATAGGGGGTAATTACAAACATTAGTCCAGTGCCGTGATATGGGTTTAAAATAATTTGTACTATCTTCTCTAAGCTTTCAGATAATAGATAACAGTTATCTAGTATAAAACGGAAACAGAAATAAAGCGTTTGTTTCAAACTGCGTTCAGATTCCTTGCAACGGAGTGGACATAGTAGGTCTAGTTTTGTACGGATGTTGTTACCATATTTTTAAACGTAGTAATTATTTTCGCGCGTCGCTTGTTTAAACTGCTGCATCTTTCCTTACGAAATGGATGTGTATTATATTTTCTTAAGTAGGAAAAACATAGCCTTTATTGTCAGCTGTGGCGAGTGTGATCCATATGCTCACCTACTGGATGAGAGAATAATTTATAAATAAACTATCAGAAAAGCCGCTGACCTACTACACAGTAATCTATGGGATGCTAACATCGGGAAGGAAAGTAGAAAGCAAATTTATAATAAAATAGTAAAATTTATAATAACCTATAGTTACATCTTGTAGCCAATAAAAGATCATCATCATTCTCAGCAAGGATTAAACCAAAAATTGTTTGCTAGACTACAGCTGGTCACTCCAACGTTTCCTCGGACGCCCCACACCTCTCCATCCTTTCCGCTTGTAATTCAATAATTGTTTGCTAGACTACAGCTGGTCACTCCAACGTTTCCTCGGACGCCCCACACCTCTCCATCCTTTCCGCTTGTAATTCAATAATTGTTTGCTAGACTACAGCTGGTCACTCCAACGTTTCCTCGGACGCCCCACACCTCTCCATCCTTTCCGCTTGTAATTCAATAATTGTTTGCTAGACTACAGCTGGTCACTCCAACGTTTCCTCGGACGCCCCACACCTCTCCATCCTTTCCGCTTGTAATTCAATAATTGTTTGCTAGACTACAGCTGGTCACTCCAACGTTTCCTCGGACGCCCCACACCTCTCCATCCTTTCCGCTTGTAATTCAATAATTGTTTGCTAGACTACAGCTGGTCACTCCAACGTTTCCTCGGACGCCCCACACCTCTCCATCCTTTCCGCTTGTAATTCAATAATTGTTTGCTAGACTACAGCTGGTCACTCCAACGTTTCCTCGGACGCCCCACACCTCTCCGTCCTTTCCGCTTGTAATTCAATAATTGTTTGCTAGACTACAGCTGGTCACTCCAACGTTTCCTCGGACGCCCCACACCTCTCCATCCTTTCCGCTTGTAATTCAATAATTGTTTGCTAGACTACAGCTGGTCACTCCAACGTTTCCTCGGACGCCCCACACCTCTCCATCCTTTCCGCTTGTAATTCAATAATTGTTTGCTAGACTACAGCTGGTCACTCCAACGTTTCCTCGGACGCCCCACACCTCTCCATCCTTTCCGCTTGTAATTCAATAATTGTTTGCTAGACTACAGCTGGTCACTCCAACGTTTCCTCGGACGCCCCACACCTCTCCATCCTTTCCGCTTGTAATTCAATAATTGTTTGGGCGATGAGGCAATCATCCATTCACTTAAGACGTTCCAAACATTGTAGTCGATATTAGGGCAATCCTATCGAGTACTCCTATAATGTTCAGTTCCTGTCGTACATCGACATTTATTTTGCGATCTTGAAGAGTAACCTGTATCATGAGAAATGAGAAATCTCAATTCGGCCGCTTGAATAGAACTTGGTTAATAAAAGATAAAACAAAACACATTATGGGCGACCAAATTTTGGATACGAGGAGCCGTAATATTAAGAAGAAGAGGATTAGCAACAGGCAGATAAGAGATGTTACGCGGGTATTGCGCATTAGATTGCAGGTGACGTTAGAAATAACCATTTGGAATCGGCACGCTCT
Organism: Magicicada septendecula; assembly: GCA_034769895.1. Taxonomy (NCBI): domain Eukaryota; kingdom Metazoa; phylum Arthropoda; class Insecta; order Hemiptera; family Cicadidae; genus Magicicada; species Magicicada septendecula. The sequence goes on from CM068367.1 coordinate 94,451,198, forward strand.
ATGAATGATCAATACAGAATACCAAAACATACATCCAGGTAAAACCTAAAACCTGAAAGGAGAGCAGGCAGACTTAGGCAAACAAGGGTAGTCAAGGAGCAAGGATTGAAGGGAGAGCAAATCTTGAAGATAATCTTGAAGATAACTTATGGAACGACCGAGGAAGATGAAGCCTAGAAATCGTTAAACGTGACAGATCGGCAAAAACCCACCTGAGAAAAGAATAAATAGCAAGAACTTATAGGCCAAGATGTGTGTGTGAGTTTATAAATTTGCTTTTCTTATTTTTGCTAGAAATTGTTGCCTCCGAAGATGAGAGCGGGCGAATTATTAACCTCGGAATTGTTAATGCCTACAGCCATTGCAAACAAAGTTAGCTACCGACCAAACCGAGGCCTGGGAATAACTTGAGAGGACTGAACAACTTGAAGCAAAAACTCTTAGCCTAACATAATCTATTGAATAATCGACTGAATAATCGATTCAATCGGGTAAAGCAGCGTAAGACGGTGTCAAAGAAATAATCGATTATGGTATGAGCTGCACAAAGATCTTTCATTCTATGCGCACGCATAAAAACGCAGAAGATAAAATGGTGTGGCCATATTCGGGGCATGAGTGAAGCTCAAGAGGTGAGAAAGGAGAGACGCTGTTTGGCAAGAGTGGGAAAGGTTGTCCTAGCACAAGATGGAGGGATTCTGTTGAGTACGACGTTAGAAGGTTGGGTATCCGTTTTGTTGAAGGTAGATCCAGTGGCCTCCGTTACTTGTGCATACCAGGACTACCTTGATCTGTACTGTCAGGAGAAGAAGGAAAGGAGAAAGAGGAAAAGAGAAGAAGAAGATCTAATACAAACGCAATAAAAGAAAGGTGGTCGCTTATGGTTTTGACTCTTTCACCACGTGATGAAAACAACCTGAAAGTCTTGAGAGAAGGTTGTTTAAAAGTAGTTACTTATGACCCTGTCAAATACGTAATCGGAACATGGAGAATACGGATGAACTATGTAGATAGATGTATGTATGTATGATGAACATAGCGAAATTTATCGAAGAAGAAAAGAATAAAATAGGTTGCCAATTGGAAAAACAATGTGAATACAAGGGTAAAAACAATGTGCAATGGAGACACAAAGCTACAGTTGAGAGAACAAGGCCAAGAGAAAGATGGACGGATGACATTTTGAACGACTTTAGAATAACTGGAGGCGGACAAACAGAACGGAATAGAGTTTGAGGCAAGGCAGTGAGTTACAGAGCCATAGTAACAAGAAGCGAAAGGGTGAGATAGCCCGAATTAAAGAACGTGGTAATATATGTATCCCTGTTTACAACCGGAAGTCTTTTTGTTATTAACGTTTTTTAATGTAAGTTTAACGTGACCGCCCCACGCCCCAGAACTACAGCTTGAGAACGAAGGGAACAGTCACGGGAAAAGAAAATAATATTGCAGCAGGCAACAAAACGGATATCCCTGTCACTGTAACCTACACTTAATTTGAGCATGCTAGAAAATTGCCAAAAAAAAAAAAAAAGGTTAAGAAAACAATAAAACCAAATGTTCAAAGATTTTTCGTATGACAGATTATGGAAATGAAGTTTGCAAATAATTCTCTCTCTCTCTCTCTCTCTCTCCCATTGTTTCTAACATAGTATGATCTTAAATGTCATGTACATAATATTATGTTTTCCAGTATCTATAATTATTTATTCATTATTCGTTTTTGTGCGTGTCTCTCTCTCTCTCTCTCTCTCTCTCTCTACTATTATAGGTGTTATCCTTGATTGGAATATTATACGTGATTGCAATTATTGTTTATAATCATGCCGCGCCAAGCGAGCTAAAAGAAAAACGAGGAATAGAAATAGACGGTCCACGTGCATTTTGCCAGGCAAGGTTGCCTATAGTGTTGACATTCAATTGTTACCGTGGTCTGTAAATGACTACGGGGTTTCGTACTGTCTGTGTTAGTTCAATACACAACAACATAGGCCTACTATGCTTTACATTTCTGGCATGTTCTCTTTAATATCTAAAGTAGTGTTCTGTTCTGTGTACAGTTCCTGATTCTCATCAAACAAATCTACTATCTTCCTTTTAGGTGGTTATAAGACGGGCACATACTTCCCGGTACCAACTAACAGATCTGTTGTAGCAGCATAACGATCTGTAGTTCGCATTACACTTCGAGAAGACGCAAGCCCTGAATTAGTGAACCCTTTGATAAATAGATAATACTAGATAGTAAAAGGTCGAATGCCTTTGGTATTATTTTACCGACCTTTAGTCTTACTATGCTTTTTTCGTATAACTCCCTAATTGCCAATTATGGAATGCTTTTCGAAAAATGAGAAAATTTTCTTCTTCTTCTTCTTCTTCTTCTTCTTCTTCTTCTTCTTCTTCTTCTTCTTCTTCTTCTTCTTCTTCCGTATTACTAGGTGTTTCCGGATTGTTCTCCGATGACACGTGTAGATGTTCTCCCCCATTGTCCAATATGAGTTGTCCTTCAGTACTGCGTCCATATTTGTTTTCAGTCTTGGCACACCTGCGATGTCTACTAATATGCGCTGTAGGTCTCCTCATGCTGATGTCATAGTAGAGAAGTAGCAGTTTGCACGATCGGATTAGAAGCCCATGGTGCCTTATGCTGCCATTAGACTGGTGCCCCCCCCCCAATTAAAAATTCAACCCTTTATCTATTATTTATTTTGATAAATGTCATATACAATTTCGAACGTTAAAAATTATTTTATTAAAGTCTCAAATTACAACAAATATTTAGCTAAATAGTGATTACAATGAGCATAGTAGTACTTAAGCTTAGAAAATACTAATCGATCCATTTTTTCTTGATTTTGCCTTAACGGAGTCTTGTATAATTTCTCCTAAATCGAGCGATTCAAGTACTCGAGTACTCGTTTTCAATATTCAACCTTGCTAACGAAGATAATCTCTCATATCTCATACTTGAACTCACCATATCTTTAATCGTTTTAATGGAAAAAATACTCTTTCAGATTCCCAGTTAGCTATTGGAATCGTGAAAAGCAGGCGCTAACCAATGTGTAAATTCGGATATACATAAATCATTTTACAATCAATAATCCAGTTTAATAGTTTAAGCGGACAAACTGAAGTATCATGGAATCTATCATTCGAACGATTTGAAAGAAAAACCTCTTTCTTCCAATTTTATTTTTGGTACAACGTGCTCAATTCTATTAGAAGATCGCCGAAAAGTGTGCACATATCTTTCTATAATTTTGGATTGAGGACATTTGTTTTATTTGTTTTTTCATATTTGTTATCTTCAAAACTTTTTTTTATTTAGGACTGGATTGTGCCCCTTTGACAGCTGAGGTCCTGGTGCCTGGTGCTGCAGCATACCCTAGCGTTATGGATAATCTGCAACTGGCAGTTTGGATCAGGTTGAATTTGTATAAGTACGACTGAATTACGATGTGGCCAAGACTTCCTCTAGAGCCGAAAGTTTGAACACCCCTAGGGATGTTTCTGTATATGGACATATTTTGTGTACTTGTGTACTGACGTGCTGTTTGTATGTTGAACCTTTGGTGGAATTTAAAAATGTGTCCTTCCATGTGTCTGTGAGTCTTCTGTTGAGTTCCGAAGTAACGGCCAGTAGTGATGTTACATTTTCCTGTATTGGTGAGAGCATAGTTACATCTTTAGTCTGCTTTTCGTTACCAGAAATATTTACGTGGTCAGCAATATTTTGAAAAACAACAAACTTTTTTTGTGTTTCCTTCTTCTTCTTCGTCTTCCACCGGGGAATCGGCAAATCACCTGTTTCGGTCCGCAAAACATTACATCCATACCACCAATGTTTCCTAGGCCTTCCTATAGGCCTACTTCTTTGTCCAATAGGCTTGTATTGCTAAACTTCCTTGAGAAACCTACAAACCGGCAACTTATCAGACGAGCAGCGCATCTCTCTTTGTTTTCCGCAATGCTACTTTGAATATTAAAAGTACGCGTATGTTTTCTTGAAAAGTCTGTTTCTTCGTGTGCGGGTTTTAACAGACAGAAGATTTTTCTCTCCGATGTCCGCACTACTGAGATGTTTCTTCACCACTACCTAAATTTCAGAACCATGCGAACACTGGCACAGCCATAGCCTTATAAAATTTTAATCGAGTTTTTTCTTCGTTTCCCTTTACAGTGCTTGTCGAAGTTTACACACATTCACAGAAATACGGCTAACTTGTGATCAACATCATGATCTACGTTTTAACTGAGTCGCAACCAAGACAGGGAAAATGTACCGTCCGCCCCTATTCTCGTTCTATTTAATATAATTTTAGTTCGCGCCGGGTACTTTTCCAAAAAACATAGTTTTTGTTTTCTGCCCAGAAATTTGCATTTACTAGTGTTCTGCTCCAGTAATCTATCCACACTTAAACGATTTCTTTTGTTCACCTCCCAACTTTCGCTCCCATAAGTAGATATGGCGGTTGTAGTTTCTTGTGAAGCCTGTTTCTTCACAACACTGTGTTGAGTTTGAGGATAACATTTTACCCTGAGCGATGTTGTTAGAAACATCTCCACCACTTCTACGTCCTTGGAAAACGTCTCGCCTTAACCCCTGAAAGCATCTGATGCTGATATACGTATATAGTCGGCCTATAACCTGACTACAAATTAAAGGTATAACTTTAATAAAATTTATAAAACTTGAGTTCCAAGTTGAGTGGTGATAATATATACCTTAGTTTCTTATTTACGTTATTAAATGAAAGTTATTCCTTCAACCTATAGTCAAGATACATTCATTTGGCTGTACTGGACACAAGTAGAACAGTGTGGCTAGGACTCCAGTGCCGGATTTAAGCATAGGCTACATAGGCTGCAGCCTAGGGGTCCGCACCACAAACAAAAAGAAAACGAAATAACAATCAACTTGCGTAAAAATTATTTGGTTTTATTTCACAGAACAACAGAAGTTATTAGAGGAAAAGGTAGTATTATCAGCCACGTATAGGGTAGAGAGGGCAAGAGTGCGCAATAAAATTTTAAATTCATCTCAAAGTACACTCATTGCACTGAGACATTGAGACTCATTATATTTTGACAAAAATATCATGAATCCCTTAAGGTTCGATTAAACCCCCCCTTTTTGTAATTTAAACTACTGAAACACATGTAAATAAATATCTTTCTAAAACGTGTCAAATGCAAACTTTAGCCCAAATAAGTGGGGCAGAAATCCGCATATGGTGGGGTAAAAGTCCAGTTAATTTAATTTGACTATATTAACTTTATTTAACTTTAAACAGCTGTATTAATTTTATTTATGATTTTATTACTTTATTAACATTTTTGACCAATTTTTTAATTTATTCTATATCCCCAGACCCCCCGGTAGTTGGCGGGGGGGGGGGCACATCACATATTCAGCCGAGGGGCCCACTAACTCTAAATCCGGTCCTTGCTAGGACTATGCTTAGACCAGCTTCATTATCTCAGATGATGAGGGCAGACACTCATTAGTGCTGAGTAAGCTCAGAGATCGTTTGGAAGTTGTGATAAACAATACACGGCACACTGGATTCGAACACACTGCGCACCGCGTTTGAAGGGTATGCGCTGACCACTTCGCCACCCACGTACTCATTATTTTTTACTTTCATGTTCCATAAGGAAATGGAAGTATGGTGATGGCGAAAAAATCGTGTTTGAGATAAGGGCTAATTCTGATTGTACTACCCTCAAAACATGAAGAAAAGACATTTTTCGAAGTGTCTGTGTGTGTGTCTGTTTCTGTTGAATTTTTTCTGTGGCGAACGATAACTGCCGCAAATTCAAACAGAATCACATAATGTTTTGCATACGTGCCTGAATTGTAGAAGACTCAAGGCCTATTGATTTTGGTGAAGTTCGGTTAAGGGGAAGGGGTAGTTTACCTGGAACTTTTATGTTTTAACAAGAGTAAAGTACTTAATTTTGATAAATAAAGTATCTTGAAAAGGTCATAATAATCCACTGTAGAAAGGTAGATGAAATATCTATAATGAAAAAGTAGTTGAAGGGGGGGGTTAATTTTCTATAAATGAAAATGATAGTTGAAGGGGAAGGGGATAATTTTGTATGTGTACTACGTTATCGGCAACAAAGAAGTAGTTTGTTGTTAAAGCCCCTTCCCGGGCTGTTTGGACGGGGTCCAATGTTTTTTACAAAACCAGACGTTTCGGCAGTGCCATCGACTGCCATCATCAGTGAAAATCGAGTGCGCTAACGTGAGGTGGTATACGTTAGTGACCACAGTACTGTGGTTAAGGCTAAAGCAAGAAGTATAGAAAGAAGTAGTTTCTATGGAAATATTTCATTTCGAAAATTATTTTAAATATTAATCTTAGAACATGGAAGTCATGTATGGTTCTCCATACCGATATTTTATTAAGTACCAGCGAAACGCTCTCAGAGTTCGTAATGTGGCTATCACGCATAAGCCAGCACACACGCACGCAACATGCGTTAGCATTTAAACAAATCACGTTTGTGCTTTAAAACGGGGGTATTTAAAACGAACGAACGTTTAAACGTTTCTTTTGAGAACACGCTACGAGATAATGCTTATCTGCGAAACCTATACTGTGTGTGGCTATAGTGGTATGGATATGTGTGTGTGTGTATGTAGTCAGCTGTCATCCAGTCCGAAGTATTATCTTGACCTTGGCAGACAATGTTCCCACGCTGCGCTGCCTGCGTGCTGTATTTAATGTAAACTGTTTATACGCACGCACACGCGCGCGCTCACACACACTACATCTGTCGGCTCTCTCGCTGTTGGTCGTACAAGGTCGGACGACGATGAAGTTCTCCACGCGCAGAATTGCCCGACGATTCGCCATACAGTGACAACTGGCAAAATAAATATGATAACGACAACGTTATCTTTATGATGCACTCTGTAAACCGGAAACAGGAAGTTATAAGAAAGAGTTTAAAGTATACGTAAACATGAGTTTTAAATGTACATAATGATGGATTGTTTTTATGTCAGAGTGACAACGAAAAAACCAACATTGTAGCTCTAAAGTCGATGGAACCGGTTCTATTGCAATACCATGTAACGCCTCGACAGTACAATATTTAATAAAGTTATATTGTATACCGTCAATTGTAATTTTGATTTGATTTTATCTTTATTTCCTTTTAATAATTTTTTTTTTTTTTAACAACTTTAATATATTGTTGAAATTAAGATCCGGGCTATTGGGGTCGTGGCCTACTATAATTATCATTTTGACGGATGTTGGTATCAGACGTTTCGGCTTCACTTCTGGAGGCCATATTCAGTTAAACCGGTTTTAAATACAACTTACAATGTGTTCGTCAGTGAAACCACAGTACTGTGGCGAAGGCTCAATGTCTTTGTGAAACAGATTCTTTCCTTTGCGACCTTCAATAGTGGCCATCTGCACCACGTTTGTAGAGCTTTATTTTAGTTTCACAGCCATTAGGATTACACCACTGCAAAAGATTTAATACCACCACCAGAATTGAACACCATCTTGTGCCTGATGTAGGAAAAGCGAGAACTCTGGAATGACCACGTCGACAGGATGGAAGATAACAGATTAGTCTTGTGGGCCAGGGATAATCGTCCAAAAGGCAAAAGCGAATTGGACGACCACGAATGCGATGAGGTGACTGTACTGAGTAGTGAAGTTGTTGGTTATAAACAGTAGAGCGTCCGAGCGTCGAAGAAGACGCGAACTAAGAGTTGGAGAACCTCCGAAGAGGAACCGGGTATGACCCTCGAAAGTCAAAAAAATCTGAAGACACATTTCCGAACACGCAGAAAGACCAGTTTTAGGGAACATCTACCATAGCTTGGTCAACCTCAACCACCACGAAACCTTTCCTCAACTTTGAACACTGGGGGGGGGGGGACCCCGGACGGGCTGGTTCATGATCCCGTGGTACCATTTTTGAGTACGTCGCTGATCAACACGACGACCTTGGAAGCCCGGAATTGTCGGGGTCGATCCACAGTATCTTCGTCGGAGGTATTCACTTTTTCCTCCACCTTCTGGTGGCGATGGGGAACACTACCCCGCCAGGCCAGTGGTAAGGCAGGTTGCCGTATCCCCCCCTATCGCTTGGTCCAATATAGGACTGCGCCGACTCAACGGACGCCAGTTGAGGAGAGAACAAGCGGCCCGAGTCCGATGGTAGTAGAGTGCATCTGTGTACTTAATGGGCATCACGGACTGGCGTGAGACATCTGACACAGCTACTAACCAGGGACTGCACACCCTAGTTCCCGTTCGCAAGGTGCTACTAAGAGTAAGGGTCACACCCTTTGCCGTTCGCGTTAGCGATATGCACATTTCCCAACCATGTCCCGATGCCACCGAAGGAAGGGGTAACCGCTGCACTCGAAAGCAGTGCGTATATGGGTGGTGTCTTAGACCTACAGGGTGTCGCTACTCAGTTACGCGATTTTTACCCGCGTGCCATTCACGGATGCGTGTTTGGGCTCGCCCGCCAACTTTCCAAAGAACGGATCGCCATGAGGCTACTTGCCAGGGAAGAGAGCTTCCCAGAATACGCGGTTCTACTTCGGATTCACTGCACTTCGTACAGGTACTGAACCAGTGACGCTGTAAACCCTGGCTACGTTTCATGCCGGCTACTAGGGTTCACTACACTTCATGCAGTTACTTACCTGCATGCAGGAACAGCAATAACTTGGCTCCCGTTCGCGAAGCGCTCACGTTTGGCCTGTCACACATCAGCTCCATTCCAGCCGAAGGGTCAGTTTCAGTCCGGCGCCGCGAGGAGGCAGTGCGTGCTGGGCAGGGACGGCGATCGGAGGGAACCAGCGGGTAAGACGGTATAGCCTCCCAACCTAACGCCCCTGAGGAAAAACCCAGGCCTCCGTCCGGTGAGTGTTGGTTACAAACAGGAGAATCTCCAAAATGAGAGGAAGAGAAGGAGAAGAAGAAGAAGAAGAAGAAGAAGAAGAAGAAGAAGAAGAAGAAGAAGAAGAAGAAGAAGAAGAAGAAGAAGAAGAAGAAGAAGAAGAAGAAGAAGAAAAGCAGGGGAGGAGGAGGAGAAGAAGAAGAAGAAGACTAGAGTATTTCCCACGATGCGACTTCCTTCGGTGAGTGGAGCCAAAACCAGAAAGTACGGGTAACGTTGCATGTGTTGGAGGGGGTTTCGTTACCATTCGCCCCCCGTTTCGCATCCTTTCGTCACCTTTCGGTAAGTCTGCGGTTTTCTGCGACACATCAAAGCGAAGACGACAAGTCATGTGTAGGAGCCTTTCGTGCCTTTTCGGCTAACGGTGGCTGTAGGTAGCGAATCATCACGAACCCCCGGGACTGTAAGAACCGTAAGTTTCGACTCAATTTGCCTAATGGAACCGAAAGAACCGTAGCACGACGAATGGGTACAGCGACAAAAGGGTACATGCGACATTACGGTACAAGACGTTGCCGTGACACTTGATGAGGGTTAAACACAAGGGCATAAATACTTGACAGGCGACATTACGGTACAACGTCTAGTAATTTACATTACGGTAAATGAAAGATATTTCCACGAAAACAACCCTTACGCCAGGTAGCCGCTCCCGGTATATATTAGCTGTAGTTCATATTATCTGTAGCTCATTGTGAATATGGAAGTGGTACTAACTAATAAGGGAAAGCCTTAATGCGGCGCATTACCTTGGCTACGGTTATCGCAAGCATAGGGAAAACGCGGAGGGAGTTGTGTCGTGGTTGTGTTTGAAGCAGCAAAGAAAGGGATGTAAGGGAAGATTGAGAAGTAAGAACGGAGACGTACTTGAAGTTGCAGACCATCAGTGTGGGCCGCCAGATGAAGCACTGTTAGAAGTAAAGAACCAAATCTGCAAGGTTAGTTTCGATGTAAACAAATTCGAAAATACTTCGATCTGACAACATTATACTATAATATGTTATTTCTGAATGTAGGAAATTCATTTAAATTAACCAAAAGTTATTCCTTAAGGTATTATTAATCAATGAGATTTTGATTTTTTTAATTATCCATATTAGATCAAAAGATATAGGCATTTGTTTATAGCGTTATAGCGCGCGCGTGTTAAAACGGTGCCACCGGCTGCCTCGTCTCTCTCCACATAGGCAGTATGTACAGCACTATTGTTTATTGCGCAGCTCATTTATTTATGATTTGATCGAAATATGCTTATAGACGTTTTTGTGTAAAATGTTCCGCTCTACATTTTTAAAAAGAACAATTTTTTCTGTAAAATCTATATTTAATGAACTACGGCTTGGTCCGATCCTCCGACGAATTTTTTCCCCTATTCACATGTTACGAATCTAACGTTCCTCGCCTAAAGAGAAAATAGGCTTAAACATACATTTCCAGAGAAGCTTGTTAGAAAAGTGCGCTTAGGGATGGAAGTCTCTTCCTAAACACAAGTCATATAAAATTGTTTATAAAATGTCCTTGCAACAGTCAGTTTTCTCTTTGTTTATAGGCAAAGAAGCGGGCACGAGAGGATTCGATTTCTATATCTCAGATACACTCCGAAGAACTTAGCGATCTTCATAACAGAGGGTATGATTCCGTCACAGAAATGCCATCAACTTCCACTGTTAGAAGAGTACTGCAAAGAAACAGAAGTGTCGCTCGAGGAAACCAGAGGGAGCCACAATCGCGTGATGAAATTGTCCTTGATGAGGGTTGTTTAAGGATGAGTGATGGCAGCAATTTTCTTTTGAATGACGATTCATATGCTCAAAGAATATTACTTTTCAGCGGTGAAAAAGGCCGAGAAAGCATGAAAACGTCAAAAATATTATTTATGGATGGTACATTCAAGAGTTGTAGCAAACAGTTTGCTCAAATCTACACAATACATGCCGACTTTGACAGCACAGAAGAAGAAACCAATGTGCATCCGGTAACATTTGCTCTGCTGCCAAATAAGAAAAAAGAATCGTATGTCCGGAGGTTTCGCCTCATCCTTGATGAGATTTCCGAATGGAAGCCTCAAACTCAAAAGATTAATGTAGATTTTGAAGCTGCGGCAATCTCAGCGCTTCGAGACGTTTTCCCGGAGGCAGAGATCAACGGTTGTTTCTCCCACATGAAAAAATGTTTGTGGAGGAGGGTCCAAGAAATTGGGTTAACGAGAGAATACCGTGAAAACGAAGAAATCCGACAGTCAATCAGGATGTGTGCAGCCGTAAGTTTTTTGAAACCAGAAGACGCCGAAGAGGGATTTGCCGAGATACACTCACAAGCACCGGACAACGAAAAACTCACAGAGTTTTTTGACTACTTCGTAGTTTTTTGGTCTACTTCGAACAATGTTCGTAGACCAGTGGCTCGAAAATGCTGATTTCCCGGTTGAGTTGTGGTCCTGCCATCGACGAAGACACCGAACAACTAATGCTGTTGAGGGGTGGGACCACAAAATAAACAACATTCTACACACCCCTAATCCCAAGGTGAGGGATGTTGTAGAGTGCTTAAAAAAAGAATCAGAGAACACCAACTGCATGTTCATGCGAATGGAGATCAACATGAAAGGGAAGAGGAAGAGAACCAAATACATAAAGCTCGACGAGTCTTTAGAAAGAGCAGTGAAAAAGTACGAAGAAACAGGGGATATTTATTCTTGTTTGAAATCCGTCTCTTATCTTCAGAAACTAGATTAAGATTTTGGTTAAGAGGCATTTTCTAAAATAAAAAAATAAAACTAAAAATAAAAAATAAAATAAACTACAAAAAAAAGACGAAGCGAAAGCTGATTTTAAACACGCCAAAATGATAGTATTTGTGTGCACTATCATTTTGCCAGTCCAAAGCCTGGAAAAAGTGTGATGGAAATCAGTTAGAAAAACTTAATCAAATAGCTTAATTTAGGTCGCAGGATGGATAGGATAATTTGATATACTAAATAACCGGGGGAAAGTTGCTTTAGGTAGCTAGACGTACCGTTTTGTCGCCTGTCCAGTTTTTATGGCCTCACGTTTAACCCTCGTCAAGTGTCAGGCCATCGCCTTGTACCCTTTTGTCGCAGAATTTCTGTTGTACCCTTTTGTCGCTGTACCCTTTTGTCGTGTAACCGAAAGAACACGAATGTGCGACAGGGTCTTAAATACATTGTTATTTGGTTTTGTTGGTGGACAACAAATGTGGTTTCAAAAAATGTGGTAACATAATTTATGTTATTGCATGTATGACATCAGTTTATGTTAGTTTTGCATTCGTTATCTAGGAACCTTGTGCTCGTAAACTTGAATGTGACAGATTAAGTGCTCGCGCAAAAAGTGTGTACACTGTTAAGCCAGTTACGAGTGCACACGTAAGTGTGAAACGCTGCTAAGTGAGGTCAAACGAACGTAATTTAGATAGCGTGAGAAAACATGAGTGTTTTTCCTGACAGTATGATGTTGTTCATGATATAATTGATTTAACTTTCTACGTTTTCGCCACTAATTAATAATTGATATTTAGACTTACACGTAACAGATTTAACGTACGCTGCCATCTATAACGTAAGGTGTACGGATGGATAACGCTATTATTGAAGACATAATATAATAAAGAAAATCAACAGTTGTCCTCTTACAGGAGGGATTACAGTATATGAGTTCAGGGGTGTGGAGATTCCAAAGGAGAACTTATGTTATTAGATTCTTTATATTATTTTAGTCTTCTCCAAACCATTTTTGTTAATTAGCACATCTAGGAGAATTTGAATTTGTCGATTTGTTTTAGGATTTGCATCCTACTCTGTCGATTTGTATATCCACGTAGCATCGTACTTGTTAATACTGCCTTAGCCAGAAGGTTAACAGTCTTTGACGTAAGCTAATAATATGTTCTTAATTAACCTGTACTTCGCGACATCGTCTTTGTGCACCAGTCAGATTACACCGTTAGTAACATAAGATTACCGTTTTGAGTACACATAGTCGCTGCTGAGTTGCCACAATTAGTACTCATGAACCGGAACTTACCGCCTTCAATAGAACTAGAGTCAACCTGTATAAATCCCATACCAAACAAGTCTCTTATACGGGTTAGACTGTTGGAAATGACAGAGAAGTTAAGATTGAAAATAACATCGGAGATGAAATATTTGAGAGGAGTAGCTGGTGAAACTTGAAATGACCGAAAACGGTAGAACCGAAGCGCATGAGAGCTAGTTCATTATAAGTGGATGTGTGTGTGTGTGTGGGGGGGGGTGTACGATATACAGCCTATCAGTGCTGGATTTAAGATTTTTGAGGCTCTAGGCCAAGTTTTAGGCCCCCCCCCCCGGCTGTGACTTTGAAGTATGTACTGCAGGAGTAATTTGATGTCAGATTAATACTATCAAATTTAAAACCAGTAGGCTACTATAAAAAGTGTGCTTTCATTTAGGAAACTTTTTCAAAATTTTAAGAACCATGCAAAAGAACTGAGCAAATTAATTTATTTTATAAGTAGAGTAACTTAACTAAGCTTATTCAGAAGTTTAACAAAAAATTTCTTTTTTATTGTCTAGGTGTAACACATTAATTTTTTCTTATAATTTTTATAAAATAAAAAAAGTGGTCTAAATTTTTTTATTCTTTAACTAAAGATACAACAAGCTAATGGTAAACTAACTTCAGTGACTATGTACCTTAATGGAATTAATGTCGGGGAAAGCATACACAAAAAATGTTGCACACCAAGCTAAAAACCGTCTTTAGATTCAAAACAAAATAGAAATATAACCTCAAATCGCAAACCGTTCAGTCTCAACGCAGATAAACAATGGTAAGAAACAACGGTGGTACCACGGGCGTGTAAATTCGGGAGCAATATAGCTGACGTTCAAAATTCGCATGCGCAGATTAGTTTTCAAGGATGCCAACGTCTTAAAAATAAGCGCACAATATTTAAATAAGAACTGCCGTCCATTTGTATTATTTACAAAAATTGATCATTTAGTTTAAAAAACTCATACTTAAATAAATCAAAGTGCCTCCTACTTTTTAAAAAATACTTCTGTTAAAAAAAAAAATTTGTAGCTTGCGGTCCCCTCTGAGCCCACGGCCTAGTCGGCCTACTGGTAAATCCGGCACTGCTGCAGCCTATATAGCATTATCTTTCACTATTTTCAAACACCGTCGAGGACACGGGTACAGAGATCAATGGGGCTCTTTCACTACACTTGTAATGCATGCGGGAGAGGGGTGTCTAAGTTCATCTCTGTGCAGGAGTCCTCAGCAAAGTACATCATATCCGATGCACTGACATGCCTTTTTAGGCATGTTAATATGTTAATTATGTGTTATTAAAATCACCTAATGTTATGTGTTCATAAAAATTAACATCGTATTCGCCCCAAAATTCCTTATTAGTTAATTATACTTTTTTATTTTAGTATCGTCGTGGTGTTATTTATAATAACAATAAGTCTAACGTTTTCCGTAAATATTACAGTACATTAATGTCATGTATGCTAATATTTACGGTAAACGTTAGACTTCTTGTTATTATAAATAATACCTCGGTGATGTGGCCAATGGTGGGCAAAAGGGCGCAGCCCTCCGCCATTAAATTTGTAAATTAAACTTGTCAGTTATAGAACTGAGAATTGTTAGCAGTTTCCTTATGTGATACATACTTTTGGGGTGGTTAGTAACCACACAACAAACAGATAAACGTTCTTGTGTTGCGTCGCGTTGTAGTTAATATTTTCGGTATGATCGCGAAGTCGGGTGCTTTCCCTACAGGCCTGTCTGTCTATTGTTAACTGGGAGGTCTTGCGGGGAGCGGAGAAAGAGGACGTGTACACACTTCACGCTTTTAAATGAAGCGGCAGCCATACAGGTGGGGCTTTTCCCACTGTTTTGAGAACCGGTGCGTTGTTCAAAATGTCTCCGTTGCTCTTTAAGTGAATAAATTTTATCTCTCTTTCTTTTATATAGTTTTCATTAAGTTTTTGTCGTATTTTGTTTGCAAACATGATGTAGTAATTTATTCTTTATTAGGCTGTGTATTCTGTGTAAGATAATGTTTTTGTCATACTTTTTATACCTAAACATAGTGTTGTAATACTTATTCTGTGTAAGCCTGAATAGTTGTTACATATGGATCTGAGGTGTGGACTTTAACAGAGAATGACAAAACTGCATTAAAATCATTTGAGCGCACAATATTGCGTAAAATTTATGGCCCAGTAACAGAAGAAGGCAGTTGTAGAATATGCAGTAACAATATGGAAAAGACCTTGTGAAATTCATCAAATCACAGAGAGATCAGTCTAGACTCAATCTTTGAAAAGTGCGTTTGCACCCTTGTTTTCTAGCCAAGCCGCGGCAACCTAAATTTGCTATGTTCTTCTTATTTCTGATCTAGTTTCAATACTACACATTACGTAGCCTTACATTCATCTTATACTTTGGCTATGAGCTAAGACGTAATTGCGTAGGGCTGCGCTTCTAAATGCTTTCAATAAACGTTACTTAATCATAATTTACAGTCCACTAATTAATGTAATACACTTTCTGACTTCCTACCAGCTTCTTTAAGCTTGCAAAACTAACTCAAGATGATTTCGAGAGTGTTAAGCACGCAACATATGGTGTGGCTGGGAAATGTGGAAAAAATGTCTGAGGAAGGAATGCCTAAAAGAATGCTTAAGGCAAGATTTATATAGGCTACTACTAGAGGCAAACCAAGGATGAGATGGCTGGATGGCGTAACAGAAGATCTTGCTAGCACCACAGACAATCTGCTTGGCGTAACAGAAGATCAGAGGGTGAAGAGGAAGGGCGGAGAACAGAGAAGCATGGAGATGTATTGTTCAGGAGGCTAAAGCCCATCAAAGGGTGTAACGCCAGATAAGAAGAAGAAATAACGAGTAGTACAAGTAGAGACACGCTTTTATCTTTAATATACAATATTACTCTTTTCAAAATCATAACGTTTGAAATAAATGCATCCGTCAACAGCAATGCTACTTCCGCGAAGTTAATGTCACGAGTGTAGCGTTAAGTTGTACAAATAATTCCAATGACCATGAGAAGTCGAAGTTGAGCTGTCGTTGCATTTGTTGATAATATCGAACGAACACAAGTATCATATGTTTTGACTCTGCTGTGATGTCAGGTAAATGAATCAATTAGTTGATGTATAAATAACATTGACATTATCGACAACCACATTGATAATAATATAAATTGAGTGGTAAATACGTGGTCGACGGTCGGTCGGTGGGAAGGGAATGGAAGGGAACGCTTGGCTTGAGAACGACAAAGTCGTGATGTACAGCTATGGGAAAAATACGAATGTGATAAACAAGTGCAAACAACGACGACTGGACATGCAAATGTACGACAGACATGTCTTCTCTTCACGTTTAGCCAATCTCGTCTGTTACGGATTTCATCTCTTCATCGGACTCATTATATTTCCTTTTCGTTCCCTTCAGACAATACTATAAATTGTTGTACTTATTGTCTGTGATTTTTACATTTTCTCAAGACGATAATTTCAAGCGTTTTACTCCGTTTCAGATATAATACAGATAAGACAACTCCTATGGTAACGAATTGAATTATTCCATAATTTTATTTTAACACTTCCTTAATTTTCGTTCCGTTATTGTATTTATGTTCTGTTGTACGTTTGTATGCTTAAGCAGGGTGGCATCTGTAAAGTAAAGACCAACTTGATTTGTGTGAACGTGTAACCTACTTGATGGCCGAGTACATTCAAATCTGTAAGGATAGGCATAGGACTTGAAAGGCTAAAATAGATTTTGATTTGAATCGCTATGTATAATAGTTTATTTTCATTTCTCATCATCATTATCTGCAAGGTTTAAACCAAGGATGATTGTTCTGGTCTCAGACGAAGAGTCTAAGAGTTGGTCACTCCAACGCTTCCTCGGACGTCCCATATCCCATACCTCTCCATCCTTTCGGCTTATAGTTCAATAGTTGTTTGGGGATGCGACAGTCATCCACTCGGCAAAGATGTTCCCACCAATTCAGCCGATACTGAGCGATCCTGTCGAGTATTCTCATAATATTCAGTTCCTGCCGTATATCTGTGTTTCTTTTATGATCATGGAGAGTATACCGTGCCACGTGTCTGAGAAATCTCATTTCAGCCGCTTAGAGACGATTGACCTGGCCTTTCATTAAAGTCCAATTCTCAGACCCATAAAGAAATGTGGGAAGGGTCTGATAATTTGTATAGTTTTAGGCGTGTTTCTTTACTTGCTGACTTAAGAGTTCGCCTGATGGTCCCGCACATAAAGTTGAACTTATGCAAATTATTCACAACGTCGTTGCTTGTATTTTAAGACACACAGTAGCCCAGGTATTTAAAATTCCTGACTTGTTCACCACGATATTAAATATAATTTTCTACATGAACGAGGATTCTTTCCAGTTCAAGATTCTGTTTTATGTGCACCGTATTACTTACTGAATTGTTTTGTCTTTTAGAGTCTAGCGAATGCAAGGGAGCAGCGGGATGAATATAATTAAAATTTTTTAAATATTTCTTTCAATTTTCTGCGTTTTATGATGTAAACGGTGTCACCAGTGTTCTCGCTTTCTTCAAGCGCGTTTTCTTTCTTACCCTGCCAAGTTTATTGAAGCCTACCTCTCATTCTTTCTTTAATGGTTTTATTTCATATTCTCTTCGAGTTATACTTTCCTCAATCATTCTCTTTATATGGCCGACCTATCTCAGCTGTTTTGTTGTCTACTTTTTGTAAGAATCTTTTATCCCTGTTCTATTTTTTTCTTTGTCGTTATTCGGTGATTGTCCGTGATTCTAACTCGTATGTGATTATGGACTCAACTCCTTTATGAATATTTCAGTTCGAGTTTGTTTCAGGATTTGACTACTACATAGGAATGCGTTTACTGCTGAATGGCTGGCTCTTCCAAATACTGTCGCTCCTTCGTCTGTGATATTAATGTGTTCAATATTGCAGAGTATTTGAACACTACTTTAAGTGTATTCATGCTCCGTAAATTAACAACTGTACTTAAGTGTTTCATCAACGCAAAGGCGAGAGGAAATAAATTTACAGGATTGTGTAAATAACCATAGACATTTCTCCTGATTTGGTCCTATCAAACGCTGGTCCAGAAATTTCGCGTGTTAGCTGATTTGCCTTCGGCTCGCATTACAATAAAAAATGACGACATTAACACCAAATTCGAAAAGTACCAGAGCCCTTGATGATCGGTCCGAAAGTCGTCGTCATCGTCGGTTTGACGTGTTAAAGCCCGCGGCCGTTTCCAATCCCGCGGTTAACTTCTGCCTTGAGATTTATTCTTGAAATCCAGTTAGCAGTCTAAGAGGAATAAGGGGTAAACAACGGCATAATGGATGCAAGATAGTTGCTAGGTGTCAGTAATTGGCACAGAATAGGTTGGGAAGCGGTTGTTGAAGGAGACTAGGAGGAGACAGCTCTCCCGTGAAGAGCTGTGGATGCCACAGGAAAAAAGAAGCGTCACTTATTTCTGGAAGTTATAACATCTTAACTTGTGTTATAACGTAGGGAACCCGCATTAATTGGTTCTGCCAATTATACAGGCTGCCTTCGTTGTGACGAGCTGAAAATTAATCACAACACCTAAACAATTAATATAAAAGGATATTGGGAAGGTGGGAAGGGGAGACTGTTGATTTATGCACTCAGTTTAGTCGGTACTAAAGATGACATCTCTTTATTACATAATGAGAATAATTGCTCTATTTAAAGTTCTCAACATATATGGTTCAACAGCTTACAGTTTACAATATGATTATATATTTTATTCTTTCACAAGGGCCCTCAAAATAAGATGTACATCAATTTAATTTATTCCACGGATCCGGGATTTGAATCTAGTATGTTAATAATGGTCACCTCGCCATATACAATCTTGAAAATTGTGCCATTAGAAGAATGGACTTTATTAATCTTTTTAAAACAATAAATCTTTCAGTTTAAACTTTTACTCATTTACTACAAACAGTTTTATTAGATTACAGACTACATGTTACATATAATGTCTGTCTTTTAAAGTCTTAAAGTGGTGAGTTAAATTGTCTTTTGTTGGTTATAATTTTAGTATCTCATAACCATGTCACGCTTAGACAAGCCTCCATGTCACCTGTGTTTTCTGTAGTTGATGCAGATTTGGCTCTTCAGTCCTCGGTGTGTTTCCTGAAGGTCGGTCGTTACCTTAGTATCCGGTGAAGGTGAAGTTCCTGAAGTATGTTAAATCATTCTGGGTGTGGTACTCTCTTCTTAGATGACTGTAGTAATTCTAGTTGTTAGAATAAATAAAGCGAAAGTTTGTTTCACTGGTATTCACTTCACATGATTATTTATTAGTAGAATTTCACCTCATGGTTCTAGTACTGTATAGATTACATAGTTTCTTATTTAAGAATTGATAGAGATGTCATCGGCGCACGATTTAGTTATTTAAATATTCTTTACCGAACATTCACATATTTGTATCCGCGTCGCGAACCAACGCTGTGCGCAGCTTACGGCGTGAGCGCTCCATTGCAAGTGGGCAAACAGTTAAGGGGTGAGAGTAGTAATCTCGCGACATTTACTATTCAGCATAAAAGTAGTTCCATGTTTCATTTTTATTTAAAGGATTAAAGTATGACTATTTAGTTAAACAGAGATATTCTTAGTTACAGACGTAAATAAAGTACATTACAGTGGTCTTGTTTAATTGTTTAAATAAGGTCAAATTTACAAGTATATTTAGTTTGTTTAGGGGTCGGAAATCAAGTTAATTCTGGTTAGCGCATGTCTATGCAGGATTAATTAACAAGGTTTACCCTTTCTGTACAATCGTATTCCTTTTTATTTTATTATTACAACTCTTTATTAAATATTATTATTATTAAATGATAGCAATAAGATTTAGTTTAAATGTGCGATTTTATTAAAAATTTAAAATTTCTCAGCCTACACATTACCTATTTATTAATTACCATATTTTTATTAATGAAATCGTCACAAAGTCTTTGAGTATGGCTATGGCTTATAAAAAATTCAACATCCCTTTGGGCAGTTGGTTTAATGTCCTTCGTATGTTACCAGACAGCCTTGTGAAAGTGTTTTGAAAGCGTCCGTATGTCACTTTTTAACCTGTTTTTTTTTTATCACATTTTTAGTCTTTCATTTCTTATATAGATTTTAGCTCATGATGATGGCTTATCGCCTGCAAAGATCATGATTTTATATTTTCAATGAAAATAAATATAATTTCAACTTCTCTCTTTACTGTATCATTTCTCGTGATCTCTCTTCAGTTATGTTCTGTAATAAAGCTTAGAAAATTTCATTTCTTCCGCTTCAATCCCTTTTTTTAATTGTGGCCCATTACTGTAGCCGAGGTTTCACCGAAGCTCCAGTGTTTTATCAACATTTAAAGTAGTTCTTATTTTGTTTTGTTTCAAATCTACTGATAATAGTTGCGCAGACATGATTAAAAGCGCCATTTTTAATTGTTGATATTTAATGTTATCGAAGGAAACAGTAGGAATACGGAACGGGGTAAGATGAGCAGAGGGAGCGTGATGTTAGAAGACAGACGAAAAGACGAGGTGGGTTTATGCAGCTAAATGTCTGAAACGGTTGATCGGTTTACAAAACACTATAGAAAGTCAGCGAACATTATTGTCTTTTCATTTCCACCTTTCTTGGGTACGAGGTACAGTATTTTATTACAGAAAGCGTTCAGTATCGTTTACAGTTTGCTTTCCTTCCTGATACTTTCGCGCCTACACCCAATAATAACTCACACACACACACACACACACACACACACACACACACACACACACACACACACACACACACACACACACACACACACACACACACACACACACACACACACACACACACACACACACACACACACACACACACACACACACACACACACACACACACACACACACACACACACACACACACAGAGGAGAGTTAAATTGTCATGTTGGTCTGCGGTAAAAATAAATTCCCACAGCAACAAACGTCATGTAGCTAGGGTAATGTGGGTTATAAACCAATAATGTGGGGAATATATTTTAACGCGGCTACAAGTGAACCGGAGGTGTGTCGGGAAGGCGTGGGACACGTGGAGGTAGTGTCTGAGTTACAGGGAAGTGATATAACGCGTTCAGCAAACGGTTATCCATCCGGGTTCGTTTGTGTCCCACACTATAAATAATATTTCCGCAAAGTTGCCGCCTAATATTTCTGATGCGCTGTAGTATTATTTTCTACCCATCGTGGCCGCTAAAGATAAAGAAGAAGTATAGGGAGCAATAACATAGGTTTTTATTGTCCATGACACGTCCGAATATCACTTATGATTTGTATTCCGGCGCGTAATACAATATTTTAGATAAACATTTACAAAAATTTACCCTTTTGCCTGAGTCACCTTTCGATCGTTGTGAATTTCGTCAGAGGCGGCCACTAGGTGCTCTGTGAATTCTGTTCTTGGAGTTAGCGCCGTTGTTTGAAATGGTTGACAGATCACTGTTGCTGTGTGTGTGTTGTGTAGGTCTAATGTGTTCAAAGAGTACATCGATACTTTCATTCTAACATCACGTATGTGACAAAATAAACGTTTTACAGGATAAAAGAAAAACTTTTTTTCAGCATTCCTACATATTTTATTTAATTTAATTACCTTTTATCCGTCATTGACTTCGTTCTAGCGTTTTCTATATAGACGCGTTTCGTGACATGTGTCACATCTTCAGTAGTCCTCGTCAAAAGTTAAAATTCACATAAAACACATAAAAACACATTTGCACATATTTACAAAATTACAAAGACGACACACACACATAACACGATGTAACTTCGGCTTCGTTGCACCGGTCCGACCGCGCGTGTAGTTGCCGAGCCAGTTTTTATGTGTTTTATGTGAATTTTAACTTTTGACGAGGACTACTGAAGATGTGACACATGTCACGAAACGCGTCTATATAGAAAACGCTATAACGAAGTCACTGACGGATAAAAGGTAATTAAATTATTGTGAAAAAGTGACTTGGATACTATATAAAAACAAAATATTTTATTTAATCATCCTGGATTTTTCTCAATAAGGTACTATTGTGTAGACATGTACAATAAAATAATCCTAAAAAATAATTTAGCTATATTTTAAAATCACACACGTGTTATTAGAATATTAGAACTCGCTAAAGGTAAAATTCTGATTCTGATACGTGTTTTCAGTTAACTGTGCTTAACATACAATACATTTTTCTGATACGTAATATTAGAATCACTGGATAGAATGTAAAAAACATTCAAAATGAAGGTCGAGATACATTCAAAAAACCTGAATTTCTCTAAACATTCCCGTACGTGGTATTATAATAAAGGTCTGTGATTTGAAATTATACGTGATCTTGTCTGTTAATTTAGAATGTTGTTTCAAGTGATTTTGTGTATTTCTATATTTAGAGTTATTGAAGTGTGATCTAGTTTTCGACCCTTAGTGTTTACGTGTAGCATTTCCCCGTGTCGTTGATGTTTGTCGTGTGTGGTCTGCTTGAATGAGACGGTTTGCAAAAGGGCACTCAGTGACGCACTTTAATGATTTCATGTGTTCATTATATCTTTGTTTGTAGCTGCTCTGCTCCTTTGTCCGACTTATATAGAATATATTGCATTGTAATCAGTATAGTTTGTAAATACCAGGTAAATCAAATTTGTTTATGTGTATTTGTTAACAATGTGTTCTGTTTTGTTTGCTATTCTGTACACAATACTTTTTAACTGCTTTTTTAACTCTGTGGACAATTTTTTCAGTGTGGTTCTTGATATATGTGAGTGTTATGAACTTGTTGTTGTTTGCTGTCATGTTTGTTGTTCTTTTTTTTTGGGGGGGGGGGAGTTTTGCATAGGAGTCTATCCAATTCGCGTTCTGTCGGACTCATTGTCTTCGGCTAACTACTCAGTTGTATTTATTTCATCCTAGTAGTCCGTCTATTATAGTAAAATACTGTGTCTGAACATCATGGACCTGAAAGCTGATAGTTTGTGTTGCATGTGTTGATTAGAAGTTATGTGTCAGTGTGTCAGTTGTAGTAGCTTTCTGTATGTACTGAATTTGTGTCTGTGTTCCAGTTTTATAATGCTAAGATCTAGGAAATTAAAGTTATTTTTGTTTTCAGAATATAATCGAATTCTGCCATTCTCTGACAAAGTTCTTGCATAAAAGACCTTCGTGACTCCCGGTTCTGCTCCAGCCTCTTCATGTCCTCTTCGACACTGAATTGAATCCACTGTTCATTACATTTTCTCTCAAGTCACTTACTATTCTCCCAAGTCCGCCTTAAATAGACAGTTTCGCTTCATCCAGTGTCTAGACAATTCATCTTTATTCTTGTTAAATTCTTGAGAATGTGGCTATCCTTAATGAAGAATGCATCGTTTCTTCATTCTTTACTTTACACTTCCACCTCACACCTCAGTTATCCACCACAATCTTCTCAATATTTCCTCTACAGTGTCCACATTTTAGCACCGGAAAACGCTGTAGGTCATATAAAGCATTCTGTTTAACTCCTTATCCAAGAGGTCGCAGAGCAATCTTCTCTCTTTACTGATGCGTTACATTTTATAGCATATTTAAACCATGTTAGTTTTTTGTTTTAGCTGTAGTCTCTTCACACTTTACAAACTATAAAGTATAAGTACCTAGCGATTATAAATTATTAATTATGTTTTGTTTCGACGAACGAACGTCTTCAGGACTGTAAGCTTGTTCCCGTGACAACCGGAATTTGTGAGCAGTAGTCAGTAACAGAAATCATTACTGAAATGCTTAGGTCTACTGATAGCCACATCTACCTTAGTTATCCTTAAGACGTTTCCAGATACCTCTTCCTTTTTGTCACTTTCTGTGGTGTAGTTATGAGACATATCGCATTTAAATACGGTTTACATTCGTAGTATCACCAGAATGTCTGGAAGAAAAACGAAACCATTATTGAGTTTTCAATATAAACAAACTTGACAACGGAAGTTAAAGAGATGCGTCGAAAAGTGTTTAGCTGATACTAAAGAAAGTGAAACTAAGCGCCAAAAACCGAAGTCATAAGGTTAACCTTCAAAACAGTCTGAAATTAAAGAGAGTGAGAAAATGGAGAGAAAGGGGCTCAGAAAACGGAGAACTTCTGATGTACGGAATTGATACGGAATCTCGATTCATCAAATGGATCCTTTATTTTTTTTTAATAAAATAATATAAACTAGTGCGAAAATGTAGAGATACAAAGTAGGAGTTTCCGGAACTGTTTAAACTAGTGTTTACCTCTTTTCAACTAAGGTGATGATTATCAGTACAGGAACAATGTGTACAGATGAGACTGCAGCGGAGTGTTTAGACATTGGTGCTTGACAGAATTCTGGCAGCCTATGAACTCTCGCTGCTAACCGATTGATTACAAACTGTAATAAATTCAAAATTATCCCTTAATAATGGTAATAACGGGAACGTTATCGCTTCGTTATTTAACAAACAATAGTTAAGATTTTATGTATATTCGAATTCTGAAAAATTGTCGTTGGCTGGTATTATCTGTAAAACAAATAGTAACGTACGCTTTATCTCACCCCACACACACACACGCATACACTTTACTGATAATCGATACGCGTTATCACGTAACTGCTAACGCGTGCGGGAGAGCGGCCCGTGTATGCATGTGTGTAGGCTATATTTTAATTAATCTTGTGTTTATCGTTGTTCAGCTGCTTGTACTTACGATAAAACACTTTTTTTTAGTGAAGACTGAATAAGATTCTCTTTCGAGTGTAAAGTTTGAAAACTGGGTATAGTACAAGGTTAAGTATTTAGTACTCTCTCTCTCTCTTTTACACACACACACACACACATACACGCGCGCGCGCGTCTTTGCGATATGGTTAAGGCATTTGCCTGTCCCGTCCATAAGTTCAGTAAAATAACTATTATTCGAAATAATTGGGGCGGAACAATTTTGGATTACCGAAAGTGTCTGATACCCCGGTGTACTAAACCACGAGCAATAAAAAACTGGTTTATTAAATCAAAATTTTTTTGTCCAGAAAATTATTTAAGTGGCATAATATGATTAAAAACTCGTACTAATTCTAATTAGTATTGTGAAAGAAATCTGAAGTTTTGTTTTTAGTTTTTTTTTCTTTTGTCTTATTGCAGCTATGCGGGGTCGCGCCAACCTTTATAGTTAAACAGTAGATTGTGAGTCTATAATGGAAAAACATTAGCGCAGGAATCCTTCCTGTTTAAAATCCTTAATTCTTTTCTGCAACCGATTGCAGACATTCAAGAACCTCTTTCATGGAGTGTAGGTCACCTTCCTCTTCTAAATTCTCATCGCATGCATAGTCTTATAGATATTACATTAAATTAAGCGCAACATTCCATCGGAATTTTTTCTGATTGAACTTATCTGTAATATGTCATGTCTGTTTAACACACATACCTTTAATTGAAAGTGGTCGTAATGCATTTAATAGTAAGTGGAGTCACTGCTCAAAAGGCCTAAGATGCAATTTCCACCGAGGGAAAAGTATAATCTAGCTTATGGACGGTCACTTCTCCCCATAAGTTGATCAACCAGTGCCATCCCTGTCTACGAATACCTGCCTTCGCTTAGTCGTTTGAAGCCGAGATTAAGTCGCAGGTCCCGAATATGTCTGAGAAAAACCTTTAACCATACATAATAAAAGTATTTCAGAGAGGTAGCCTTCTCTTGATCCGAAGACGGAACTGAAGGAGATCTTCAGAGTTCTTCAGAGATTCCGTCCATGAAATCATCTGCATTTTGCTCCAGATTCACATTTCAAACGCTCACAATCGTTTCTTGTTACTTTTCGTTATGGTCCATGTTTCGAATCCACACTTCACAAAAGCGACTTTATGGAATAATTTCTTTTAATTATTATTAATAATAAAAAAACTGTTAACAAGAATATATTTTTTATTTTGTAAATTACAAACGTTTCGATAACTATAACTATAACTATTATCATCACGATGATTAAAAGTTTTTTATTATTAATAATAATATAATCACAAGAAAAATTTGAGCATACAGTATATCAATATAATTTCTTTTAATTTTAGATCCAAAACTTCTTAAAATTAGTAGTATTTTAAAAAGCTATTTTTTCGGGTTTACCTTATAGTAGTGATAATTTCTTCGACGTATCTATCAACCACTGTGATTCTACTACCCAGAAACTGGAAAACATTTACCTGTAGCATCTTCAGATATTTCAGTTAAATTTATTCCTTTCATCAATGACCTTTTTTTACCATGTAATTTGTTTCATTTCTGTTCAACTGGAAAAAGTCCTCTTTTCATTATAAGTAAAGTTATCTACAGAAAAAAGATTTTTTTGTGTTGTTTTGTGGCCCCCTTAACAAAATGAGCAAAAAAATAGCGACCAGTGGGAGACTCGTAACTATCCGTACTGACTGTTCTGTTATGAAGATCAAGTGCCTAAAGTTATTAAAATTGTATTTCTTTTTTTCCTTCTCTGTTGATGTTTCTTTCCGAACGTCATGGTTCATGATTTAACGTGTTGATTAAGAGTTCGTCATGTTCTGCCAGTGGTATCTGTCATGCTTAGGATAATGAGACGTTTCTGGTGTTTGATAATGATTAGTGGAGTGTGCTGCATAAACTACTTCAGCATCTTTTTCCACCCTCTCAGTACTATCTTTTCCCGAATGGTGTCTTCTTCTTCTTCTTCTTGTTTTTCTACTTCCTCACTTCACGCCAAAGGTACGCCACAAAGTAATGTAAATTTGTTCTCATCTTGTAAAAGATCTTCCAATGTTACGTTTTCCCGTTTGTTTCTAGAGTCTTGCTTATCTAGGGTGTTTGATTGCGCCCATAAAGTGGATGTGATACTCCGTATATATTCAAGTATCTGAATTTTCTGCCTTTACTATGTCCTCCGAGAAAGCTGACACAATCGTACGTGGAAAAATAAGATACTTGTTCTACAGGATGTCCATAAGTCGTTATTGTTGAGCTTAGGGGGGGATCATCTCCTGAAGCGCCATACTTAGGCATATAGTTCATTATGCTGATATTTATGGACAGAATTATTTAAGTATTTTTTTCTAGAGTGTATATGGATCTGTGCAGATTTTCTCCGTTAGTGTTGAAAACTGTGCTCTCATATTTTAATATTCTTCGCCGAATAGGTGGAAATATATGCTTCTGATTGTTAGTGTAGATTTCTTTTAACAGCGAGACGTTTTTCTGTGAACAGTACGTGGAATCAGCATCATTTGGCTTTATCACTTCATTTCAGTTACTCATTGCAGAGTTTTAAAGCTAACATTAAAGACTAAGGAAATATTAAGAATTACTTTAAAATGTTTGTCGTCTTGTCTAAGGATATTGTTGCGATCCTTTCGTGCTCTTGATTTCTTCTTCGTTCGTTTGTTATATTAACCGCCATTACAAAAAGTTAATCTCCTTTTACTTGTTCCTTCAAATATTAGGTGTAATATCACCTGAACCGATCAGCAAATTCAAGTCATTTCTGCCTCGGTCTTCCAGGAGGTTTCTTCCCCTTTTTGTCATGAAATGTTGCTTGCCTGGCTATTCTGTCTACACCTATTTCTATATTCAACAACAATCTTTTAATTTATTGAGGAAATTGTTATTTTCCTGCGAAAGCCTAAACCCTCGATACGCTTCTGTCCTCTCAATTACATGCCTTCACATAATGCACGAACTTTATCACGCAAGATTGTTCCTAATCTTTGCTTTGTTGACAAAATTCGCAGACTCACAACACAGTACGAACTGTCTTGACTCTGTAAAACTGCATTCGGATCTCCCGTCTTGTATTTCTGCCTAAATACTGTAGTATGGGATTGAGTATGGGGAACTTGACATTATTCTAAGTTGTAATTGTGGCATGCATGCTAAAATTGAAAGTAAGATAATATGGCGTTTAACATCATTGACTGTCATTAAGTTTACATGGGATGGAAGGAGTC
Source organism: Magicicada septendecula (assembly GCA_034769895.1). Classification (NCBI taxonomy): domain Eukaryota; kingdom Metazoa; phylum Arthropoda; class Insecta; order Hemiptera; family Cicadidae; genus Magicicada; species Magicicada septendecula. The sequence continues at coordinate 94,479,253 of CM068367.1, forward strand.
TTACTGCATCCACCATCAAAAGGGACAGTCGAAGCTTCCGAGCTCCAAATCGATACCGACGCTTGTTTTTTTTAATCCGTTGTACCATATAGGCCTATGTTACATCTTCTTCTTCTTCTTCTTCTTCTTCTTCTTCTTCTTCTTCTTCTTCTTCTTCTTCTTCTTCTTCTTCTTCTTCTTCTTCTTCTTCTTCTTCTTCTTCTTCTTCTTCTTCTTCTTCTTCTTCTTCTTCTTCTTCTTCGATATTGGTATAATCCGCACATAGAAGATTGGAAATTTTCCTTCCACCTAAGAAAAAGTAATTGTATTTACATTTGAATAAATTCTTGGATACTTTTTGTGTGTGTTGTTTGTCTGTCACACACGTGGCGACCAGGAAAAGTATGTACTTGTCTATCACATCGCACTGTCCCACTTACTACAATCTAATCACTGCTCTCACACATACACTTATCATGTAAATAAATTACAAAAAACTTATAATAAAGCGCTCATTATCTCGGTTGTTTACTGCCGGAAATATTACCAGTTACTGCTTTTCTGGCGTTTATTCACGATTGTCATACGTATTTTGTGGAAAACGGAAATTCATGTTGCATTCTGCGGTTTTGAGGAATTTTTATGTCACACTGATTGAGTATTCGCTATGTGTTTAGTATTGTTATTAATATTGAATGCTGACAACTTTAATGTTTTCGCAAGTTGCGTCAGCTTCAGAGAGCGTAACTTGACTCTCTACAACGCTGTCGTTAACTGGCGAAACAATATCATAAAATTTAATAAATCTTTACAACAGCATCTTCGTCATAGTCACATTATGATCACCATTACTCGCAGCAGCAGCAGCAGCAACAGCAGCAGGTTGAGTCTCTGCCTTGGCGTTAGATTCGTTAATGACTTGTTTCGTACTTCACTCTTGCACGGTTATTTTGAAACTAAAGCTCGCGTTTCCTTTATTATGTAGATGTCTTATCTAGATTCCTTCTTCTGTTTTTCCTACGAGTTTGATTTCTATGTTGTTTTACTAACTTTTATATTCGCAATTGTTGTTGTTGTTCTCCTCTTCATGGATTAGGTTATATAAACTTGTTCTGGCACCCATCTCATCCTCGGACGACCCACGTCTCTTCTACCAATGGCTTTATAGTTCAGTGCCGCTTTCGGCAATCGATCCTCTGTGATCCTTTGCAGATGATAATTTCAATATATCCTTTACTTCGAGTTCTGCTCTGATATCTTCATTCCTTATTCTATCTTGCAATGTACAATTTAAAGTATTTCGAAGAAACTGCATTTCAACACTCTGAATCTTGCCGCTTTTCTTGTTTTGTCATAACCCATGCCTCACTCGCATAAATCAACGTGGGTATTGCAATTGTCTTACAAATTTTAATCCTTGTGCTGTGTCTTGTTTATTTCTAAGATTTCTATGAATCGTACCAAAAATATTCCTAAATTTGTTTATCTTCTCTCTTATATCATATTCAGATGCATAGCTTACTGCACAGCCGAGATATTTGAAACGGCTCACTTGTTCTAATGTCCTATTGTTTATAGTCTAACTAGGCCTATCTTAGTCCTCACTGGATATTCGTAAATTTTTAAAAATTTTATTTAATTTTAAACCATTTGGAATATGGAAACATTGGGAATATATGAAAAGTAATGTCTGCAGGTCCATCTCTAACGTCCTCGAGGTGTCAACCGACCGACTGCTCTTTGATTCTGCTAGTGGTTAGCGGCCGACAACACATCTGGGTAGCTGATCTTGGCATTTTTCAACGTAACTCCATAAGAACAACATACACTTTCATGTTATAAGCCAACTAGCTTGCAAATTATTATTTACTGTACTGTACAAAATAGTCTCTCTCTCTCTCTCTCTCTCTCTCTCTCTCACACACACACACACACACACACACACACACACACACACACACACACACACACACACACACACACACACACACACACACACACACACACACACACACACACACACACACACACACACACACACACACATTTATGTTGTAACTCTTAAGTATTTCTTGCAGGTTTTTATATTATGAACAGTTCTTCGAGATTAACCATTTCTGTAAGTAAAATTATCCTGTAATTATCACCTTACACACGTTTCACTGATTAAATCAGCATCATCAGAGGTTAATAAATAATTAATATATTATTATTATCATTATTGGTGCTGATGATGCTGATTTAATCTGAAAAACGTGAGTAAGGTGATAATACAATTAATTGTACTTGGAGAAATAGTAAATCTTGAATAACTGTTCATACCATATAACATTATATGTTCATAATAAACACACACACAACACACACACACACACACACACACACACACACACACACACACACACACAAACACAAATAAATAAATAATAGTTGTTTTTACAAGAACATATCTGTATATTTTTATATATTAACACTACTTCAGCGGTATTAATGTATAAAAATAATATAATAATAATAAAATAATATTAATACTGTTGAAACAGTTTTAATATATAAACATTATTTAATATTAAATATAATTTAACATGAATATTGTGAAAAGGTATAAATAAATTATAGGCCTACTGAAGAGGACAGTTAATATTGTCAAAGTAATGTAAATATATACAAAATATATTATTGTATAGAAAAAACAAATACTATTTATTATATATATTGCAACAAAACACAGGATGATGATCTATGAATAAGAATATCAGAGCATGGATGACGGACATTAACATGTTTTAAATTGATTTGTGCAATTTTTGTCAATTAGCTATAAGTTTTGTATTTAGTGACGGATAATGACTTGTGTTATACCAATTTCTTTGTAAATTTTTGTTGTATAATGTCATGTACTTTGTTTGTGAATATGTGCGCGCGTTCGCGTGTGATGAACCTTCGTTGTTATATCGTCCGCGTGAGTTAACCGATCGGCGTGAGACTTGGACAGTGAATTAATTATGAAAATAGCTACATTTTCTATATACTCTGTTGTTATCAGCTATTTTTTAAATGTGGTTTTTTAGTAATTGAAAACTCAACTTTTCACGCTTATCAATTGAAGAGGAATACAATTTCCAGATAAAATCTATGCAGGCTCTTACAGAATTATACAAAGATTCGCCTGCAACGCGTCTATCTTTTGTCAAATCTACAACGTAGACAGTCGATTGACCAATCAGACGCCCCTAATTTCAGTCAGATACGTCCGTTGTCATGTGTACTTCGAGGTAGTTCATCGGAAGCCGTTGCTTAGTGAACGTGTGTTCTTCGTCAGGAGTTTTTCTTGTTCGAACTGGTTAATCTATAGTAACTCTAAGTCTTGGGACTCTTTTCGAGTTGTTCGACTAGAACCAAGCGGGTGAACTACCTAGTATATTATATTAAGTGCTATTACGTGTTAGTAGAAGATTTCCGCTTGGTAGAAGATTTATCTACCGTGCTAAATCCTTAGTAACTCGAGACACATCAAGAATAGCCGGAAGGTGTAAGCATTATATACCGCTTTTAAAATTATCACTCATTATTACCCTGAGAGTTAATAATTAATAATACCCAATTCCGAGCGATAAACTAACGATTCGGAAAGTGACAATTTGTGCGTAAAAGCAGTATCAGTGTTATCAGTTGTTCGACGGACCCGAGAACAGCGGAGAGAGAGTGTGAGAGCGGAGAGCGGCGGTCATTGCAGAGAGAAGAGCGAGCGGCGGAGCGAGTGACGTCACGCCTAGTGTAAAGGAATTCTATATCCAAGTAAAATTCACCAAAACTGAACTATATAAACTTTTCTATAATAAATAAAATACTACACATGACATTTTGTGTAATTTAAATATATCGTATAAACTGTTATTTAATTTTGGTATAAATAAATAATTTTTCTACACCTCCAATATAGACTTGTGCATAATTTAAACACACAAAACTATCCTATGCGAAAATATTTATTTGTATCATCGCATAGAGATATTTGGCGCCTGTCAACGTGTGGCACGATTTTATTGTAATTTGTTAATATTAATTATATATTTAATTGTGTATAGACTAGATTCATTTAGACTATTTTGTGTGTGTTCTATTTGTAAGCAGGGAGTGTATATAAATGGTTTAATATACTCTGTAAGCAGATATTTGAACACTATTATTAATTTAGTTTATTTGGAGGTTTGAATTATTATTTGTGTTTGTATTAGGTTAAGTTTTGTGATCATTTATTTACGATACTAGACTGTGACGTTATATAACATTTAAACTGAACATTAATACTATAATAATAAGAGTTAATAATAGTGCCGTTTACGTTAAATAAGGACTATAATAATATTTGTTTGAATATATAAAATAACTATAAATATGGCTGAGTCTCAAACTCCATCAGTTGATCTGCAAGCTACGCTGACGTCAATATTGGCGAGTATTCAGAAAGTACAATAAGACGCGAACAAACAAAATAAGTCACTACATGACGAGAATAAGAGAATTCATACCGCTGTGCATGATCAAGCTAAACAAAATAAACAACTTTTAGAATCGACAGAAAAGCGAATCTGAGAGAACGTCGAGTTAATTCGTACTAACATTGAGCTAGCACTAGAAGCTAATAATTCACGTCTTGGAGACTGTGAAGCTATGATCAATGTCATAGAAGAAAGAATGGTAAACCATACATCGACGGTAAATTAACTGGTAGCTGAGCAGGAACAGCGGATACAGGAGTTAAAACAACAGCTGACCCGACTCCAGAATACCTCGATACCAGCGAACCAGACCACATATATTTATAAAAATGTTGATGATCTCAATTCGCAATTAAAATTTTGTGGCAGAGAGACAGAAAATCCCCTCCACTTCCTCAAAAACTGCGAGAGAGATATGGACGCGATAAATGACCACCTTAGCGAAATGGACAAAATAAACTGGGTGGTGAGAAGGTTAAAGGGTACCGCGGCTGAATGGTTCACCGTCACACAGGACAAGGTATGTACGTATGAAGATCTGGTGCGGCATTTTAGGGCTAGGTACTGGAACAGCGAGATACAAAGAAAGATCTGGGTACAGCTGGAATTTGGAAAATATTCAAAATATTCGAGTTTGAAAGGTTCAAAAGAAAACTATTTAATTCAGCTGATATCTCGAGCCAAATATCTGGAACCTGAAGTGACAGAAGCAGAAATGGTAAGTAAGTTAACTCACCATTTTGGACGCGGAATTCAAATCGCGGTCATTACACAAGGGGTTAAATCCTTAGAGGAACTGCTCTTGTTATTGACTAAATGGGATAATGTGGATAACCCAAGTAATAATAGTAATAATGAGCAATCACTAAACAATTTCAGCCACAACAACAACAACAACAGCAACAGTTTAAAAATAAACCAAGACTTCAAAGATTCAATCAAAGCAAAGTATCGGCAATTACCAAGACCAATGCTAATGAAGAGCAGCAAAAAATCAATGAAGAATGCAATAAAATTAATAATATAAATAAAAATAAGAATAAAAATACAATTAAAACATGCAATAACAAACAGCAGTATAATACAACAGCAGTATAATAACAATAATAGTGATAATAATGTATACATTGCTTCTGGCTTATACCCTGTTGATGTTAGGAATGAATTAATATATAATAATTGTGTTGATGAATGAGTGGAAAATAATAGAATTGAGGACAATAATGACACTGTTGTGTTATCGAGAATCAATGGTTGTGTTGGTAATGTTTTACTCGATAGTGGTGCACAAGTGTCATTAATTAATGAAAAATTGATTAACAAACGTAAGTACCAATTCAAGAAAACACCTATCTTACCTGTAAATAATACTATGGTAACTACGGCGACCGGTGATACACAAATTATTTGTAAACAAGCACTTATATCCATAATTACACCAAGCATAGAAACTGAAGTGCCAGTCCTTATAGTTAAAAATCTAGTATATGATGTTATATTAGGCACTGACACTTTGTGCCGCGGCAGTACTAAATTTTAAACTGCCACGGCTAGCTAAATTTCGTCGGCGCGTGATTGGGAGACTAGAGCTGTTTTCACAAGTATTCAGCGACGAAGCGAGCGACGTTATTCGGTTGGCAGCGGCCGTGCTGCTCATTGGTCTCGGCGATGCGATAATGCAGGCTGTTTTTAACCTTGTAGTAAAATGCAGCCCAGCTGATCATGTTAAACAATTTCGAACAAGTTTTTTGGGCAATCGTCCTGAGACCAGGAAACGTGTGTTCTGGTCTCATTTCTATTTCATCCTCTGGCGTGGTGAGTTGATCCGACGGCTGGGAAATAGACTTCTAGAACTATCGATCTATCATGCACGAGTGAACAGTAAAGGTTTCAGGTGAGGTTATTATTCTTATTAGTCAGTGTTTTAGTAAGACGTTCGATGTTTATTTATTCTGAAAATGTGTGTTATGTTGTGTATGTATCTAAACCTATAAAGCTGTCTGAATTGTGGGGTTCTAAGGTGGATTAATTTTTATATGAGACTTCAGGTCTGAAACCACGTGACACTTAGCACTTAACTTATTTAAGAAAGTTTAAAGAAAATAATTGTAAGTTAAAAGCAATGTTGATGTCAATATGTGTGAAGATTAAAAGAGAAAAGGGGTGATGCTATGTGATGAATTAAGATTATATTTAACTGCTTCTGTTTGCATTGGATGTGCTGTGTGTGTGGGTATAGATGTTCATACGAAATTATTTTATGGTTGTGAAAATATGAAGTAAGGGAACAAGTGCATTAATAATATATGTGCATACACTGTGTAAACGAAATTTAAATTTTACTCTTGATACGTAATAATTTGAAATGAGAGAACTTAGACAGCTGTAAGCATTATGCAAAGCAAACAGAATTATATTCATACTTTGTCAAACATTAGCAATAACAGTGTAGTAGAGTGCCTAAAAATTAGGACAGTGGGGTGTTGGTGTCCGAGACAAAGTAGTTGGGTTGACTGTGTGTTACGATAAATGTCTACAAATGAAACCATGTTGCAGGGTCCCCGCCCCAGTCGGGAGAAAGATTCATGGATGGCGACTACAATACCCGTCACCTCCGCAGAGCTATGCTGTCACGCTCCCCTAAGGCCGTCGGATCCAGCCCATGACACCAACCTATGCCTATGAAGACACATGCATTCGCAACCTCCATCAGGACCGGTAACTTCATGACCAACCTACACTGAGCAGGACCATACCAGCATCCATCACGTATATTACAGGACTGAGTACTTTTACAAACCCAGGTGGGAGAATTCAAGTTTCTAATTTTCACACAACTACACCTTACTGGTTTCAAGAAGATACGGACATATATATGTGTATATATATATATATATATATATATATATATATATATATAGGTTTCTTAAATATGCATAGTGAGCAACATTTGGTTGAAACATGTCCTGTGTATACATCTCTGTTAATTTATTCTTAATTGTTAAAGAACATGCATTTAAATATTGTTAATTACTTCTTATTGTTAATAGTATTGCTCATCCTGATAAATGAACATTAATAAAAATGTGAATACCTTACATATGTATGCATATCTAATTTTGTCAGATTCAATTTGTTAACTGATGTTTTGAGATTTTCAATATGATAATGATAATGATAATTGATATGAATTAATGAAATAATTTACTGACTGGAATAATCTTATGTAATTATGATACTTGCTATTTTTCAATTAATTCAAGTTATTAATGAAACACTAATAAAAAACAAATTGTTATGGTTGAATTAGCGTTTTATTTGCAAGTCCTGTCACAATGGCTCCCAGCACATTTTTGCTTCCGTCTAGGTCAAACACCTAGTTTTAAAATTTAATGTAACGGCAGTTGCAGTTACAGATGGTACCGCAGAGCTTTTTTTTTGTCACTGCTAAACAACACCGCTACAACTTTAAGAAAAGTACACGCCACAATCGATTTCAGTAACAAAAAACTTACATGCACAATTCGATATAAACTATACACTGTTAAGGTCCGCGCACACTACGCCAGCACGGACCAGCACAGCAGGCACCGGCATTTGCCGGTCATGAAGGTTTCCATGTTTTCAAATACAAGCGCGCACACTAGAACAGCACCGGCACGGACCTGCAACCAGCAGCGACCGGCAGTGCAGGGCGTGACGGTCAGGGTAGAATCTCGACCTGCACTGCCGGTCGCTGCTGGTTGCATGTTCGTGCTGTGACGGTGTAGTGTGCGCCGGCGGCCGGCAAGGACCAGCAGCAACCAGCAGTTTTCAACCGATTGCCCGACCTTCGTTTCAGTTCGCCGCGTCTCGGCAGTTCTCGGGTTGTTGTTTTCGCGGTATTCTGTAACGAGGAAAGTTATATTGTGCCACGTTTACTTTTGTTAAAACTGTGTACTAGACATGGCTGAAGAAAAACTAATATTGATTGTACACGGTTATCCAGAACTGTGGGACATGAGCAGTGGGAATTATCACGACCAACAAAGGAAGGACGCTTTATGGAAAGAAATAGCCCAAAGTAACTTTGAAGGGAAAACAGGTTAGTAAATTTCAGGTTACAGTTACTTTATAATTTCACTACTATCCATTTATTTTAAAATGATTACCGTTTCCTGTAATAACTGCATTTCGAAATTAGTCACCTGATGATATGATACTGCCATTAGGGTATAAACTAGTAAATCGAAAGGAGTAAGAAAATGTCAAAAGTTTATTAGGAATTAGATCCATAAAGTCGCTCTGATATATGTGCGTGTGAGTAAGTTTTAATACGCTTTATTAAAAATTTATCAGAAAACGTTCAAAATTATAGACAGCTGTTCAAATTTTAGGATATTATTTTGGTTATAGAAGAGTACATTGATAATAGAATAGAAATAAAACTCAGTATTATGAGAACATATTTATTATAAAAAGCCTTTATTATTATAACATATAAATAAGACAAAATTGCTATTTCAGCTAGACCGACACCCCCCACCTACATGAAAGATGCAGGTTGGTGCTGGTCGGTGCAGGACAAGTGTGCGCGGGTGTACTGTTTGCAGGTCTGTGCCGGTCCGTGCTGGCGCAGTGTGCGCGAACCTTTAGATTGAGACAGGTGGACAGCGATTTGCACCAGGCAGAACAATGTAGGCCTACTGACATACAAAAGCCAGTTTGTAATCTCGTAGATAAGATAACGAGTAGAGGACAGTTTTGCGGCGATAAACATACTGCTGATCAAGAGAAACGATTGAATGCTATATTAAACAAACACGAATCGGTTTTAGAGATCTTGACAATTAAATATGTATTACCCGATGCATTACAAACTAGATTAAAAAATATAAACATTGAGGAACAGCGGGATGGTAAATTAAAGAAATCAGCGATGACATAAGAGTTCAGGACAACCCAAAGTTTAAAATAGACAAGGATGTGTTATACAAGATCATAGACGGGCAGTGGGAGATAATGGTACCGGATGAACTAGTTGAAGATTTAACTTGGGCGTGCCACGAGAGTCTGGCGCACGCGGGAGCGTATAATGCTATTTAGCAATGCGAGAAGACTTTGTGTGGTTAAATATGGCTAGAAAAGTTAAATCTATTTTGCGTACCTGCCACATATGCCAAACTGCAAAGTACCCGAATCAACATACGTATGTAGAAATGGGCAATATTATCACTAAAAACAAAAATGAGTTATTATGTATCGATTTTTTAGGTCCACTACAGCGTGCATCGAGGGGTATGAGGAATTTGGTGGTGTGCACGGATGCGTTCTCTAAACATGTAAGTCTTTATGCAGTAGGACGACCCACCACGGCGGCCGTATTAAATGTCGTCTTAAATAAATACATCCCTAAATATGGTCACGTTAAGAAAATTTTATCTGACCAGGGTAAACAGTTCACCAATAGGAAGTGGCAATCCGAATTGGAAAAGCACAATATCCAGACTGTGTTAACAGCGATCCGGAGACCGCAGGGCAACTTCGCTGAAAGGGTCAACAGAGAGTTAGGTCAACTGTTCCGTACTTATTGTAATACCAACCAAGGTAGATGGCCGGATTATCTCGAGTTTTTCGAGGCGTCCATCAACGGGAATTACAATGACACGACATGATTTACGCCTAACGAGTTGCAAACTGGAGAAATTCCCAAGCGCGTCTGAGATGGGAGCATCAGGAGGATTGCAACGCAAAATTTGCCTATTCCGAGTGAGGTGAAACGCATGGAAGCCAGGAGACGCATTAAGAAATGTGCCGAAGAACGGACAGAAAAATTTAATGAAGACCACAAGCTGGTAACCTTTAAAATTGGCGAGAGGGTACTCCTGAGGGTTTTGAATGTCGGTCATAGGGAGGATAACACCGCAGCCAAATTCTTTAGGTTGTATAATGGCCCATATATTTTATCTGAGCAAGTTGGTAAAAACACCTATATTGTAACCAACCCTAGTACTAACCGTGTGATAGGGAAATTCCACGCATCATCCCTAAGAAAGTATTATGTTAGAGATAATTGTACCTAATATGCCAGGGTATAGGTGGTATGAATCTTCTAAGAAATTTACGTGAAATATGAGTGTAAATTAAAGAATGCTAGATGAGATGTTAGAATAAATGATTTGGATGAACGAGTATACGTTCAGTTATGATAATGACATCAGAAGTGTTGATACGCTTATGTATGTTTGAGAGTATAGGTCAGATTCAACCACGTGTATGTGTTTGTATTATTACTGTCAAAGTGACATTGGAGGAATGTTTTGTTTGAAAGAAGTTTATTTACTTATTTTGATTTGGATTTATTATATTATTATTATGATTATTGTTGGAAGAATGCTGTTTTATTTATTTAGGATGTTATAATAGATTCACTTATAGATATATGATATATATAAGATATTTATGTTGAATATAGATGTGTAGATACCCAAGTCGGGTATATGTAGATATGATGTTATTGTTGATGATTATTATTAGATATGATTATTAAAATTGGATGATTGGAATTAATGTTCACGTTTATAGTTTGTGGTTTAAAAGAGTATTAGGCTTGCTATCACTTCACTGTTAACCTCCCCACTTACCATCCGTGGATATCTTCACTATTCTCGATGGCGACTTCTCTTACTGTAAGCACACTTGACATACATACATAGATATTCCTTTTGAATATCGAAAAGAATGCACATAAACAATAAAATAAATCAAATATTCAATTGTAAGTTGAATGGTATCAGTAATTCAAATACTACCGCCACCTTATGAGAGAACTGTTTATAAAAAAATTAAATTACTGCTTCTATTTTATAGAAATTAAAACTCTGATTCCACTGATAATAAACTGAGGATTTATTGACAATGATTAAATTCAGTAAACTCTTTTAAAACAATTAATAAGATATTTTTACAACAATAACAAATTTAAACAAATATTGAGATCTCTGTATCTCAAGGCTGGTAACACTGTTGTAAGGTACAGTATTATTGTGAACGAGGTTAGGTTCACTTTAGTTAATTATATTACCAATTTAGTGAGTTCTTTGAAGATACATGATACCACATATAAAGATGTGAGTTTGAATAACAATATTTAATTATCTATTGTTATAAAAAAGAAGAAAAATTTAAAATTATTAAACTCGGTACGATAGCCGATAATATCGTACTATCGTATGCCATGCAAAAGTATATAGCAGTTGAGGTCACACGTGCTTTAAGCGTTGCACGGTTAAAAATATTATTATTATTAATTCATTAATTAGCAGAACCATGTACTGGAAAGAGAAAAAATCTAAAGAAAAAAACTCTTATTATTGCTTTCATTTCATTAAAATAATTCAAGAACAGAATTGTTTCTTTGTGACAAAAATATATCCTTCGGTTCTAGGTTAGTTTGCCTAGTAACACGTAAGTGATTATTTAGAATAAGTAATGTTATTTATAAAATTCTTAATGATATAGTTACAAACATTTTATTTATAAAGCATTTGATGTGTAATTATCAGTCATGAAAGTATTTGCACAAGGAAATAATTATTTATTAATTCAAAAGTTATAGTCAAGTAAGCGACTATATTCACATACTGATGAGCGGTATCTGAATTTAATTCCGCCGTTCTCAATTATTTTAAAAATGTAAAATAATTATTTTTGAATTAATTATTGTCATTGGATGGTGCTACAACTTGTTTATTAAATTCTGATAATTGTCCAACATTGTTTATAAACGCACTCAAGCGTTATGACTAGTGCAGTCCAAACAATAATTTTCGTTCATCAACGAGAATTATTTCTTTTATTATTTTCTTTAAAATAATTAAAATATTGTACTCCCTGATTATATACACAGAACATGACCCTTATTATACACTGGTCATGTTAATTCACTATTCACTTAATTCACTGGACACTCGATAATGTGTTGTTGTGTACAGGTTAATGTTTGTTTGTATACTAATGTAGGTGACGCGCACATTTCAAAAATATTTTGATGACTTTCGGCATAGACCTCTCGCCGTGAGTGATGCAGAACGAATGATACATTTCGCTAAAGCGTCTCTTTTTCGTCTGGTCATTTTAAGCTATTTGATTGGTTCAAAAGGTCACACTCTCAACCCCAAAACACTTTGGTAAAATAAAACTTTCAATTTTTCGCATCTCTAAGCGTGGGTTCGAGATTATCTGTGACGTATACATGGATACTCAAAATGAGTGAAAAACTTATAATGGTCATAAGTTTCTTATCTTTTGTCATATCGTCGTTTGGATAGTGGCGTTAAATCGCGGACACTTGTGGCTTTATTTTAAGTCTAAACAAGCACTAAATCCGTCCATTATTAATTCACTTGGTCACCTTGAAAATTCATCTGGTGACTCTTAACATAAATAAGTCTTTTTCACCATATTTCGTTATAATTACACTGTAATACTTATTACTAAATATTTTGAGTCCATTTCTCCTTCATGTTAGTACATAAAATGGTTATATTTATAGTTTAAATAAAATCTGTTAATGGCGTCTATACCAACCATGTTCGATTGTTTATATTCACTTGTAACGCCATCATTCCTTATTCTACTACATATGTTTGACATCCTAACACTAATATGTACATTTATTTACATTTGTTCATACTTTATTTTGCTAAAAAATGTTATTTTGTATATACTTATAGTATGATCAAAATACTTTCTGTTCTCATCTTTCCATTTTGTCACTTATTTAGTTATTTTAGTAAACATGGGATATAATGTTAGTAATTAAAATAGTGTACAATTGTTGTACATTGTTGGTTCAATGTATTCATCAACTTTTCGTTATCTGAAAGCTCTCTAAGTTATAGCATGGTGTTTATTTACATCTGGTTTTACAATTGCAGTTAGTTAGTTTATAATATTTTAATTATTAAACTACTAGTATTACATTTGTGAAGTGTTCTCATAGCAGTATTAGTTAGACATTTCTCTAACTACTGGTAACAATTGTCACATTCTTTTGATAAGTTTTGATAATGTTTTTTGACTAAATCTCTTGTCACATTGGGGTTCTGTCCATTTAACTTTATGATATTATATTCAATCTGATTCATTTGCTGTGTCCTTCAGTACATATGGTATTCATTGGTTTGCATTATTATTCTTAGCTAGTTTCTGTTTGAAACAATTTTGGATAATTGCTTGGTTTAACTAATGTACATGATTTTATGTTATAGGTTCAATTCTTGTGAGGTTATGTGTCAGTTGTCTGACAACAATGCTCTACATACTTTTATGCAGTATTTAACTCAACTATTGCCATCTCATTATGGCATTCTACTACAATGGTTTATTATTAAGTTATACACATTTTTACACTATTTGTTGAAACAATAACACAGGTATTCTTAGTCTAATAATGTTACATATTTTGATAGGTTGCACCCAGGTTTTGGTACATTGATTGGTTTATACATAACAAACTAGCATATTTGCTACTATCTGTTCTGGTATTCATTTACATTTTGTCCTGTCTTGCTATGGCATTCAGGCACATTTCATATTCGGGCTTACAAAGCTTTTATTATTAATCCCTATGAACAATTAATTTACTGCTCTGTCTCATATTTTTTGGTGGTCTTATTGATTATCTATGTGATTTTACAATCTTGATTAAACTTGTTACACTAATTGTCTGTGCATTTCACTAGTTAATCGTGGATTCTTTCACTTATAATGGTTAATCACTTTGCTCCGTTATAAACATTTTCACTGGTATTGTTTGTGCTGTTTACTTGGGGTAAAATGGTTATCATATCACATGTTGTTACACTTATATTAAGTACTCACTGTCATTGTTCGTGATCACTTAATCATGCTCAACACTGGTTTCTCTGTTATTGGTATTTGAATAAAATCATCATACTTCTTCTGTTCACTATATTGATTTTAATTCCTTGTATATCTTGTGAATGTTGATGTCTTGTACTGTTCATACATAATCTTCATTCTTCATGGTACATTTCTTTTCCTCTTCTTCTTCTTTTCTTCTTCTGGTTAGTTGTTTCTCACTGTCGGTGTACTCCTTGGTTATACATTATTTGTAATAATCCATGTCCCTTAATATTGTCATACTCTTCCATATTTTTATTCGTGGTTATGGTAATCATTGTCCCATATTATTTCACACTAATAAACAAATTCGTTTATTTTATCACCATAGTGATTGTACTTGATTCGTCTCCTTCTTATTTTAATAATTATTTCCGTCGTATCCCCTCACTATTTTGGATCTATTGGGCCTGGATGCTAACGTATTATATTGGCTCGTTGGTATTTTCTCTCTCTTTGTTATACTCGATGATATCCTTATTATTCTTCCTTCTCCTTCGTTGGGTAGTTTCAATAATATTCGTTCGTAGATACACACTTTATTTATATTCTCCCGTTCCTTCTTTTATGCTCGATGAAATATTTTCATGATATCTTTTTATTTGACGTATTAGATAGTTATTTTATGTAACTGCCAATTTGGTACGTTACAATATGAAGAAAAAAATAATTTGTATTCTTATGTAAACAAATTTTTTTTATACGTGGTGGGGTTAATCCTGCAATAAAACACAAGATGATCTATGAATAAGAATATCAGAGCATGGATGACGGACATTAACATGTTTTAAATTGATTGGTGCAATTTTTGTCAAATAACTATAAGTTTTGTATTTAGTGATGGATAAGGACTTGTGTTATACCAATTTCTTTGTAAATTTTTGTTGTATAATGTCATGTACTTTGTTTGTGAATACGTGCGCGCGTTCGCATGTGATGAACCTTCGCATGTTGTTATATCGTCCGCGTGAGTTAACCGATCGGCGTGAGACTTGGACAGTGAATTAATTATGAAAATAGCTACATTTTCTATATACTCTGTTGTTATCAGCTATTTTTTAAATGTGGTTTTTTTAGTAATTGAAAACTCAACTTTTCACGTTTATCAATTGAAGAGGAATACAATTTCTAGATAAAATCTATGCAGGCTCTCGCAGAATTATACAAAGATTCGCCTGCAACGCGTCTATCTTTTGTCAAATCTACCACGTAGACAGTCGATTGACCAATCAGACGCCCCTAATTTCAGTCAGATCCGTCCGTTGTCATGTGTACTTCGAGGCAGTTCATCGGAAGCCGTTGCTTAGTGAACGTGTGTTCTTCGTCAGGAGTTTTTCTTGTTCGAACTGGTTAATCTATAGTAACTCTAAGTCTTGGGACTCTTTTTGAGTTGTTCGACTAGATCCAAGCGGGTGAACTACCTAGTATATTATATTAAGTGCTATTACGTGTTAGTAGAAGATTTCCGCTTGGTAGAAGATTTATCTACCGTGGTAAATCCTTATTAACTCGGGACACATCAAGAATAGCCGGAAGGTGTAAGCATTATACACCGCTTTTAAAATTGTCACTCATTGTTACCCTGAGAATTAATAATTAATAGTACCCAATTCAGAGCGATAAACTAACGATTCGGAAAGTGACAATTTGTGTGTAAAAGCATTATCAGTGTTATCAGTTGTTCGACGGACCCGAGAACAGCGGAGAGAGAGTGTGAGAGCGGAGAGCGGCGGAGCGAGTGACGTCACGCCTAGTGTAAAGGAATTCTACAGCCAAGTAAAATTCACCAAAACCGAACTATATAAACTTTTCTATAATAAATAAAATACTATAAATGACTTTTTGTATAATTTAAATATATCGTACAAACAATTATTTAATTGTGGTAAAAATAAATAATTTTTCTACATCACAATCTACTTGTGCATAATTTAAACACACAAAACTATCCTATGGGAAAATATTTATTTGTATCGTCGCATAGAGATATTTGGCGCCTGTCAAATAAACCTAAAGCTACTAAAGCTCAGCAAGGCAAATTCAAATCGGGTGCCATACTTTCCTTGTTGAGAGTGTTGCCAACCTATGCTAGTTGTTGAAAAAATTATCATTCATTAATATGGTGTATATAATATCATATACATTTATTTATCCATTAAATAAAGAAAAGAAAACCTTTTATCTGTTGTTATTGAACTCAAATCCTTTATTATTCTTTTTTAAATTTCTTTTAAAAGACAATTATAATTATTAACAAAGTCTGACCGGCTGTTCTTTAAATATGCTCAGAATGGCAGCAGTAGCTCTTATGTCTCAAGGCACACACATTTGCATTTCTTTATAATTGCTAAATAAAATACAAATAGAATGTTTTTAAGTTAGGTCCTTTTGACTACGATATAAACGAGAAATATGTTAGGAAAAGTACCAAAATACATGGGATTATAATATATTACAGAGTGTCTTAACAAGATTATATTAATAATTTTACAATGTTCAGTGTCTAGGTTATGTTGATTTATGTGTTTTTAAGGTCTAATACACTTTAAATGTTTGTATTACCCTATATTAATAGATTTTTACACTGAAAATAAGATTATTCGTTAATTATTTTCACAGTAAAGGTCCAAAATAGTTTTAATCAAATAGTGTCTTTGAAAAGTGTAACTTTGGCCTTGAAGGAAATTGCTTCAGTTTAGTTATTTATCAAAAATACTTCCCTTCCTGGATAGCTTGATTTTATTTCTTCATATGTTACTTGGTTTACTTCTTGTGAATAATACAGGGTCCGCCAGTGAAGCGGGAAATTTTGAAAGTCCAATAGTTCATATTCTGCTCACGAGAGGGCGTGGAGGTTTTCGATTGTTGTTTTACATTTAATGCCATTTGTTAAACATGGAGCAGTGGTCCGGTGCACAGCGTGCTTTCTGCGTAAAATCTTTTTATAAGAATGGTGACTGTGTGACTTCTGTACAGCGATTGTTTCGTAATCATTTCAATATTCCACGACATGGAAGAGTGCCGTCCGCTCATGCAATTATGTCATGGGTGAAAAAGTTTGAAAAAACTGGTTCCACATTAAACTTAAAGCATAGAGGAGCAACAAGGTCTGTAAGAACAGAGGAAAACATTGAAAGAGTTCGAGTAGCATTGACGCGTAGTCCACAACGTTCTGCACTAAACATTAGTGACACATCGTTACGACGAATTTTGCATAAAGACTTATCTTTTCATCCTTACAAAATTCAAGTAATCCAGGAGTTGAAAGATGGCGATATGCTGGCTCGCAGGATTTTCAGCGAAGAAATATTGCGACGGGTAAATGATGATGAAAACTTTATTCACCGCATGTTTATGTCAGATGAAGCACATTTTCATTTGAATGGATATGTAAAGAAACAAAATAGTCGATATTGGAATGATGAAAACCCAGGTGAGTTGCATGAAAAGCCATTACATACTCCGAAAGTTACGGTGTGGTGTGCAGTTTCATCATCTGGCATTATTGGGCCACATTTTTTCCAAGACGATAGAGGAAACACCACAACTGTCAATGCAGACCGCTACACACACATGGTCAGAACATTTTTGATGCAACAGCTCCCTAGGTTTCCGGAAATTAATTTTTTCCAGCAGGATGGGGCCACAAGTCATACTGCTCGTGTGTCCATGGCTGCTTTAAGAGAACTCTTCCCGGACGGACTCATATCCAGATATGACGACATCTCGTGGCCTGCAAGATCCCCAGATTTGTCCGCATGCGACTTTTTTCTTTGGGGATTTCTGAAGAGCAGGGTGTACATTGGTAGACCGCACACCATGCCGGAATTAAAAACGAATATCAGACAAGAAATTGCACGGATTCAACCTGACCTGCTTCGTCGAGTGATCTAGAGGATCTTTTTCCTCTAGATATTCTGAACATCTAAAAGCCCTCACCACAAACTACATACATTCCACATATGCCACACATTTACAAAACGAAAACCACAGTTACACAAACATAGAGCACAACATGGAAATACTACACTACTTACCTAAAAGTAGAAAACTAAACACAGCAGAACAATTTGAAATTTACAGATATCAGACACTACAACCAAACAACATATTAAACGAACAATTACATTACAGATCACACATACTTTTCGATACACTGATACCTACACAAAATTTGAGTGCCAGCGCCAATTCCCTCCCACCAGCAACCCCCACTACACATACCCACATCCCATAACCGTTACTGTACAGACATTCAGTATTTAAAAACCCATTGAGAAAGACGAATACTACGTCGAAACGTCTGGGTAATCAAAACCTAAAAGTAAGTTCACAGTGAAAGTGCAATAAGTTTTATATATTTATATAAATACTTTTGATTATCTTCAATTACATATTTCCTGAGTTATCATTTTACACTTTTAATTATTTGTACCAAAATTATTTATTATTAGTTCTTCTTGTACTCTTCACTTTACTAAAACTATTGGATACAATTAGTAATAACATAATCCAACCTGACATTGATTATTCTAATTTTAATATAAATTCTTTTTCCAAATCCCTTAACTATATAGGCCTAACATGCCTAGTTTTACAAATCTCTATTATTATTGTTTTGGTACTCTTCTATTAACATTAACATTTGTATTATTAATATTACAACATATAATATTAATCAATATAGAAAACCTAATTACTAATAACTATTAGTAAACATATGACAATTCTTTTTAAACTTCTGTATACAATCCAGTTTTTATAAACATAATAAAACACTGTAAGTAGTTCCCAACACATTGTCCTCCTTACTAACTTTAATAGTTTAAACCTAACTATTGGAACATTATTTAACATTAATCACATAATAGTTAAATAGATAATATTTAAAGAAATATTTAAATAGGTAGTTCTTGGAACAAGCTACCTCATGTTTCCTGGTACTTTTCTAGGAATTATAAACATACTGTATTTTATTCATGTAATTACACGTCAAGCTGATGGGTAAAATGTCATGTAACAATATATATGTCCATAATTTTCTATACACATAACTCAATATTTCTTGCAGCAATTATATAATATTGTGATATTGTTCATTTTTTTCAATATCTTACGCACGTTTGACTGAAAAAAAATCAGCATCATCAGAGGCTTTTAAGTCAATGACAATCGAAATAATTCTATGTTAATATAGAAACATGTTTCTAGAACAGAGAATTATTTCGATTGTTATTGACTTAAAAGCCTCTGATGATGCTGCTTTTTTCAGTGAAACGTGCGTAAGGTATTGAAACAACAAAAAAACGCAACACCCTACTTGCAGAAGAAACCATATTGAACGATATCACAATGTTATATACATACACACACACATATATATATATATATATACATATAAACATATAATTATATCGTGTACAGTATTACCACAATGTACTATAAATTACAAATTATACATTTAAATAAAACTACAACTTCACAGTGCAACCGCAAAACTGCTTCCCCCTTGAACGTATGATGTTCACGTCATTTACATTAGCTTTATTTGAAACCGGGTAAAAAATTTTGTTTGAAAAACTTGACATTTTTCTCTACACTCTGTGGTTCTATAGACAATACTGCATTGAAAAAGTCGTTATAGAATGAACAACTTTTTCCACAAATTACTTTCACACAGTGTTAACATGGTAGAATTTTTCTTCTGATTATTCAGACTCATAACTTCGTAAACAAACACGAAGTTATCACTGTTCATCAATGTGTGTGTGTGTGCGTGCGTTCCAAAAATATACCGTCGCGAAAGTGTGTGTGTTGTGTGGCGGCGGTGGCCTTGCCATGCGCACGCTCTAACGCGTAAACCAACACAGTAAATCAAGACGGGACAATTCTGTACGTTACGGCAGAAAAGAAGAAACATTGCTTACACGTGTTTTGGCCGAGAGACGCGTTGCGTGCCAAAATCACTAGGCTACCGTTTGCTTTCGCTAAATTATTCTCAGGTTTCTTCCTGCTCACCTAACCGTGTGAATTTTACTGTAAAAGGTGAAGAAAGTTTGGGCGTAAAACTAGTAAAATACTGCTTTTGCCACTTGTAAAAATTGTTTTTATCGACTGCGGTATATTGTTTGTTTTTGACAACCCATTTCTGATGACACGGGATTATCAAATCACTAACGAAATGCACACTCTTTTGGACTGTTATTCGTTAGTGATTTGAAAAAGCTAGAGTCCCGATTAACCGAATCGCGATTAACCAAATTTCCGGATTAACCGAATGATGGCGCGGTAATTTTCTTTTTTTAAGAAGTTTGCATATTTTAAATTTTACAGCGTTTTTTAGTTTGATTAAAATAAAGTTGTTCTTTCAAAATACAGTAATATTGTATGATTTAATTACAGTACTTAATGCCCGCTGATTTTAAACACTTCTGTATTTTAATAGAAGTATCTACAGTAATAACGGCGTATGAGTACTGCTAGTTTCCCTAAAAGACGATTAAAGGGGCTTGTTGTTCTTGGGCGGTTTTTCTCACTAAAAAAGCACAAATTATATTACACAAATTATAGTACAGTTGTATGTTTCTGATTTAACCGAATTTTCGTTTAACCGAATTCCCCTTAGTCCCATCAAATTCGGTTAAACGAGACTCTAGTGTAATAACAGAAATAATAATGATTACAAAAATTAAACAATATGGTGTTATATAACAACACTTTTTTGGTTTATAACCAGGTTTTTTTTCGTATGACCCACCGTGGGCTACGTTTGGTTCAACTGGTTCCTCCGTTCTTCTCCTCTCTCTTCCTCCTCTACCGTATCTCCTTCATTCTTGATCGACGTCTCTTCCTCCTTTCGTCAGTCCAGATAGCACCTGTCCTCATCTTGGGGGTTTCCTGAAAACCTTGGAAATTTTTTAATTTCTTTTTGAATAGTTAGCATTCTTCAATGTCTTCTTGAGTAATCTAGAGTTCTTTTATGTATTTTTCCGTTTCTTTGAACCACGTACTGGGCACTTTGAGCTTTCTGAAATAGTTAAAAAGTTTCGCTGTTAGTCTGTCAGGATTCATTCTTTGAATATGTCCGTAGAAAGAAATTCTTGTTTTTCTAATTACGTCTGTGATTTTCTCAACATGCGTGTACAGGTCATTATTATGGCGTCTTCTGTACTGTTCTCCATCTTTTATTGGTCCCAAGATTTTTCTTAATATAACCACGTTTTATTGATTGTACTGTTATACCAAACGTTTCACACATTATAATGGTTCGACATCGTCAGTGGTGAAGCATAGAATGAAAGGTAGTTTGATGTTCTTTTATTCTATATGCCTTAGGCTTCTTATAAAAAAATTGTTTCCGAAGCTGTTACTAAATTTTCATAACATATTATCCCAATCGTTATCATAATCACCTTCCAGTTAATTAAAATGACAAATTTCACAAAAAAATTAGATTGTCCATTAGTTTAGTTCTACTCCGATGTTGTCGTACGAATGACATATTTCTGTATTTTTAGCTGAGATTTTTAGCACATACTTTTTAGGATGCTTATCGCTAAAAACGTTTTATAATTCAATCAAAGTCAGTTTTTTCAGTCTCTTCCCCCTCCATACTCAGCAAAAGGTCAGTTAACCTGTCTTTGATTCATGGACGTTCTTAAACAGAAAGTATTAGCTTCACTTTACTAAACGTCCTTCCTCAGCTGACGGTGGATACTGCAGAGGTTAACGTTGTCTAAATTCAATGTGAACATTGAAAAAAAGAACTGAAAAATAAATTCATGAAGGTTTCCTTGTCTCAATAGTACTATATTGATCCGACTTGATAGCAATGTTCTTAAATCCAGAATCCAAGAATTCTTCACGAAACTTATTCCTTTCCCCTACATAATTCCTGCATAATCAACACCACAGCTACAGAATTTGTTCGTGTTTTCGCACGTCTTCTTTAGATCACCGCTGTCGGCATCGTAACGCTAACAGAGCGTCTCGACATCGAGTGGGAAGTCAGTCTTTGCGACAGTGCTATGGATAAACAGAAACCGCACAGTGCGCCCCTGTCAAGTGGCGCCAGGGTACTTACCACGATATCATACCCCAGATACACCATTGACCAGTGTACTCGACAGACAGTGGAATTTTTACAAACTTTTGCTCGAATAACACTTAATTCAACATTAGAAGCAGTAATCTACTAGATGGAAATTAGAGAATATATAGGAACAAAAACCACACAGATTCTTGCTTACGCTGATGATGTATCCGTTACAAGTAGAGACAAAAACTCTTTGAAAGAAGCTGTAATTAATAAAGGTTGTAGTGGGACAATGGAGAGAGGACTGAAAATAAATTATAATAAAACCAAATCAGGAAAACCCAAGAAGAGGACAGGTGCCATCTAGACTGACGAAAAGAGGGAGAGACATAGATCAAGAATGAAGGACATATGGATGAGGAGGAAGTGAGACAAGAAGATGGGAGGAACCAGTTAAACCATGCGTAGTTCACAGTGGCTCATACGATTAAAAAAACCCAAATGCGTAGAAATAACAAGAACACCGTGCAGTAGACAACCTCTACAATGCGAAAATGATGAATTTGAACACGCAAGGGAATTTTCCTCCCTAGGCTGACAAATAAACTACACTAGCACCATACGCAGTGAATGCTAAGAGAGAATCCTTAGTGGTAATCGATATTATTATGCCTACTCAGAATTAATGAAGTAGAAAGTACTGAACAAATCAGTAAAATTAAAAATATACAGAAACATAATTAGACCAGTTGTAGCATACGCATGTGAAACCTGGACATTGACGCGAAAAGAATAATAGTATGTAAAAATATACGAACGAAAAATACTGAGAAAAATGTATGGACCAGTGCAAAATAACTACGACTCATGTAGAATACGAAGAAATCATGAGATAAATAATCTAATACACGGAACTGATATAGTAAGTTTTACATAGAGTAGAAGGGTAGCCTTGCTGGGACGCATAATGAGGATGGAACAACTCAGAATCCCCAGAAAAATTGTATGCGGACCAGTAGGTAGGAGATCAAGAGGAAGGCGAAAAAGGAGATGGATCGAGGATGTTGAGGAGGATCTGAGGAATATGGGGGTAAGAAGATGTAGAAGGCTGTGTAAGGAAAATCGATGAAGACGGTGCAACCGATACTGCATTGTAACGGGAGTAGAAGAAGAAAGACAACACTTAATTCTACAACATTTGTAGAAATACCACAAAAAATTAACTTTATTTTTAAAAACTGTTGAATAATAAATAATGTCATAATATGTATTACTTTTCCTTTGTAATTTATTACTTGTTATGTTATAAATATTTGATTATTATTTACAGTTATATCAAGTCAAGAAATTAATTTATATTATTTTAGCCGTCCAGTAGCGAATTGCCACAAGCCTTATATTATTTCATTGAGTCAAGTAGTGCATTGTGGCTAGCACTAGCCACGGCCACCTTCAGGTGGGTCAGGCCTGAGTCAGACTGGGCGTTATGAAAAACGGTCTGTCCTGAGATGGATTCGAACCCACGACACTGCTTTTATCAGTGGATTACCCAGACTTCTAAAAGCTTTTTAATCAAATTATTTTAAAAGATGTTTGTTTAATATTTAAAACTTTCCTGATGCGCGTGTCGATTCATGCATACTGTTGGAAAAACATCTTAAACTGATAAATAATATTACTGGAAGAACTGTGTCAACAACAATAACAACAACAACGTCGACGATATGACACCGCGAGATAACGGAGATAAACAATGTAGCAGTGGCGCGCTGAATCATATACGCGAATGTCAAAGTCAAACGCGACATCTGGCATAATAATAGCCAACTACGTTTGTACCGCGCCGCGTCGCGCGAACACACAAAAATTAGAACAGACGGTGACTAAATTTAGATTTACCGAAACAAAACCGTGAGTGGGAGTTAATGGTATAATTAATTACTTGTGACAGTACAAATATGCGTCTAGCGTTCTCACAGAGAAACACCTAAGCGTTAATTAATTTTTTGTATGTTTGTGTTTTTAGTAAATGATACACACGTGTTTTCGCTAGTACACGTGTATTTTATAAATGATGTTAGGCATCTGTACTTTTTTCTTCTTCTGATTCTCTCTCTTTTACTTTTATTTAACTAGGAAATGAGCAGTAGGTTTGACACCCGCTAATTGTATTTTCTTACCAAATTAACGTGTTCTATTTGTGTATTCTTCTTTTCTCTTTCTTTGTGGCTGAGATTCCAGCAGCAGGTTTAGGTCTATCACTCAATCTGCAGTAATAAAAGGTACTTTTTGAGACTTATATCGAATTATCACTTAAGAAATTTCTTCTCCTCCTTCTTTCGTAGGTTAGTTTTTACGTACTTAAGTAATATAATTCATAGGGTGACCAGACTGAAATTTGAAAAACGGGATTCTTCCTCTTCTCACCGTCCCTACCCGTTCCTGGACCCTCAACTACAATACTTCTTCTGAACTCCCTCAATGCTCCTTTTTCAACTTCTCTTCTGAGACCAACTGTAAAAAAAAAAAATAGTTCTTACTCCAAGTTGAAATTAACAATTAATACTGTTTAATAAAGTAAGTGATGCTGAAAAGAAAGTAATGAACACTACTTACAATAAAAGTGAAAGAATATGAATTTTATAAATTACCTATAAATAGATAAATAGATAGATAGATCTATCTATCGCGTGTGTACAGCTCATTATTGTGGCGTCTTCTGTACTGTTCTCCATCTTTTATTGAGCCCAAGATTTTTCTGAATATTTTCCTTCTGTCACTTCCAGTTCTTCCATCATCATTTTCTTGTTCAGAGTCAGACACTCAGCTGCATAAAGTGCTTCGGGGCGAATTACTGTTGTATAATGCCTAAGCCTGACATTCATGTATATTGATTTCTTGTTATATGTGTCCTTGGTTAAATGGTAAGCAACTTTTATCTTATTAACTCATGCTTTAATGGCTTCTTTCTCTAAGACAATGTGTTCAATAACCACAATGTTATTTATTTATTTATATTTAATTTTTTTTGTTATGAGTTTCCTCCACTAAGACGTCTGCCCAGATGCGCGCCGAAGTATTTAACATTTTCCGCTTGAGAGTTGTTTTATTTTACAGGCAGGCAGTGTCTCGTCTCAGGTTAAATGTCGCGTGAGTCAATTTTGATTCATTTGCGTTTTTATTCGTCATCCTTATTTATTCCTTAGGATCAGCTGCGTTATACACATGTTGTGCTCTATTGAACAAACAATAGGTCAACACACAACAACTCTACAGTTGTAAACTTTATGGTACCGGTATATGAAGAAATTCCTTTCGCTTGTACTGTGTATCGTTGTGTAGGCCTATATTTTCCTTATCGCAGCATCGTTTTCGTTTTCATAAGGTTAATTTTCATGTTTTACCTCTCCAATCCTTTTCTGTAAATCTCCATCCTTGGTATTTCATAACTAAGACCTATCTTTACGATAGTATAATAATCATGTCATTATGTATTGTTTCACAATTTTTAATGAATGTTGGCATAATATAAATAGGCCTAAATACAATGTAACGCAAATTTTAAAGTAATTTTTTTTGTTAGTAAGTGAACACAGTAACAAGGGTCTGCTGTCAACTTAACAATGACATACGCAGGAGCTGTACCATATGTAGTCCAGACAAAGGCACGTGAAATCCATTAGCAATGGGAAGGCATGGTAGTAGAAAGACACTACCTCTGTAATAGCAGCTGTTCGCTTAAGAGAATTGCGTGTGACGAGCTGGACTATCAGAAAAACAAGGGAGTAATGTATCACAGATGAATGACAAAGAAAAGCTGACAGGAAGACATAACGAGGCGAGACGAGAAATAATAAGCCACGTGTGTGGAGCTTAACAGCAAAACGCGGCGTTACATTGTTCACAATGGACAGGAAGGGCTCGGACAAAATAGCGACCATACGGATGAGCAATTAACAAACTGCGGAATGCATAGTTTTACCAGAATGGGTCACAGCTAAGAAAAAGCCTGCAGAGCAGATGTGGCAGTTGTAAGGATTACCAAGAAACGACCACACTGGCGTGGGAATGGAAAAGAGGAAACTGGAAGACAATACGAGGATTGGTCACGGGTAAGCAGCGATACACATATAGAACTAAAAGGCAGCTGCGAGGCCATGCAGCAATTAAGAGAAATTTGTCTAAAAGGACCGGACGAAAAGACAAAAGAGTGATGGAAAGGCGTAAAATTTGGTCATCCGCCTTAGACTATGGGTGGAGCCAACCAGGAGCTGTAAGGGTAGGAAATCAAGAGGCCTATCAGAAACCAGAGTTGGGGAAGGCGTTTCTCCAAGAAGAGGTTGCTAAGGAGACGAGATGGAAGAACGAATGAAAACGATGTCGGAAGACAAGACATGGTGTTAAGGAGGAGTTTTCGTCAGAAAATAGATGAGAACCAATAGAAGCGAAGAAGGTGGGAAGAAGAGTTTGAGTAGAGAAGATAGTGGGATTTGAAATATAAAATGAGGTGTTTACCGCGATCGGGGTGTTAAGGGTCTTAACTGTCTGAACTGTCGTGAAGTGCGGAAGACTTCGTCAGAGGTTGAGCAAAAGTTTGAACCTTAGAAGAGTCGGAGTGGTAATATACGTGCGAACGGTCGAGAGTCGTTAGATGGTAATGGAACTTAGTAGTTAATAGACATGTCGGAGTACTACTTTGAAAATAGACTTAGTTTTTTTATTAGAATTGATATACTAACCAAATAAAATACAGTCGGAAGTTTTGACGGAGTATAAATGATAGACATAGTGTTATAATCGAGATAGTTAAAGAGAGCCGGAAATATGAACTAATTACAGTAATTGTGTGAAAGACGAATATAACTGCTAACGCCCTTTAAGCATAATCGAATGGCGTGGTAATAAAGTTAGTCCGCGAAGGAACTGTGCGAACTAAATAGAGTATCCAACAATCTGTATAAATTAATAAATTGTTCACGTACTAAGAATATGTAAATGAGACTTAAATATAAACAATTCAGAGTTAAAGTGGCGTTATCAAATAACATGTGTTGAAATCAGATGTTCCAATAATGAGAATTAACAAAAGAGCTATATGTGTCGGAGGGCGAGATAATAGGTGGTGTGTAAAAGTGTCATCCACGAGATGATAGTGTCATCAACAAGGGCATCAGCGAGCCTGGAGAGACAGAAGGAAGAGCATCGCAGACGAGTGCCGCAGAATTAATGGAAAAACTTACCAACAGTAACAAAATTCATGCATTACTAATGTTAATTAAAACACTGTCTGTCTCTCTAAAAGAACTCACTAATGATATTCCAAGAAAATCATATCTAGTATCTATTCATGTTAAGTTGGCATGAACAACTTTTAAAAGATAATTTTAGCTATATCCATGCAATTATGAATCCATTTGTTAAGAATACTTTAGTATAGCGTAAAAATTTATAATTATGATTATTAATGTTTAAATAAGTAACCCTGAGGAAGAGATTTTAAGAGAGTGAGTAAATTTTGAAGTAAATAATAAATGATATTATAATGTGCTATTTCATATTGCAAGATGAATGTTGTGTTTCTTTTTAGATATCATGAAAGTGATATCCTTGGTAATAGATATAAATAAACTAAGTTAATATCGTAAATTTTGGTGTACGTTGTTACTTATTCGAAAGCACCTAAGATAGACTACCAATGCTAGTAATTATGAAGATTAAGTCAGTATATAGCATAAAAGAAATTAAAACAACGTCATTCAAATCATACCTAATCAATTAACACCATATAAGTAATTGAGGTAACACACATAGTAATTTATCTTTATATTTGACGCCCACACAAGGGGTATAAAAGTTATCTTTATATTTGACGCCCACACAAGGGGCATAAAAGTTTATATTTATAACAAATGGTTATAATATAACAAATTATAAATCACAAACGAAAAGTAATGACATTATTTGTTCAACAGGCCTATTTTTTTAAACAAAAGCTTATACCCTGAGGCAATGGCGTCTCTACTGGGGGGGGGGGGGAGATGAATCCCTTTCCAGAGGTTTTAAAAATTTATTGAAATTCCATAATAACGTAGGCCTAATTCTAAGCCGTTGCGTGTGTTAAAAACTCATATAAATAATTGTGGAAATAAAAGTAATTATAATATTTGTGAGCTGATAAAATAAAGTTAGAGAATTTTTTAATAATGACAGTTACATAACATTTGGTAAATATCGTCACGTGTTTACGTGTTTGCAGCGGATTTCACGTCGGTTTCTCAAAAACTTTATAAGCGTCGCACGTCACGTCGCAAAGGCTTTATAAAACGTATTTATAAAATTAGCACAAATCCTGATTTTCTCATTTGTCCTGAGAAAAATAAGGAATCCAATCTTCAAGATAGTCTCATCCCCCCTCCCCCAGGAGCAGTTCATAGTTACCAAGCTGCCCTGATGCACTTTTAGGCTACCACGTACCCTGGTGGACGCCACTCGATAGGGACAGTCTGTGAAGTTTCAATGTATCCATGACATTGTCTCCAAGACTGACTTCCTTCCTGATGTCGAGAGGCTATGTTACCGGTACGATGCAGGCAGTGCGATGTAAGGACGTTGTGCGAAAACATTAACAAATTCTATGGCAGTGACGTTGATTGGGCAGGAGTTATGTGAGGAAAATATTAGTTACATGAAGAATTCTTGGATTATATATTATGTTGCTGTCACTGTCAAGTCGAATCAATAGAGAAATGTTAAGACCTGAAAAACTTCATGAATTTGTTTTTCAGTGTTAAGATTTGAATATATATTGTAGCGTGACAGATATAAGCATAATATTGAATGGCAATTGATCATTAGAATAATGAAGTTATAATATTTAAATTTGGAAGAAAGCATTAAGTTTAATATAAATAGATTAATTCATAGCAACTGTGGAAAGAAATCATTATTATAAAGAAAATACAAGTTCAAATAAAAGGAGTTACTAGTGATGAGTCATCCAAGACCAGTCTCATAACCAAAGATTTTCAAGGTATAACCCAGGAAGGTAAAAAAGTAAATAACCAAGCAGTACAGAATATGACCAAACCCACAACGAGGGAGAATAAATAGAATAGAAACCCTAAAATAAGCCAAGATCAACCAATACAGGTTGTGTATTTCTGAAATAAAGAAGAAGATGGAGAAGATCCCAAGAAACCTGATGGCATCAAGAAGAAGATGGAGAAGATACCAGTCCCAGAAGGCAGGAGAAAAGAAGACTGATGAAAGAAGAAGAAGGCAGCATCCTGAAGAAGATGTCATGCTCTTATAAAAGACACCCAAATCCCTATATCCCCAAAATAAATATTTAAAAATAAAAGTATAACGAAATAAAAATCACATGTATATAAATTTAAGAGAGAGAAGTGTATAAAGTAAAAGTTGCCTGTGAACTAAGATGAAACAATAATATAGTACCCATGGAACAAATCTCCATTGAAAAAACGCTAACCAATTTATTATGTTAATAAGACTATACGACCATTTAGCATTAACATAATATATAAGTGCAAAGTGAACCAGTGATAGTTTTGGGTATTATAAAAAATGAACCTTGTGTTTCATTCTTGGCAATCACAAACATTGGATGCAATGAAATATGCATTTTTCAATGACTTAAAATGTGTACTGTGACAATATGTTGTTCATAAGACATGAATCTGTTTAAAATAACATTTTGTTTTACATGAAAAAAGAAAAACAGATTTCATTATACTTTTTGAACAATTCATACTATTTATTTGTTAATGACAGGGTACAATTCCCCAAAGACAATGTATAAAAGACGGTATAAAAACTGTAGAATCCTACTTATAATAATAGTTAGAAATAAGAATATAAATATAAGGTTTTTATGTATATAGTATAAGAATGTTTAAAAATGTTTTAGATATAAGGCCATTTGTTTGGGTCTGATACAACTAACATCAGAACTATAAAAATAGTTACTACTTGTAAATAATAGAGAGTAATTAAGATGTTAGTTAGTAAAAAACCTTTTTTGTAAGCCATATTTCCATGTTTAGAAATAAGGATTTTGTTGCAAAATGTCTGACTTGAAGACAACCATTTATTTAAAAAAATATTCTTTATTTTGTTTAACTATTATTTGTATTGTAAACAATACTAATTGTTTTTGTGTAATTTGAAAACATGTTTAATTTATAATACTATATGTAAAAGTCAGAGAGGGTATCACACATCATATATTGTTTGTAAAATATTTTGTAAGAAAAATTGTTAAAAAATCATAGGCCAAAAGAATGGAAACCAAACTTCATCAAAACAGAGAAATTGCTCATTTAAATGCAAATAAACAAAAGGGGTTAAGACAAAATAAACTTGAGATCATGCCATATAATTGCACATACCATTTAGAGAGATTTTAATAAATTATATTCAGAATTATAAATAAAAATGAAAATGACTAAACTCAGAAATTTGGACATGGGAGTCATATATTCCTGAATAATGTTTCAGAATACAACTAATTCAATTAATTACCAGAAAATAAGGGAATAGGAACCTTTTAATACAATATAGGATTATTAATATTAAATATAACTGATAAAATGGCTGAATTTATATAATGACAGGAAGTAAATTTTGATGTTTTGACTTTTCAGAGTATACCAAACTGAAAGTAAAATTACTATTTTTTGGACAGAAAACACTATAAAACGGCATTATTTAATCTGAAAATAAGCTGAATGAACTGAAAGATTAATTTAAATCACATCTAGTGAATAAAATTGACAAATAACCAAAGTTTAGGCATTCATATAGTGAAAATGTAAAGTGTACACAGGATGTCAAAATATATTTGAACAATGTTAAGGATAATATTATATGGGCTAAGAGTTTAATTGAAACTGAAGGAAACAGTTAGTTAATTATTGGTATTTGAACGGTTAACATGACATACGTTTGGTAACGTGCATAACCTAACCTATAATAAGTCATACAAAGCGAGTGTATAGTACGTTATTGTGAAATCGCGAGTGATTTGTAAAATACTTCTAAAAACTATCATATTATAACAGAAACAATCAAGAAACACTCCATAACACAGAACAATACATATCTACTCCGAAAAACACCACAAAACACAAGAAAACTGTGTAATACATTAACCCAAATTAGTGACGGAATCGGGGAAAGTGTTTGAACTAATAATTATACGGATACACTAAATACAACTCAGAAACAGTACACCAATCACTACACAACATTTAACAAGAGATTTGCGGACACAAGAACAGGAATATTGCCAGAAAATACATTATTTGGAACACTGCAGGAACGAGCAACATTTTGATCAACTTGACGGCGGCCATTTGCTTTGACGATCCCAGTGCCTCCCTCTTAGTTCAACTCAGCTGTTTGGTGAAAACAATTATTATATTTACAAATTATTATTCAATGTCTGTGTTTATTAATAACTATTAATTTGATTGTAACGTTATACTTTTTAAATATTAG
This sequence comes from Magicicada septendecula, assembly GCA_034769895.1. Taxonomy (NCBI): domain Eukaryota; kingdom Metazoa; phylum Arthropoda; class Insecta; order Hemiptera; family Cicadidae; genus Magicicada; species Magicicada septendecula. Next base: position 94,511,197 of record CM068367.1, read on the forward strand.
CCCGATTTCTCTGACTTTGGTAATAACTGGCTGTTTAAAGAACCCTATTTAATTTTTATATCATATACTTGTAATTTTTTTTCGATATCCTGAGAATCGATACTAATCGATAAGAGTCAATATTGCTATTAATTAATAAAACATTAATACTTTTCAATACTTATTAGTTCTTTATTTCTTCAATAATACTCATTACCAATAATATAATTCTAATTGATAATCTACAAGGACTTTACCACCCGTAAGTGAAGATAACCTAAAAAATAAAAAGGTAAACAAGTATCGATTGGTTTGAAGACAGTCTTATGAGTGGTGATAGCTTATTTAAAATATACTAAAACTTTAATAAAAATTTTCAGAAGAGCATTACACTGTTTAAAACTTCACAGTCCTATATTAATTAATTGATCCTAATTAATTAATTAATAAAATTAAAAATTTTTTTTAATTATTTTTTTTATATAAACATAATTTTTTTTAAATTTCCTTCAAAACAATAAATTTTGTTTTGAAACTTTCTGTGAAGCTGAACATATATATATTTCTTCATCAACTTTACTCTACTCGACCGGTCTTGCTACCATTGGGACTCGACCAGCTGGGAAACTTAAGGAAGTGTTTCAGGCCAGTAAGACGTCGAGAGCCACACCAATTAAACATATTACATTACAATTTACTTATTTTATTACAAATTGGCTAGCCCAAAGAGTGGGGCTTGATTACATCGGAGTCACACACTTCACCATCTCTTATATCACCAACACACTTCAAATACTTATTTATTATTATTTTATTACAATATTGCAACAGTACAAATGTATAGGGTACTGTGCATTGCACAATTAATTAAGATAATTAATATAATTTAAATAAATAATCCATATAGTTAGTAATAATAATAACTCAGCTTTCAATCTGAACTGTAAAGTGAATAACAAATTTGCATGCTTGGACAGGTTGGTCACGCCACTCAGCTGCGTCTGTGTGTACACGTGTATCTTACGTGTGTGTGTGTGTGTGACCAGTTGATTCCTGTGAAGCGTCACCCCTAAATAAACGTTATTAATTATGTGAATTATTTAAATGGTGATAAATGTGTATGAAATATCACAAAACCAAATACACCATAGTGTGTATAATATAAAGACGCACGTGTGTATGAAAAATGGTGCGAAAATAATAAAACGTGCGAGTACTGTGAAAGTAAACATAAATAATACCCACAATAATCAAGATAACGAGAAACGGTTTAAACACAGTTGTACACATAAAAATTACCGACCAGATGAATATTGGGTAATTTGCAAAAGACTTCTCATGTTGCGAAGACAAGTGAATAAAGTGTGTGAATAATCGTGTTTGTAGAAGGACGCCACGACAAACCTATTCCTGCAGAGAATTGTCGAAACATGAATTTTGCGCCCTAGACTATAAATACGCGATGCACATCAGCCTTGTTCTCTTTCTCGTTCAACTACAGAGGCAGCCGGAGGCTCCGCCCGGCGACTTCAACTCTTTCTTATCAGAACACAGTGGCAGCCGGAGGCTCTGACCAACAACAACAACAACTCTTTTTCGACTACAGCGGCAGCCGGAGGCAATGCTTGACAACATCATCACTTTCAGGACACCACCGCTGCAGCCAGAGACCATCACGGAGGACGAGGGAGCAGCACACTACATGGCATAAATTGAAGACGTAGAGTACAAGTCATCGGACTTCCGAGAGGACCCGGAGGACGAGGAATGGATCCAGGACATCACGACTACGCAGGATTCACCAACAAAGGACTCAGGACCAGGAAAGGGTACGCTGAGGAACCGCTACAATTTAAGGTGAAAGAAAGCCATGTATTCCTTATAACAAAAGACTTAATCAAAGACAGATAAACATTGTCAAAAGAAAGACAATAATTTCTAAAAGTGTAATTTATAACTTGTAAATATAAATGTCTTGTATAGTAATTATAGCATAATTTTTGAATAATAATTTATTGAAAATATTCAAATTTAAATTGTATAGTAATCATGAAAGCATAATTCTTTGAATTGATAACTTATGGAAAATATTTGAATTTAATTTCTTGAATTATGAAAGCATAATTCTTGGATTAATAATTTATTGAAAATATTTAAATGTAATTTAGAAAGAATAGGAAGTTACTAAAGTAATTAATATAAATGACTAAAGCATATGCAATAACAATAAGATTTATTTAAAAAAAAGAAAGATTTCAGAATATAATAAATTACTCATAATATACTGAGCAAGTCGAGAGCCATATTATTAATAATCAAATGTATTTATAATTATAAGAGTATTTTATGTTTGTATGGAATATGCGATATTACGTGTATGTAATCAATAAGTGTGGGTACTGCGACTACCCATACACATGCAATAATAATTAAATTTTAATTCGAAATTTATTTTGAAATTTTAATTGATAAATGTTTTAATTATTTAAAACAATTTTACGTTGTTGTTATTATTACGATTACACCCATTGAAATTTGTAAAGTTATAAATATTTGTGCTACTCAACAGGGGGCATCAACGATATATACAACAGATACAAATAACGTTATAAAATATTTGGCTCCCAAGAACGTGGGGCTCACAAATATTAACGTTACAATAAATATATATATATATATATATTGTAACGTTACATAACCCCTGCCCAAAATGATAACATAATCACCAGAGTTAAAACCAGTAATCACCCATTTTTAAAAGTCAGAAATGGGGATTAGGTATCAAGCTATGAGAACCTTTGTACTCTAAAAACACTGTAAACATTGTAAACAATAATCATAAAAGTGCAGTGTACAAAGTGGAACATAGTGTAATCGGTGAAAGTGTCAAACATTTAAAAAGAGCATCTCACAAATTTGTGCTGGAGATGAAAAAAAATCAGTATTGTAGCAATAGACTATGATACTATTGACAGGTTTTGTATTTTTTGTATTTGTTGTAATTTTATATTGTGTAGGCCACAAAGGTCTTATAACTAGGAGTAATATTTTTGTTTACTATAATTATTTTGTTTAGATGTAAAATAATCCAGGGTTATATATAAAATAATAATAATGGCCAAATAATACTATGTTAGCAAGATGGCATGTAAAAAATAATGTAGAGTAAGGATACCTTAAATGAATTATAAATCATAAACAAACCAAAATAAAAGGAATTAAAATATAAAATACCAGTAGACAAGTTTAAGTAAAGATATAAAGAAAAACCGTAAATAAATTAAATTTGATTATAGGTAAAATTTGTAAAGGATTATTTTTTCTAAAAAGAAGAAATGAAATAATAATTATTATTATTAGCCTATATACTAAAAGGTATCTAGATTAGCCAATAAAAAACCATAAAAATTCTTGGTTACTAGGAGTAACTAACTAACAAAAAATGAATTAATTGTTCAGATACATTGGAAGTGAGCAGTTGAAACTAATGTAATGTTCGGTAAAAATTAAGAAAACAATAACTACGATTCGGAACTAACCATCACAAAATGAATAAATTTTATGAGTGATATCCACTACATCCTAGATATCCTTTGAACAGAATAATTCACGCCAGCAAATTGATGGAAATCGTAAAGTCAATCACCCATTTTTTGGCCTAGTCTCCAGAAATTCAACATCATTGGGTGAGATCGTTTCCTATTCAAATTTAACTAAATTACACCTCAACTATAAACTTAGAACACTAGAAACAGCACCACATCTTTAAATTCATCTGGGAACAAGGTGAACATACACTTTATTGTAATTAACCAAAAAACAGCAACTTGGTCTGGTGAACATTCCGGCCGCCATTAAATAACGTTCGTGTTGTCAGTAAAGAAGTGTAACCTGCACTCTAACAGTCAAAAAATCAACTGCATGATATAGATTATACTAAAATTTTAAAATAATTCATGTAAAGTTTGATACTGACCCATATACATTTCTGACTTCCTCAAAGTTCAAAGAACCTTAAATAACCCTGGGCAATTAATTACTTATTTCTTTCTTGTTATTAAAACTGAAATAAAAATATTTGTTATGTGACATATGATTGTAAAAGTAAGATCGAAATAACTCTGTGTTTTATGAAATAATCGATTATACATTCATGTTTTGGGAGACCATAAAATGTTAAATAAATTCAAGGAATGCCTTGTGGTTTAAATAATAAAATGTGTATTATTTCCAGTAGATGGTAGTTGGTTACAGGTAATAAGAAGATCGAGAAGAGAAAGGAAATCAGTCCGCACATCAAGAAATATTATGTACTATTTGAAGTCATTTAACCTCAAATGGGTTCGTAAAAGTAGAAATCCTTTTCTAGAGAGAGAGAGAGAGTAATTCTCTTTGCCTTTCTTTACTCTCTCTTCTAACTACTGTCAAACAACGGTATTGATTTAATATAAAAAAAATTTAAGAAAATCATTCAATATCTTTGCATAATCACACACACTCGATTTTGAAGGCATATAACACAAAGATAACAAATTCTGTAACTCTTAATTAAGCGAGCGTTTCGAAAAATAATAAATAAGTTAGACTAAACCATTATTCGAGACTTAAGTGAGAGGGACGTTACAATATATATATATATATTCTAACGATCACATAATAGGCCTATATTCAGATAATGTTGCACTATCACCGTCAGCTGTGAAAGACCATTTATTAAGGTGAAAATAGTACTTTCTGATCAGGAACTTTCATGAATCAAGACTGATTGACTGATCTATCGCAAACCATGGAGAAGGAAGACCACTTAGAGGGATATCACAGATCTATTTTAAACGAACAAAGTTACGGGCTAAAGAAACATGCTATAAAATCTAAACATACAATACTTGTACGTAAACATCCGATCAGAACTAAGTTAGTTGTGGACAGTCAAATTGTAGAACAAATTCGTCACGTTTTGTACATGGATAGAAATGGTTGCAGAAGATGGACAGAAGTCACGCAACCCGATGTTAAGAGACAGAAAGGCTCGCTGAAGAAGAAAAACAAGATATTAAAGTTCGTTATGTAAATTTTGTGTAAATTGGAAAAAACAAACCAACTGAACAAGTTCACCGGTTTTACTACGTTGGAGCCTTAATCAAAAACATAAGTGACAACAGACAAAAGAAACATAAGTGGAGTGAGAAAAAGAATAGCGATAGCAAAGAAAGCTTTACAAAACAAAAAGCCTGTGCTCATGAACGAACATATTAACATTAAAATACGATAGACCTTAATGAAAACTTTGTTTATAGTGAGTTTCCATACGGTTGTAAAAGTTGGACACTGGGCAAGCAACAGAAAGAAAGGCTCGTCGCACTTACAATGCGGCTTTGGCGTAGAATAAATCAAACAGGATGGACAGAAAGAAAGTAAGAATGATACAGTAGTCTTGATATAGGTAGAAGGGAAAAGCCTCTCGTCTGTGTAATTGAAAACTGAAACTAAGTCAACACATATCACCTTCACAAATGCCGCAGAACAACACCGACTGGAAGATTAAACAACAAAGCTATTCCGTTAGCCGACTCTGTAAATACTAGGCTGTCCACCTAGAAAAACAGATTACATGGCGCAACCACATTGGGATGAAGAGGGAACAACTGGACACCAAGATCGCAAGCATTATTGGCTCCTGGGCAGAAAAACGTTCCTCTCAATAAGAAATAAGCTGTTGGTTTACGGTACTGTCTTGAAGTCTGTGTCCACATACGGCTTACGGTTTTGGGGAACTGCATATAAATCCAACATCGCTATAATGGAAAGGTTTCAGACCAAGGTACTTCGTACCATAACCAATGCACCGTGGTTCGCCAGCAACAAAGACATCTATAGCGACCTAGACCTGCCCACAGTCAGTGAAACCATTGCGATGTTCAGCAAAAGATATGCGAAACGGCTTGAAGAGCACAGAAATCTTCTAGCCGTAAATCTGTTAGATAATAGCCTGCAAAGAAGACGTTTAAATTATAATTTCCGCTGGACTTACTTAGACTTTGAGACTCTAAATATTGTAGGCCTATATAATATGTCACTTTTAAACGCTCCCCCATACAAAGAATTAGTCACTCCATGTTACGTATTCTGTCAAAAATTATGCTTGTTGTTATGTATGAACAGATTGCTTAAATAAACGTCCAAAAAATGTAATTGAAAACAGGAAAATTAAGTTTAATAGACATAATCTCTGCGGCAAAGTGGCGACTTTCTTTCTCACAGCGAAGAATTGGTGGAAAGAGAGGAAGAGGACAACCAAGACCATCTTATTTTAACGACTCGCTCAACAGAATGAAATTCAGGCCTTTCGTTGAACTGAAATGATTGGGTGAAGATAGAGCCTATGGCTACAGCGATAAGGTCTGCGGTTAGAACAGCGGTTCCCAACCTTTCCGGACCCGCGTACCACTTTGGTCTTCCGCATTCATTCCGTGTACCACCGGAGCTGAAAGAAAGGTTATTGGGGCTTTCTCAATAAAAAACTTGATCCAACATGAATATAGTATATCTTATTATTCCTAGTTACGTATAATTATTTAAATCTAATACATAGAATTTACAAAACGGGAATTGATTTTAAAAATTAATTTCAGGTTGGTTCTATGCTAAAATATAGTATAACTTTTTTTTAAAGCCAGTTGAATACATTACTTTAAAAACATTACTTTCATTATAGAATATCTTGTTAGTACAGAAAAATAACAACATAATTAAAAAGAAAATAATTAATGTGAAACTTTTTGCTGCTTATTTTGTACCAGAGAGTTAGTATCAAAATGTCAGGTTCTATTAATGTTATTTTTGACCTTAAATCACACTCAACAGACGTCCAAATAGACATTTTTATTTATTAATTTTTTTAAGTAAATACTTTTTTCTAGCTAGGTCTTCTTGCATCCCTCCCCGTACTACTAGTGGTAGGGTACCACATGTTGGGAACTTCGGGATCTTCCTCTTTTTCTACTACCCATTGGTTTCTAGTAGAAAATATGTTTCGTAGCCTTCCTTCCATTCTTTCTATGTGTCTAACCCACCTTAGCCTGTATATTTTGATTATCCTGACAATGTCCGGTTCTTTGTAAAGATGGTATAGTTCATAATTATAGCCCCTGCGCCACATTCCATTTTCTTGTACTCCTATAAATATTGTTCTTAGAATCCGTCTTTCACAGCAACCTAGAAGTCTCGCTATTTTTTATCATTGCCCAGGTTTCTGAAGCGTATGTCAGCACTGGTCTGATAAGTGTTTTGTAAGTTATGCATTTCGTGCTTCTTGAGAAGCTAGATGTCAGATGCTTTTTTAATCCATAATACGACTACGTTTTATTTGGGAGAAATATATTTTTCTTATTTCAGTGTTGATGTCGTTAGGCTGTTTATCTGGGAGCCAAGATATATGAACTCCTTTACTGCCTCTATATTTTTTGTGCCTATTTCAAGGTTTTGAAGGGTTGGGTTTAATGGTATTTTGTTGGCAGCATACATATATTTTGTTTTCTCCACGTTTAATGATACCCCGCAACTTTTCTTACAACATAGTTTTGAGTCTTAAAAAAAACCGAAACTATTAATTTTTATTATTTATTGTTATCACAAAACGCTGAACGTCCGTCTGCCGTTACTGTAACGGACCGTGGCCGTTAGTAGTTGGGTGGTTCACATACTTTACAGCGACACACACACGGTGCGTGCGACAAGTTTAGCCGTCAGTAATTATACATAATGGATGTACAGCTACCCATAACACGCGTACCTTGTTTTTAAGCACAAACACAATACAAACGCAACAACAACTTCATAAACAACAGACGGACGACGACGTCTGGTGTTTGGTATGTAGGTAAGCGTCAGCTGGGCTACCGGGCGAGGGCTGGTCGGTCGCTGTGAGATTTATCGCTCACCATTAGCATTTTACAAGAATCGTACAAACAGAAAAAATGCTGTTCAACAAGAACAACAACAAACAGTGGTGATTTTGACAAAAAAAACTGGAATCCGTTTTAAAATGAAGTAATAAATATTTTTACCGCGTTGTACTGGCCCCTGCCTCTTGATCAAACAATCACTCACAGAATATTATAATATAAAATTCTCATTTCTACTTCTCTTTCTTCTTCTTAGAAGATCAGAGAGCAACATCAGCCGGCAGGCCATGCAGTAGAATTCACAGAGGAAGTGGTAACCTGTGATAGATACAGAATCGCATTGAAAAGAAGAAAGTATAGGAAGAAAGAAAGATCTGAAGAGAACTGAAGAGTTTTTGTTTTGAATCTTGCGAGATTAGGCCCCTTTTTTGCAGCCCTATATTCTTCAGGCGATTACTAGCAACGAATGACCTCCTTTTACAACGTTAATTTGTACAAAAGAATAATAATGTTTTGAAAAAACGAATATTGTTTTATGTTGTACTTCTACGACAGATAGATAAACAAACACACATGCACGCGCCAACACCGAATTACAACACTTTATTCACCCAGACATAAATCATAAGACCGGTCGAAACACTTCGTGTAACTCAAGTGTATTACGCAACATGAGCTGTTAGTAATTACCAGTTTCCGAAATGCTGGTGCGCGATTACAAGTCCGAAATTCGAAGCCGGTCTCAGTTACTCATTACTTTCACCTGACACTTGAAGTAAATCACTTAAACTTCCAGTTAGTGACAAAAAAATGTGTATATATATGTATATGTATGTATATAAAGAATTCTTGTTGATTTGGCAGTAAGGAAGCGGATGACCTAAATTTGCATCGAGGGCAACTTTTAGTGACGCCGTTGTTGGCACATAAGGAAACGGCAACTCGGCAACTTTTCAGTCGGATGCGAGACGGTAGCGTGTTCACCTCATAACACGGCGAAATTCGAGAGCAATGCTGCCTTCATTATGTTAACGAAAAGGTACAAAAGTTTTAGGACTACTTCGCCGAGTAGTGGCTCGAGAAAACAGCCCTTTCCATCAGGGAAGGGTCCAGCAAGCAAGTGATTTATCCTATATTTCTTTTTCTCCTTCCTATTTCCTGTTTATGCTTTACGCACAGTGCCCTTCGTCGATCGTTATCGCGGAAAACAAGAGAAGAGACTCGACTAAAATTTTATAAGGTAATTGTTGTGGCAACGTTGTTTTATGATTCTGAACCTTGGTTTCCGATTAAGAAACCTCTGATCACGATACAACCATCGGAGATGAGATTCTTGCGATCTGTTAAAGGCTGCACACAATGTTACAGACTCTGTAATGAAGACACACGCAGAGCTGAACATTTTTTTAATATTCAAGATCGTATTGCAGAGAACAAAGAGAGGTGGACTGCTCATCTGATTGGGATGTCGGATGGCAGGTGGCCTAAGGAAGAACGGCGGCAATACAAGCCTATTGGACAAAGAAGTATAGGAAGAGCTAGGAAGCGTTGGTGAATTGGACGTTTCCCTGTGGGACTGGAACAGACTATTCGCTGTTCCCTGATGGAAGAAGAAGAAGAAGAAGAAGAAGAAGAAGAAGAAGAAGAGGAGGAGGAGGAGGAGGAGGAGGAGGAGGAGGAGGAAGAAGAAGAAGTAGAAAAAGCGATCGTTTATGGTTAGGACAAGTACAAGTTAGTCTGATGCAACAAACAGGGGTTTGTGAAACGCACGTCTGGCAGTACAATTTTCATCTCTAACGTGTTATTTTCATAATAACATATAATTAAATAATAAATACAGATATATTGTCCTATATAAATATAAATAAAAATATATATATACTATTAGGCCTGTTATTATATATAACCAATTTGTATAATATTTTTTGTAATGTATATCTACAATAAAAGTCCGAATAAACGGTTGGATATATACAATTCAACTAGACCCACACACACACACACACACACACACACACACACACACACACACACACACACACACACACACACACACACACACACACACACACACACACACACACACACATCTATTTATAATGGAGAGTGAATAATATGATAGTGAAAGTATTTGCAGTGTACACACCCACACCCACCCACCGTACTGATGCATACGGCTTACGTCTCTCTCTCTCTGTACACGCCCAGTTTTCCTCAAACAGTCACGTTGCACGGTGATGGTACATCAGACGGACGACACGTAGATTTCACGTGTCAAGTGGAGTGACAACCTCCGTTTGTTACCGAAGCGGCAGTAGTACGACTATACTTATCAGCGAATGTGTGTGTGTGTGTGCGTGTGCGTGTGTGTGTGTGTGTGCGCGCGCGCGCGCGTGTCTGAAGTGAAGTCAGCTTATTGACACAGACCGTACTTCGCTTACAAAGCAAGTACAGATGTTTGTTTTCGATTTTAAGTAACAAAAACGAATGACTTTTTTAAATCTGTGTTTCTGTTTTGACTAAGAAAGACTATACACTCAAAATGTTTCTTCAGTACTACAGCTCTATATAAGGCTATTACGCTTGCCTCACATTTTACTTAAAACTCTTGGATCCCAACAAAGGGTAAAACACCTACTATTCTCATCCAGTCTAATCTATGTTCGACAGTTTACTTTTTCTGAACAACAGATTTCTTCTCTTTGTCAGTACTTATTGTCCTGGTTTCTGTCACGCTTCCAATCATCCTCTTTGCCACTGAATTATATTCAGGTGCTTGTTCAGTACTTACAACTTTTCGGTCTACGAAAAAAACGTTTCGCACTCCATAACTAACAATTTTTAAGTCGAAGCAACATTTAGGTTGCTGAAATCTACAACCGTCTTCAGACTCAAATAAATTAGCCTACATCTAGTAATAACTTATAAGAAGCTCTTATATACTCCATCATTGCGATAATCACAGTACGGTTACCTGAACTGTGACAGAGAACTGTAAAATTAAAAGTGTATGACACTTTGAAAAGTTATAAAAGAAAAAGTAAATCAGTGACATACTGACCGCAACAATGAGATACTAATCTATCGATAGACTGTACTCCGTCAAACTTGGTATGTAAAATAGAACAAGACGTAAAATTAAATCAAAAAGAAAATATACACCACGGTAATCAGATCCGTAGTAACATATGCAGATGAGACATGGGTACTGAAGTTGGAAGATATGAAAAACCTTGGTGTTTTCGAGAGGAAACGTCTGAGAAGCATTTATGGACCAGTGTGGGACGGAGAGATGTGGAGGATAAGAAAGGTAAGAGGATCGTAAGCTAAGAGACCTTTATAGAGAAGCGGACATAGTTGCGGCAGTGAAGGCGCAAAGGTTGAGATGGTTGGGCCACGTGGTGAGAATAAGAAGTGATCGAGGCCCAAAAATGCCATTCGAAAGGAAGTCAGAGGGAGTAAGGAGGAAAGGACGTTCGAGGAGGAGATGGTGTGAAGATGTGGAAGTGGATTTGAGGGAGATGCGAGTGGCGGATTGGAGGAGAAGAATGGAGGAGAATCATTCAACAGGCCAGAGTTCTACAGGGACTGCAGTGCCAGAGGAAAGAGAAAAAATTAAAACTGGAAGGTTTAGATGAGGAATGTACTCAATGACAGTAACCGCCATGCAATCCTTTCTGTTGATGGTCAACTATCAGTGAGCTCACTTCTTACACTGACTTTTACGTAGCCATCGCCGAAACAATGCTTTGGTTCAAAAAAGGTTCAACTTCGGTTATGATCTAAAACGTATTGCCACCATGCTTACTTCCAACTTACTTTTTACATTTACAATTTCTAGACCCCAAAACAGGCGGTGTCAATAATTGCCTTGCTTGGATGCCACATGTCTCGTTGTGTGCAAGTGCCTGGACTATTTGGGCAGACCACCAGATGCTTGATGTCTTGAAGTTCCCCGCGTTGGCATTCGTTGTCCTTCACATCTTTAAGACTCTATTCACTTACATTGTTAACTCCTTTCTTCGTAGCAGAACCGATGGTGAAATAATTGGTCTGTCTTGTTCAGTAATATAGTCAACCTTCTTTAGTGTGTGGCTGACCCGCTTCCATCGTCTTCTTTTTACAGTTCTACTTATAGTATGGTGTATCCTTAGCCACAGTTCTGAATTTGCTTTTCGGTTTAGTCCAATTGAATTTTTAATACCCCTTTCAGTAAAAAAAATGATTTTATTTATATTGCTTGAGAGTGTCGTAACTAGGAGCTGCTCTTGGGGGAGGGGATGAAACTGGCTTCTGGGGGGACGTGGACTAACTTGAAGGTTGGACACCCTTTTATTTTACTAATTTACAAATATTGTAATTGCTTTTATTTCTACAGTTATTTATAAGCCTTATTATTTAACACGCTCAACTGGTTTAGAAATAGGCCCGCTTTAAGTGATTATGAAATTTTGCTAAAATTTTAATAGCTTTGGGGGGATTGATCCCCTGATCCCTCTGTAGTTACGCCACTGTTCCTTTTAATAGTTTTCCAAACTTTTTGCATTGCATTTAACTCAAAATACTATTCTGTATTTCGTATAGAAATGTTTCCTAATTAGCTGTGTTCATCATCATCCTCATCATCAAAATCAGCATCATTTCTTTTTCTTCTTCTTCTTCTTCTTCGCCACCTTTTGTCGACTTTACGTTTGAAACAATTTTAATATTACACTTATGATTTGTTACAGTCACTGTGCTTAGACTTTTTATCTTCCTCCTCCTCCTCCTCCTCCTCCTCCTCCTCCTCCTCCTCCTCATGCTCTTTCTTTTTCTTTTTGCTGAAAAAGATGATCTTACCTTCGATCTTACCTTTCATTTTTCCCGAACACTACAAGTTCCTGCGGTTTCCATGGACGTTGCACTCCATCACGCCACCATTCTACTTTATCCTTTAAACGCATTACGCCTCCAGGCACTCGCTTTCGTTGTTGAAATGTCTCATAACATCATTCGTCCTTCTTTTTCTTGCTCTTTCTCTTGTTCTATCCGTACAATCGGTTTCGATTGTACAATGGTTTCGGCGTACAATTTTTTTCACCGCTCTTTCAGTCAGTCTTTCTAAATACCCTATCCACTCCATCCTTACATCACAATTGTATCTCAACAACGTACAAATAATTTTCCCAAGGCCTTCGTAGTCTTTTCCTTTTTAAGGCCTTATAACAGAGGAAGATATATAGAAAAATAGTTTCTATTTATTTTCACATATATTAATTGAATAAAACATTTCTGAAAAAGTCTCGTTTATTCGTTTATATTTATTCGACCCTGGCGTGTACTTCGTGTGCTAAGGTTTCAACCAAGAAACTTTACGCTTTTTAGTGGTATTAGTGGTAGACTGAACGTTAAAAAGTAAATCTGTTGATGCTGCTTCGTTATTTCTGTTAGGAGAGATATTTTGTGACGAACGTAGAGCAAAGTCCAAACCATTAGGCTATCCGTTACAGATATGTATCGGTTGGCGGAACCAATTTGCCAACACTGAAACTTACGGCACCTCGACCTCTGACCGCCTCGATCGAAAGTGACCGACTCATTTCACAAAACCAACACGTCAGTCGCGTTTAGGAAATCGGCACTCGACACCTTAACCGTTATTTTGTTATACCACTTATGAAGGTAAAGAATTATTATTATTCATGTTACAAGCGATAATTTGACGTGAGTCGGTTTTTGAACTGTTGACCAATGATTTTCAAGTCAGAAAATATGGGTCACATGTACCTATGTTAGCCTACGTGTAGAACAATAGGCCTACAATACGACTTTCAATTTGTGTGCGCAAAAATTTGACAGTGTTCTTTTGATTTACATAACACAGAAAATATAGAAGACTTCGTGGTTACAGCTCCCACTGTACGAATCTAGGGTAACACAATTTTTTTCTCTTTATAAAATTAGCAATCAGAATTGTACATTCCATAAGTTAATGAATAAAATACATATACGTGACGTGATTGGTAATCGTCTTGTGAAATTCCTCGATTACATCAGGTCAATTGTGACCATCTTCTTTTGAGTCTCCTAGTATCTTCTCTGTCGAGTAGCAGTCGTACCTACGCGTTCTCGTGGGTGCCGAGTTTAGCGCGGTATTTTCTGTTTGTGTGGTGAACGATGTCTTGTACATAAGTTATTCCGAAGTCGTTATAGAATGTTTGATTTGAGACATACCACGAGTTATTAACTATTTATCATTTCAGTATTTTTAGATCGACACCTTTAGACAACAGCTATGTTGGATTTGCTGGTGCATGGCCACAAGACAACTGTGTACTAGGTCAATATAGATGTTATGGCTTTGTGTAACAGGATTTTATTACTTTTTAATAAAGTTGCTTTCCTTTCTTCTTCTTTATCTTAGTCACTACACAGAACTAGGTTATATAAACCTATTCAGGCAACCATTTCATCCTTGGACGATCCACGACTCTTCTACCAATGGCTTTATATTCCAGCGCCGCTTTTGGCCATCGATCCTCCGTCATCATTTGCAGCTGATCCCAACATTGTCTTCTATAAGTTGAGGTGATTATCTTCATACTTTAACTTCTAGTTATGTTCTTCTTCTATCCTTGTTTCTACTTTTATCTTGTAATGTGTAGTTTGCAGTATTCCAAAGAAACTGAATTTGAACGTTCTAAATCTCCGAATCAACATTCCTTTTTCGTCATGGCCCACACCTCACTCGCATATGTCAATGTGGGTATTGCAATTGTCTTACAAAATTTAATCATTGTGCTGTATATTGTTTTATTACCATCAGGGATCCACAACTTGTGGATACGGGTTTGGCAATACTATCTGGATTCTCACTTAGCTTCAACTTGTCTTGGGTGAGATCCGTCCCTTTAATCTTTCCTGTCTGGTCTCTCTTGACTGACTCTTGTTCTTTTCTGACCCCGATTCTATTAGAGTACTCGTGGGCTCGGGTGTCTTCTTTCGATTTTTATTCTAATGTCTTAAGTTTTGGTGGTTTCGGATCTTAGGGTACTCAATGATGTCGACAGGCGGGCACTGGAAGTACTACAAACGTCCAGTAACAGAAGAATGGAGAGAAAGCCACCAAATCTTCTCTCAGAAAAGAAGTGTGAGGGTGAATCTTCTGGTCTCAAAAACAAGAAAAACAGGGACTCTTCGGCTAAAATATAGTAATCCTAACAGAAGAGTGCTTTGAAACACAGAAGAGTAGGGGGTTTTGTGAAACAGGCCAGTAACCGGTTCATGTAAATCTACTAGATATTTGCAGTACCCAAAGCAGTATCGGAATAAGGATCTGCTTCCTATTAACCGGAAGATTAAGTTCCTATTAAGTTTTATGATTAAGTCTATTTCTACCTTTTTTTGACTGTATGCTGTTTGCTCCATATCGTCTTACTGTCCATGTACATTCCTCATTATTCAGCTTCATCTTTCCGGGATACGATAATGCTGTTTATGCTGTGTGTGTGTGTGTGTGTGTGTGTGTGTGTGTGTGTGTGTGTGTGTGTGTGTGTGTGTGTGTGTGTGTGTGTGTGTGTGTGTGTGTGTGTGTGTGTGTGGAATTTAACGTATATTTGGGTTTCATTTGTAAGTACATGCAAAATGTAAAAAAAAAATGATAAAGATTTAGTAATTATATTTTATGTAACTGGTAAAACGGATAGTCATGTAATGATTTAATATCAAATGACGGGTAACATAAAAATGATGTTTATTAGTGTGGGAAGAAGTAAAGACCAAAAGAATTAACACATTATCAAAGAAAGTCAAACGATCTAATGAAATTTCTTTCGTCGCCTACTTTCTTCGAGCAACTTTCCTGTTAAGTTTTATGATTAAGTCTATTTCTACCTTTTTTTGACTGTATGCTGTTTGCTCCATATCGTCTTACTGTCCATGTACATTCCTCATTATTCAGCTTCATCTTTCCGGGATACGATAATGCTGTTTATGCTGTGTGTGTGTGTGTGTGTGTGTGTGTGTGTGTGTGTGTGTGTGTGTGTGTGTGTGTGTGTGTGTGTGTGTGTGTGTGTGTGTGTGTGGAATTTAACGTATATTTGGGTTTCATTTGTAGGTACATGCAAAATGTAAAAAAAAAATGATAAAGATTTAGTAATTATATTTTATGTAACTGGTAAAACGGATAGTCATGTAATGATTTAATATCAAATGACGGGTAACATAAAAATGATGTTTATTAGTGTGGGAAGAAGTAAAGACCAAAAGAATTAACACATTATCAAAGAAAGTCAAACGATCTCATGAAATTTCTTTCGTCGCCTACTTTCTTCGAGCAACTTTCCTTCCTTAAAGTTCGTAGTCATGGAACCAACCAAAGAGCTTTCGGGAACCTCCTCAGAAATATCACAAAATTGAAGTACTTCCTAAGGTGTTCTAGGACAGAAATCTCTGGACCAAGGGTACTTCCTAGGATTCTTAGGCAGGGAATCTCGAATGTCGGTTCCCTTAACTGGAAAGATTCTCTGGACTCCATAGGGATTGTAAATGGAAAAACGTTTTAGGACAGTTAACACGAAAGCTCTGGCTACTACATTAGGGATTGCTCCAGTAATTACCGGAAGTCTTCCATTTTGCTAATCCTCTGGGCGTACTGATTAGGGATCTTCAGTAAGCCGAGAACACACTCCTAGGTTTACCTGGGAACCCTACTTAAAAGGAAAAAGGGGCAAGCCTCTATAAGACTATAACCACCGAGAACGAACTCTAAGAACAATTTAAATTAATTATGTTTCCTAGACTGGTACATATTTTTCCTGTGGAAACACTACTTAAGCACCAACAATTACCTACCTACTGACTATATGTAGAAACCCGCTGTTTATATACAAGCGATCGTTGATAATATCGTTGAAATGCGGACCCTATTTCAATCCGTCGGGGACTTCACTGTGTTGCTGTTATCCTAATACTTGTTTTTTGTTCCAGAATTTCCAACATAATTATTTTCCTGTCGCTCTTAGTTATTACCCTATCATTTTCGTGTTCATTATCTGCATTTCTGCTTTCAAAGCAGATGGGTTTTAAAAACTATACCTTACAAACATTATGGCAGTTCATTATTCTATATAATATTTCTTGTCTCGCCTAACCCTGATGTTGAAGTCACTTGACAACTTTGGGCATTTACTTTATCCATCAGTACAAAAAATGTGGCACAGGTGTTGGCAACATTAGAAATAGTGTTTTAACAAAATATTTCACTCTATTCACAGCTGCAGAGATTTAGCATCAGCTTTTACACCCCCAGCTGGGACAAATGTAAATACTTCATCGTATTTTTGTCTCCAGATTATATTCTCTTCTCTTCTCACATAACCTTCATTGATATAGAGAAGGTGTTTGACCGAGAGTAGGAGGAAACTATGGTTAATATTAGATAGGAAGGGATATCCTATAAGATTCAAGCAGTGGAAATTAAATACTAAGAATAGTAAAGGAATGTACAAAAGCAGACCATAAGAAATGAGGATGTAAGAAAGGATTTTAATATACCTTCACTTAGAGAAAAGATAGTGTTGTATAGAGAAAAACGGAAAAACCATTTGCAACGAATGGGCAATACCCGCATTCCACGGTTAGCCTATAATTACCAACCACATGGAAGAAGATACGTTTGACGACCGGTAACGAGGTGACGAGAAACATAAGGCCGGAACAAGAGAATGCCCCTAAGCCTTGAACGCTTGATGATGATGATGTTGTCTACACACACACGAACACAATAACAATGTTTTTATTTTTTACAAGAAAATATTTTTAAATTTATTTTACACCGTTTCGGAATTTTTTTGTACGATCATTTTTAGAAATTAAAAATTAATTAAAGAAGTAATTAAGAAGAAAAATTAACCAATAATCTTGAGAAAGAAGTAATTAATTACATTCAAAATTAACTGTTTATTAACAGCTTTTGTATGTATATGTAATGTATGTTATGTATATATAGGTTATATTAAAAATATGTAATTGTAATATAAAAATATATATATATTATTTTATCAAATTAATCATTTTAAAAATAGTTTCATTTTTTGTGTTAATTTTCGTTTCCGTAATTCTGGTGGTCTGTGTACGGTTGCCGCATTTTATAAAAACAAACTCGTTTTCAGAATTCAGTAAACAAAATTCTCTACATTGTATTTGTTTTTATCAATTCCAATATTGATACTTCGTGGTTTTCCGAAACAACTCGTCTCTACAAAGGAGGTCAACAAAGCTGAAGCGTGTTGCAGTCTTATCAAGCGGAATGTTCCAGCGGCCTTGACGCGAAACCCACAGAAAACGAATCGACTGGGCGAAACTTTTGGTTATGACGGCTATAAAGTGAGAAAAATAGACGGTAACGACACGAGTGAAGCCGTGTGTGTGTGTGTGTGTGTGTGTGTGTGTGTGTGTGTGTGTGAGAGAGAGAGAGAGAGAGAGAGAGAGAGAGAGAGAGAGAGAGAGAGAGAGAGAGAGAATGCGGCGCGTGTCTACGTCTAATGATCTGTGGTCAAAACGTGTACTCCGTATTATAGGCCTACTAGCGAAAGGCCAACTATCTTGTGAGAAGCAGAAATTTGGCCATGGAGCCTCCGCATCGTGTTATTTAAAGCGACACCAATAGTTACGTAATCCGTTTGGATACGTGATATTTATTTCCAGCGGAGACGCATCGCTTTGTATTACCAGCAACAACTGTACTCGCTCACCAGCTGGTTTAAGAATCAGCTGTTTATTGACAATTTATTTACTCTTTTTCTTACGCCGCATACAGAAACACTGTGCTGTGCACCTACTCATGTCACATTAATCTTCATTAAGAAAAGAGTACAGAAGATTATTTACAATTAAGTCGCTGACTTTTTTTTTGTATAGTATCAGATACGAAAATGAACTTCGAAATATTGAAACCGAAAATATTCTGTGATACTCTACAAATTGTGGTAATAGAGTTAGACGGATGTACAGAAATACCATCGAGGAAATGAGAAGACGACTAGTAATATAGAAAGACAGTATATTATGTAAAAAGAAACTTATATTATCATCATCATCATCATCATCAACGTCGTTGTTATCGTCAACTGCAAGGAGTAGCCTACTGGACCTGGTTCCGGCTCAGTACTCCATCGCTTCGTTGTCCATCCACAATTTGGCTTTCCTCCAACTCTACAATTAAAGTCCTGCACTCTAGATAAATTAAAGTATAATATCTGTTCGAGTGGCATTCAGTATAACACGATTTTAGATCTGATCGATTCTTTTTCTTTAAATATGATTATTTTCGTTTGTTGATATGCGGATATTATATTATTAGCTAATTGAATTAGTCGATTTAATATGGTACTAATATGGTACTATCATATTAATTGTAATATTAGTAATAGTTTATCGTATAAAGAAGGAGGCCATAAGAGAAGTTTAACTAAGACTAAGAAATTATAAACAACGGTGGAAAGAACACTTAGACAGAATGTCAGATTCAAGAGTGGCTAAACAAGTCTGGAAATACTTACCTATAGGACATGGGTGTGTGGGTAGACCCAGGAAAAGATGGCTGGAGGATCTTTGAAGGCGGTAAAGGCAACACCTTGACTATACCCTGACGTGGAGATGATGATGAGTGGTGCTCGTATAGATATAATTTAGACATGAAAGAAGAGCAGATACAGAGCGGTAGACAATGAAAGTGACATACACTGTAATGCCGTGAGAAAAATAAAGAGAGGAAGCCGTATAAGATGTTGGAAAACGAATTAGATGAGGCGATAGGCAAGTAAACAGTTGGAAGGTAATGGCTAGAGAAAAGTTATAATAATACTTTTTATTATATATACTAATACTAGCAGACCCGACAGACGTTGTCCTGTACACACGTCGTTAATTCGAAAATTTCAAACATTCTTCAATAAGCTGTAACAATCTGGACTGTTTTCATGAAAATTATTATTCAAGAGCTATTTTAATATCTAACGTCATTACATGTACACTTATCCAAATTCGACCGATCGGTAGCATGTGAGTATATACTGTGTGTGTAAGTATGCATATACTGTATGAGTAAAGTGAAATGTAGAAGCTGTGTTAACTAAAAAGATGCATCTATTACCACACTCCACGGATGAAATTTGTAGACTGGATAATAGCAGCCACTGTCTATGATTATTGACACGGATATTTCTAGGCGTCACCGAAAATTTTAAGCGAATGAAATGACTGATTACAGGCTGGGATATTATCCGTGGAGTGTGGCAATAACAGCATCGTAAATACAAACTTTAACTTGTTTTAAGTAAAGGTAAAAAATCTTACACTGAAACTATTTTATAACATTTATTTATTAATTTACAAAAACTTAATTTATCTTAATGCTATTGGATGTACAATATTTTTAGTTAATCCTTGAGGCGTATAAACAAACAAATTCGATGGTTTTCCAACTCTGGAACACGCAACATATAATTGACCGTGAGAAAAACACGGATTTTCTAAATCTAAGCCACAAATTGTCATTGTTTGGCCTTGTGACTTATTTATAGTCATAGCATATGCCAAGCGGATTGGAAATTGTAAACGTTTGAATGGTATAGGCGAATCTGAAGGAATCATTGGGATCCGTGGTAGAAGTACAACCTCACCTTGAAATTTTCCACTCAAAATAGTAGCTTCAAGAATGTTGTCCATGATTTTTTTTATAACTAATCGCGTCCCATTACATAATTTCGGAGCATTCAAATTTCGAAGCAAAATTATAGGTGAACCAATCTTCAGTCGCAAATTATGTGGTGGCATTCCCGGTAAATCTAATGAATTTAAAAATTCTACAGGATAGTTAACAACTTCATCAGGATCAACAACAGTGTCGATCGATTTAAATGTAGTTTCATTACCAGGCAGTAATTGCTGTATTTTGAAATTGATGGCATCAACATCTAAATTTTTCGCAGCTAAAATTGCTCGCTCTCGTAGCCATCCATGATTAGTATAATTATGTCTCAAATCTGGAAAGATACTGTTTATTAACTCATCTTTGGTAGCCACCATGTTGCAAAAATTCTCTGGAAGTCGAATATATTGTGTATCTTCATACAATTCAATTTTACCATTGCCAATATCCAACAATTGTTCAGAGAATCTTGACGCTAATGGATCATTTTGAAGTTGAACGCGCATATTAATAGTAAGGCATAATTTGCTGACACTTCGCCATAGATAAGATTCTTTTAAACATGCGTTTATTTCGTCTGCATATGTCGCGCGTGGAATGACTGGTAATGTTTGTCTGAAATCACCAGACAGCAACAATAGAGCACCACCGAAAAGCCTAGTATTATCCTTGATATCTTTCAGGGACCTGTCGAGAGCTTCAAGCGAATGCTTGTGGGCCATGGTACATTCATCCCAGATAATAATTTTGCATTTTCTCAAAACTTGAGCCATGCCTGAATGCTTCTTTATGTTACACATTGCTTCGGGATTTGTGTGAACATTCAAAGGTAATTTAAGCGCTGAATGCGCCGTCCGTCCACCATCAAGTAACGTTGCTGCGATTCCTGATGAAGCAATAGCCAATGCAATATGATTTTGTGATCGGATGCGCGCAAGTATCAATGAGATGAGGAATGTTTTACCAGTACCACCTGGTGCATCAAAAAAAAAGAATCCACCTTGTTGCGCTGCAATTGATACATTAATTTGATCATATACATTTCGTTGCTCAGCAGTGAGCAATTGTTCATTATTGGCAACAAAAGTAGCCAAAGAAGTTCTATCGAAGTGGTGTTCCCGTTGAACATCGCTGTTGATGGTATCTACTGCTGGGCGGTTCGGCGCTGGCATGCCGAAATGGATGAGCGGCATATTCGAAATAAGAATACAAATATCCTCAATCATTATTAATGACTCATTATATATTTCTGCGGAGAATTCAATATTTTGATTTTGATTAGTAATTCTAATCCGATGTAAAATATCCTCACTCATTGAGTCTTTATATTTGTCCCACAGAGCAGATGCTTCAGACGGAAAACACGTTGTCAATATTATTGAAAATAATTGACGAATTTGTTGTGGAGATGAGCTCAGTGCTGCATCTGCAAGTGTGAGATCCCAATGGTTATCATCCTCCAATAAATGTAACTCACGACACGCATCGAAGAAAGTGTCGTATAAAGTACCATTGACTTTTCGCAAATATCGGAAAGATGTTGGTCCAGGAACGTTAACCAATAACAAACGCAAAAAAAAACATTCGCGTTGCTTAGGATGAACTGTATATAATCGACCTAAAGTATTTGTCATAAATATGTCGGTGAATCCTGGGACTGGAATGCCTCGTTTCCGTGGTTCCCAATTTTTTGATTGTTTATTCCACGTAAAAAATTTAGGAACATCAGTATACATTAATGTCCTTGCGAATTGACCAACAACATCTTGTCGGCAACAAAGGTTGAAAAATTCAGTAAGAGTTGTTTTTGGAGCCGTTAAAGCTTGTTGTAGTGCAGTCTGTTCCGTAAAGTAAACACGCTGTCCGTTTTCAAGATGCACAGCCAAATGTATAACAGCAGGATCCCTTTCATGTATAGGAAACGTAAAAATGCGCCAAATAGCTTCGTTACTGCTTATGTATCGACCCATTTGATAACGTGTAATTTCGTCATTGTCATTTACATTTTGAACAGCGAATACAGCTTTATCACTGCCCTTGTGAACATACTTACAAATGTATTTTATAGATTTCACTGAACTGCATAGTTCAACGTTTATGTGCGCTTTATAGGTTTTGCACAGCAATGGTGAATATGGAACTACCCAGCGATTATCAATATCTACTCTCACACCGTTTGACAGACGCAATTCATATGATTGACCGCCATTGTCTACGTCTCTACGCCGGTAAGATGGATAACCGTCAATATTGGTGATAGTATCAGATTGGCATGGTTTTGGAAAACGTTTCGTACATTTTCCATTGTCCATACATGGTGACATCATGTTTAGAGTACCACATGGACCATGGATCATATTAGTAGTTACAATGTCAAACAATTCTTGATCAACATTCGGATCTGGAATTTCGGCTGAAATAATTTTGTCGATTTCTTCTGGGCGTACTTTATCCACCAACCAAATCAAAATATGCGCATGAGGTAAACCTCGTTTTTGCCATTCAACAGAGTAAAGCCAACAACGTGTTTCACCAAATACCGAGTAATGTGTAATCAAATTCATCAAAGATTTTAATTTTTGTTTAAAAACACGTGCAGTGATATCATGGCGATGCATCGATGTTTGACCTGGCAACAACAAACTTTGAATTTCATCCCAGTTTGGATTACACGTAAATGTGATAAAAAGATCTGGTCGGCCATATGCACGTACGTAAGTCATGGCGTCTTGAATATACTCTTGCATATGACGCGGACTACCAATGTATGATGATGGGAGAATATATGCGCTACCGATGTTGTTGATGTCATTAGTTGCATCTACGTTACCAATAACGGCGTCACGCAAATGAATGTACTCCTCAGCACGAAGTTTTGTTTGATTAAATTTTATATATCGTAATCTCTCACTTTCGATTTTTACGTACATATCGACAATATACTGATGAAATAGCTGTCTGCATCGGAGAATGGTATTGTCTTCATTAGCACGAATCATCAATCGATATGCGTAGAAGTTCATAGCACTAACTTTCTTGATCAGTTCTTCACCTGCAAATAAATATATATATGAGAGATACAGAAATTATTTGAAAAAAAAAATCTGTAAGATAGTCTATAAGTTGTACCTGTAGTTGGATTCCTTTGTTTAATATTTAAATGGTATCCATCTTCTCCTTCCCAAAATATCAACGGATACTGCAATGCATCGTAAGAACGATGATTGTCTTGAATTATTTGCATCGTATTATCTCTGCGTTGAATGCGAATGTCCCGACGTTCACATGGGTCACCAGCCATAACAACTGCAACTTCATTAATAGTTGGAACATTATATGTGCCTGCGTGCTCTCCGTAGGGCACTTTGTCTGCTTTAATGATAATGGCGTAGTTGTCGTTTTGCAGTCTGTTAGAAAAAGTCTTGAACAATTGCAACAACTGGTTATGGTTTTGCAAAAACGTTTCCAAAATGTCCACAATTTCTCGTTCCTCCATCTGCTCTATATAGTTGTAAGCGCAGCGTGTGTGTGATTGTTGCTCCTCATTGCCCATAAAATAAATTTGTAAAAATTTTGGATCGGCATCAGGCATTGGGAGCAATGAACCAATTTGGTGGTACGCTTGACCTTGAATTTTGAATGTAGATTCGAAATTACGACCATCTTCATTATGAACAATTTTTGTTGCTCCAAATGATGTCATTTGGAAGCATGAATTGAATTTACGAATTTTTCGCAAAAACAATTTCGATTGAGATGTGGTGCCAGCTAAAAGTGTTTTTAAAGGTTCCGGCGGTGGATTTAGCGATGGCAGTGAAATTTTTCCAGATGCGCAACATAAACCAGGTGATTCACCTTTGTACTTGAAAGCATGACAATGTTGACATTCTTTGTCCATACTACCAATCGAGATTAATGCATGTGACGAATAGTTGATTTCAGGATCATATTCAAACGCAAGGCGATTGAGTGATGCTCTTGTCAATGCTCGATCATTTTGCATCCGGCGTTGGTTACGTTCTCTATGTGCATCCGTCGCTTGTTGACGTGCCTCTCGTTGTCTTACTGCATTAGCACGAAGACGTCGAGTGCGTTGTACTGAATTTTCATTCGCACGTGTAGATGCAACTTGATCTCTCAGATTTGCATTATCCGCCGAGTGTTCTTCATCTGTTCTATTTATTCGACGATCATGGACCAATTGCGCGTTCGGAGTACGTCGACCAATATTTCTGGCTCTTCCTCGAAGACGTGGCATTTTTCTGCAGAAAAAAAAATACTGTAATATAATACGCAACGAATGTGAGTTTTTTATTGAGAATGAAATTTTAATTAATTAAAAAAAAGATTTATTGTAACAAATTTTAGATAAAAAACGTGTAATTTTATTTTTTTGCTTGATAATATTTAAAATGAATAATTTTGTCCAAAGTTAAAAATTTATACGAAATAAACTCAAGTAATCCACAACGAATATGGGTTATTTATTGAAATTTTCAATTATCACCGAATACGATTTATTCTAACAAATTTCGGATGAAAAAGGTGTAATTTTATTTTTTTGCTTCTTAATATTCAAAGTGAATAATTATTTTCAAAGTAAATAATTTTTAATAGAATTTTTTTTTGAATTTTTTGATAGTTTTCTTTTAAATAATTATTTTTATTTAAAAAATAAATAATTTTTATTAAAAACAATTGAAAAATATGTTATGAAGTCAATAAGCTACCAAATAATTTTGAGATTAGGATGGTTGTTAACAAACACACGTGTAAATTTGATGAAAAATTTATACGAAATATACTTAAATAATCCACAACGAATATGAGTTATTTATTGAAAATAAAATTTTTAATTATCACCGAAAACGATTTATTGTAACAAATTTTAGATGAAAAACGTGTAATTTTATTTTCTTGCTTCTTAATTTTGAAAATGAATAATTTTTTTAAACTATAAAATTAGTTAAATAAACATTTTCCAGTGGACCAAATTGTGAATCTAAACCATCCAGGGACCCACTCAAACACACACACAAAATTTCATCAAAATCGGAACATGAATAATAAAAACAATTTAAAAAATTTATTATGAAATTAATGAGCTACACAAATAAATTTTTAGGTTAGGTTGGTTGTTATAAAACTCACGTGTAAATTTGATAAAAAATTTATACAAAATATACTTACTTCGATTCCACCCTAAATTCGCAAAAAGTATCGTTTTTTAGGCACACTTCAAAACTCTTCAAACATCAATTTCTATTCGTAGTTAATATTTTAATTAGCACACGACTTGAACGAACACAATAATAACACAAAATTTCAAATATTTTTCTCAATTTGATCGCAGCACCAACTGTCGGGACAAACTGAAATTAAAATACAATAATATTTAATATTTGATGCTGCGATGGTAGCGCAGTCTACCGGATCCAATGTAAAACATTCCAAAATTAACAACTACTTATAAATGAAAAATTAGTTAAATAAACATTTTCCAGTGGACCAAATTGTGAATCTAAACCATCCAGGGACCCACTCAAACACACACACAAAATCGGTCCAGCCGTCTAGGAGGAGTTCAGTGACATACACACGCACACACGAAATATATATATAAAGATTGTAATTATCAATTTTATTTAATAATTATTATCAACGATGGCGTATTTTAAGTGCATTACTTAATGGATTATTTAAGTAGGGCCTATATTAGTTCTAGAATTTCTTCAAGATTTTATTTTATTTTTCATGGTACCGGTGCCCGATTGCCGTAGTATTCAGCAGCGTATACTTCTCTGGACTTCTTCTAAACAATTCTGCGGTCTTCGATCTACAGGAATCCTCACCTCCAGAGGACCGAGATAGTGGAATGTTTTACCTACGAAATATTTAATCTCTGAAGACTATATTGCAATCACGAATCCTTGGATATCACTAGAATATTTAAGGCAGTGACTTTTCCTTTCTTAATCCAGTTAAACCTTGTGCATGTTCAAAGGTTGAACTAAGAAGGACCATAAGGCTTTAGGAAATTTCTCAAGCTAAGGACTCCCTACTCGTTTCTCAGGTGTCCAACAACCAGAAGTGGGATAGCTTAAACAAGACGTCACTCGTCTCCGTAGACGCCGCCGCCATCCCCCACCACTGGGGGGGGGGGTAGCAATTTATTAACGGATTATTATCATTAGTTAACAAGAAAGACGAAGCGGTTAACTGTAACACAGGTCATCTGTCACAGGTAATGCTGCCGGTATCTTGTGTCGGCGAGTAATCGTATTATCAGAATAAAATGTTAACAAAATGCCAAACAGCTTAACAGGCCCTGCTGTGTCACACTTTCAGCTGGGAATACCAGCACACCATATAATCATCGATTTCTCGTCATATGATTGTCACACTGTCAATAAGTAACCTTAATATTGTATTAACCGATCATGTTTGTTAATTTATACCTTTTTTTAATAAGGTTTGTTTTAGTATATCCTGAATAAGAGCAGTAATAGTCGGGAGACTCATTAGAGATTCCTCCTAGAAGAAATCCTGTTATAATATTCCTCTACGGACACGTGACTATATGTATCCAACCACGTTTATGGTTACGTACTGAGTCTCTCTCTCTCTTTCTCTCTCTCTCACCTGTCGCTTGTTTGGTTTCATGCAATTTTTCATTTCTGAATCCTACACCATGACAAAACAATCAACAGTCAGCACCACTTCTAGTCTCTATCTTCCTCCGGCAGTTCTTCCCATTCACCGCACTTCCCGTCACCAAAGCGTTAACCATTGCTTCACCAGCCTGTGTAGTCTTTTCGTTATAGCGCAAATCTATTTTCGTTGGTGGACAAATGTCTCCTTTCCACCATTATTTCGAGAACCCGCGCTCATTTGTTACTTACTCCCACGACTTTTTTTTAACATTCTCCTGTAGCACTACAAATACTTCTATTGTTCGTCTGTCAGATTTTCCTGCTGTCCCCCACCGTACTTCATTATTGAATACATATTCCAAAATTATGTAAATATTTGAGGTTGGAAAACACTTCTTAGACAGTATTCCGGAGACTGTAATCCTACCATGATCGCCACGCCGCCAATCTGATAACCCAAATACCCTTCATCGCGCATCTCTCCATTTTCTAATACATCATCTTCCTTTCTACTTTTTCTCACGTCGTCCGATTGCAAGATCAAAGACGGTGATCGCCAAAAAACCAAACCAGTCTCCAGCCTCGTCAGAGATGGTAAAATAGTGATAGGGAGGATTACAGTTTACAAAACGGTTAAAAAGTTTGTATTATATTCTGTGTATGTGTGTCAGAGAGAGAGAGAGAGAGAGAGAGAGAGAGAGAGAGAGAGAGAGAGAGAGAGAGAGAGAGAGAGAGAGAGAGAGAGAGAGAGAGACAGAGAGAGAGAGACAGAGAGAGAGACAGAGAGAGAGAGAGACAGAGACAGAGACAGAGAGAGAGACAGAGAGACAGAGACAGAGACAGAGACAGAGACAGAGACAGACAGACAGACAGACAAATGAACGCCTTCATTTCTGATCCCTGTAATTGCGAATTAACTATAGGACCCTACGTTTGCAGCACCCTAGTTTCATTTATTTCTACCTACCTCACCGTTCTTCTTCCAATTTGTGCCTTTTTATCGCTGTCTTCACTCAAATTTCTCGACAACATTTTAGCCGTCCTCTTGGCTGCCAAATCCATTTCGAAGACCATCGGCGAAAGGGGTCACCTTTTTTTGGAATTCTTTCTGTGTAAACATTTTATCTTTTTTGTTTCTGAATATATCTCAGTCTGAGGGCTTTCTGCTACCAAAACACCAAGATACGCCATTCTTTGCATTAGTTATACATTTAAAATAATTTCAATACATTAAATACATTACTATTGTTTGTTAAACGTAAATAAAAAAGATTTTCAAAACAGTCCATTTATTCCACTTTGACCTCGTTTCGTCTCATCTTCAGGATCCTCCGCTTCTTGGCACCCATACAGATTTAATCCAATTCCTCTTTTATTTTCCTCTATTCCTTCTGCCGTTCGGCTCCCATTCTGGCAACGCACTAAGGATTTTACTTTCTCCCATTCTTCTCACACGACATTAATCGTTTCTATTTTGTTGTTTTCATAACCGTGTCGTCTACTTTCATACAAGTACTATTCTATTTTCCTTATGAGCCTCAATATATTGTACCTTACTCATACCATTCCGCCCTTCCCCAATGATCCGTTTCTAGCAATAGCAATTCATTGGTATCATAGTCGGTTCACCGCCAATGTTATTAGATTTATTAAACTCCAAAACGTGACATGACAGGAGTACAACTGCGATTTGTCCCGCAAATACGATACGATACAGTGACACGAGCAGCGGGCGGTGGGCAATCGTGTCGTAACGTCGACGGAGACGGAGTTGAGTTGCCAATGTGTCCAGACCAGACTTCACTCGGCGGAGTCTTCACGGTTGTTTTGTGTCTGTGCTGCTGCTGACGAATGTTACTCAACCAACACGCTATTATGTCGAAAACGAAGCAATTTTGCTGTGTACCGATTCTGAAACACAAAAATTCGGCCATTATGTAACAATAGAAAAACGCGTACTCAAGGGCGAATCGACCCGAAAAACGAATTCACCTATTTTTTCTGCGTTTCTTTCATCACTGTGATTTGAAATTACATTCCAAACTGATTACTATAAAGATATCACATTGTTGAACATGCATGTGTTATAACTGTGGTCTTTTATTGCTGAGACGAAATTTAATTGGAGACTTTAGTGTAACAAATCACATTATCCCTTCCCGTACTTCCCTTCAGCTACATGCGAATTGCGTACAATTCTCGCTTGTTTACAAACTATATTATTCGTAGAACTCAATAGATGGACAGACAGACAGAAGATGCACGGGTCGTCTCGCGCTCTGGTTTGTTTGCGTTGTCCAGGCCAGAGCCCGATGAACGCCAGGTTCAAACAGTGCAGCGCGGCCGTTTGCTCGGCACAAGGTGTTAGGGTGCGGTCCACGAATACATGATAACATGACGTGGAGGCGTCTCTGGTTATTATGCTCCAGGCAGTCGCCAGGCCTGAGGCGGGCCTCCGTGGCCCCCATAAGGGATAGCCCGCACGAGGTTAGAGTCGCGTTGGTGTGGGTCGATAGGCTCGACCGCTCGGAGGCGAGTCATCCGAAAAGATGGGTTGCCACTTCAGGCCGGATGGCTCCCGCAATTACGCGTTGCACACCTCGCGGTTTCCCATGTTCTTGAGTTTCAGCCCAGCCGAGTCAGTACAGCGGGTGCTGACTGTGATGTTAAATCCTGTGATGTCTGTCAGACACTGTGCAACCTCAGAGTCGGCAAGCCGCAGCTAGGGATTTGTCTGTTTATTCAGGCGGGATTCAAGGATTCCAGAAGGTGGGGAACGGGCACGGTTCAGAACCCAATAACATCAAAATATCAAATCCACCACTGATGTTACCATGAATAATACTGACTCCATTTTCGTTGTAAACTACACTTCTTGTGCTTACAGTTTTTATACCAGCTGTTTTATGTTATCGCTTTCTCAGTGATGTTAAATTAGCGGTTTCGATTACGTGAATTAATCTATGATTTATTTATATTTATGAATTTATTATTAATTTTTATCATTGATTGTAATTCTGTTTCCTATTTTTATGTTTGAAATCATAAATCGAAGAACTAATAAATAACCTGTAGGTTTCCAGACAACTTAAGTGGAATGGCCTCATGATTACAATTGAAGAAGACCGGTGGCAACCAAGAGAGCGTTTTTCTCATTTATGCTTACAAGTTCAACATTTGGCAACATTAGCTGATCAAGAGCTTGCAATGCTGGGAGGAGGATACTTGTAAATTCTTGTTGAACCAGCGAAGCGAAGCGAGTCTCAGTTTTAAGTAGACCGTTTGGCATTTGTTTGTCTATCTACCTTTGTGTTTGAGGTCTGTTTCACTATAACTTTTCAACGCATCAACCGATTTTCGTAAAACTTGACGTGCATGTCCACACGTTTACCCTACACAATCCCATTGTTTTTGAGATTGATCTCACCAAAAAGCGGTGGGAAGCGTGAGGGGCAAATTTGTGAAAAAGCCGCAAAACTCCATGTGGGATATCAAATTAAAGGGAATTATAAACAAAATCTGTATGTAGTTTTTATTTTTTTAAATTTCCAAATTTTGAGATGCCAGAGCCCAGAAAGTGGATCAAAATTTTTATAAAGTTTCAAGAATCCATGTAAGAGAATTATAGCCAATATCAGAAGGTAGTGTTCAGTTGTCGAAATTAAAATATTTGCGACTCCGGGACCCGAGAAGTGCAAAAATCAAAATTGCAAAAATCCATGGGGATATCAAATTGAAGAGAATTTTAACCAGAATCTGAATGTATTGTAGTTTTGGGCATTTAAAATTTTTGAAAATTATCTAATAATTATATTTACCTAAAAGTAAATTTGTTTTGCTCAAAATAGTGAACGAGTTCTGTAGCTCACGGACCTTAGTAGTACATTAGTAAATAGGAATAACAAATGATTAAACACAAAACGTAATATGGTGATCGTACTAGCAAGAGAAAACAGTAATAATAATAATTAAGAACAAAAAAGTATTTACTCACAATTTACAAACTGTACATTCATTAAAATGTCGTAAGAACGTGTAGGATTCTTTGGACCTGGATCCCCTGGCACAGGCAACAACCAGGCCTCCAACAGTTTTTGTCAGATTCAAGACCATTTTTGCGGGATTTGTCTTAAAGTAATATTCTCCCACGGCAGATACC
Organism: Magicicada septendecula; assembly: GCA_034769895.1. NCBI lineage: Eukaryota > Metazoa > Arthropoda > Insecta > Hemiptera > Cicadidae > Magicicada > Magicicada septendecula. Next base: position 94,542,583 of record CM068367.1, read on the forward strand.
AATGAATCAAAATCGCAGAATGTGATACCATCCCCAACATCATGGAAAGAACACAATAGCGGAGCGCAAATGATATAGTATAAGTGAAGATGCTTGGAAAGATAGAGCGAGGTTGCCATCGAAATACTGGATGCAGAAAAAGTTGAAGGGCAGTGGCAAAGAAGTGCAATGAAAAATGCCTGGACACACACACACACAACCCACTTTATTCGTAATCTTATCTACCGAGAAACAATTTTTATCTAAGAAAAAGAAACAAAAAGATTAACTAAACACTTATTTTTTAACTTATAATTTCAGTAGTAAAAAAAAGTTTTTTTTTAGAAAATGCTTAGCAAAAATGAAATTAACTGAAAGCTTATTATATGTTTCAGTTGTAATTAAAAAAAAAATTGGTTTCTTTCTTGCAAAAAACAAACAAATAACAATTTAAGTTAATGTTGTTTCACAAAACTTTACTCATGTAAAAATACAAACAATAAATCAGCCACTGTTAAACAAATCATAAGTTGTCAAAAAATATTTTCTTCTTATTCGTTGTGCGCGTATCCACAGCCATGCAGCTGACCTAATTACAGTTCCTTTGGAAACGAATTACTGGTATCAACGCCGTTATTACATAATTCCGTCATGCTGCTACGGTCACTGCCACCTCGATAGATGTCGGCGGTCGCGTACTCGTCTCTCTGCAACGCGTTGCGCAGAGAAACTCGGCACAATTATATCGTCCGCTAAAAACCGCATATCACTGTCTGAAATTAACCGAGAACAATTATTTTACACTCATAGGTTACACTAAAAATAAACCGTATGATAGAAAAGCTGTCAGAACCAGTAAACTGAATGTGTTTTTGTTAATTAGCGTTTAGAAATAACTGGGACGCGATTAAAAAAAAAAAAACAGATTTATATGCAAATTCTGAACAGATCTCTTCTTTTTCTCATTTTCGTTTTTGGTGTTCAAACCCTTGATGAATTATTATTATTATTCAAACCCATATTATTGATTATTATTATTTTCCTCCGTGTAACCTATTAACTGCTTTCCTTCTCTAGCCATCTTATTTATTTTTTTATTTTTTGGGGGCTTGTCAACTAAGGTCTCCAGCTTAACCAGGAGTATTTCTCGACTATATGTTTAGTTCTCACGTACATTCTAGCTAACTCAACGAAAGTGGAAATTCGTACGCACTAAGACGTAAAGCTATGTTTTCAGAGCCTATAAAGTATTCTTGCTGATTTTAGGAATGACAGAGTTCTGTTTATCGTTAACTTCCAGCAGGTCTTCTTTCACGTTACCTTTTACTCTGTGTCTCTGCCTCAGTTCTGCAAGTCTTCAATTATGTGCTTCACTCTAAGTGCCCCGCCACAAGTGCAAACGGGTCGTTCTTGTCCATATAGGAGGTTCGAAGCCGTCAAGTTGGTGTGCCCAATTCGCAGTCTGCCGATGCAAACTTGTTCACGACGACTGTGATCACCTGCTACTTACTGTTTACGGACGGTCCGCTTCACGGCGGATAGTTTGTTCTGCCGTCCATTCCTCTGGATCTGCTGCCACACATTAAGAATGGTGGTCGTGGCAGCGTCGTCAGATAGTATGACAGTCGCATCGTCTGCAGCATGTCTCGCCGCAGAGTCAGCTTCTTCGTTACCTTCAGTACCAGCATGACCTGGACACCGAACAAAAGTAAATGCTGAACCAGGGTCTTCTAATGCATGGCATAACGCAATTATGTGTTGCATTAACGGATCCACTGTGCCCGGATTATCAAAGCCATCTATACTCATTTCTGGAACTCTCGTGTTCTCTTTCCAATTGCCTTCTTGTGCATTATTATTAATATTGTTATTATTTGCTCCTTCGTTTGTTAAACCAAGATATATGTCTGAACCATCCGTGTTAGTCTGTGTTTTCTAAGAAATATGTCAAACTCAAGGGTTGTTCAGTACGAGGTCATATATTCTTTGCACTTTGTATATATTGTTTGCTTACTTTCTTACAAAAGTGCTCAATTTATCTACATGTCTGACGTTAATTGCTGCAGAACTGTAATCAACAACCGGCCTTATCGGTGTTTTACCATACTTGCACATGCAAGTGTTTTACAGCTATAGTCGTCTCTTGCATCCTACAGACCAAGACTTTCTGTTGTTTCAATCATCTCGTTGCAAACCTCCAAACCCCTTTTCTCTATGCCATCATCTATGTCCTCCTTCCACGATCTCCTGGGTTTATCCCGTTTTCGTCGTCTGGTTGGAACCCAATTGAACAGTTGCGAGCCAACGATCGTCAGGCGTCCTGCCCACATGGTCATACCATACGAACCGCTTTGTATTTAAGATGTCTAAAAACGATTTATCAACACCACGTTCCCTCCTCATATCTTCATTCCTAATTAACTGGAGTCTGGACACCCCACAAGCTAATATCCGCTGCTTGGAGCCTTCGGGAGTTTCTTTGATTCATCTCCCAATTTTCAGAGCCGTAGATAAATCATCTTCTTGATTTCGTGGTTTATCTTTCCACTCCAAAGTACAGAATTCAACTACCGTCTGCCCTATCACTACTCTTCCTTGTTTTATTTTGCAGCTGATAACTTCAGAACTTCTGCCATATTTAGAGCAGTTTACTCCAAGATACCTAAAAAAAGGGTTATTTTTATAGTATGCAATTCAGTATTTTATGGAATTTTTATTTTATGTCTAATAATTATTGACTGGTTGCTATTAACTCAACTCATCACTTCCACACAAAAATTCGATTAAAAACGAATTAAATAAGATTTTCATTTATCTAATTTCGTTCCGATAACAGCTTTCAGATGTATATCAAGAAATTTCCACCATAGATTAACTGATTTCCGGTACAATCTAATCAGTGCGTGTAAAGCAATAAAGTATAGATACAACATAGAACGATTGGGTTATACAAACATAAAGAGAGATATGATTTATTATTCATGAATTCGTTTCTGCTTTAGGTTAAAGTACACCTCACGAAGGTTTCAAGTTTTCAAAGAGAAAATCTTCAACACCTGTATATAGCATAAAAACAACAACCTGTATACAGAAAAGAACTACGTAAGCACGGAAATCGATTAGGTGGGAAGTTATAGAACCAATTTGGGGTTAGACTTTCCCTCAATGAACGGATGAAACCATTTACGTACCGGTAGTCGTTTCTCGAAGAGTTTAGACACAACTGTGAGCAAATACAATCAGCTCATATGGTGAGGTTTAACGTATCGGTTTTCCTGGTTCCTGTATCGTTATCATGTCTGGTACTTTTCACAGTCTCCGTACGCATATAGTTTAGTTTAAAAGTAGTGATGATGAGACTGATTGGCTGTACAATCCTTATACCTTTTAGCATTTAAATATTTAGATACTAAAACAAGATGTTTAGTATCTGAATATTTAAATGCTAAACGCATTTAAATATTTTAAATTTTATTTAACCGTGTTAACCTTTTTATTTACATTTTATTTAACCATTTAACCTTTTACCATTTAAGTATTTAGATACTAAAACCAGATGGGTATACATTTGTTAAATCCAATCTGAAAAGACTCTGAATTACAAATATCCACACTTAAGACCGAGGTGATGGCTTTTCGTGGAACTGATCCCGTACGGGCAAAAATTGTTATAGATGGTACTATCCTGGAACAAGTCAGCTATTTGGAATACCTGGGCTAAAGTGCGTCTTATAATACAAGCAACGACGTTGTGAGTAAGTTGCATAAGTTCGACCTTATGTGCGGGACCATCAGGCGAACTCTCAAGTCAGCAAGTAAAGAAAACGCGCCTAAAATTCTACAAGGTGATGGCCGTTCCCACTTTGCTTTATGGGTCTAAGAATTGGACTTTAACGAAAGGCCAGACCAGTCGCTTCCAAGCGGCTGAAATGAAATTTCTCAGTCACATGGGATGGTATACACACTCCATGATCATAGAAGAAACACAGATAAAGGCAGGAACTGAACATTATGAGTATACTCGATAGGATTGCCCAGTATCGGCTGAATTGGTGTGAACATCTTTGCCGAATGGATGACTGTCGCATCCCCAAACAACTATGTCACTATAAACCGAGGGGACGGAGAGGTGTGGGACGTCCGAGGAAGCGTTGGATACCAGGTCTAGGCTTTGCTGTTTCAGAGCGGAACAAACCATCCTTGTTTTAATACTTGATGATGATGATAATGATGAGATACTAAAACCAGGCCCAGCCTGAGTATGTGTGCGTTATTAGAAAATGAATTGGCTGGAGTCCGGAGTTTTCAAACATATGTGGGCTCCCATTTTTGTGGACATTAAGCTTCGTATAAAAGAAAATGAATCACTCTTAATTTTGTATACTTTCTATACACAGAGGGTCGCTTCAAGGTTAACGTTCTCCACATTATAATTTAACACGTATAATTTAAGACATAAATTACACGATTAGCAAAGCCCGTATAGTATACATGTTCGCTTCCTAATTGCATTATAATATTAACATTAAATTGCATCAACGAACACAAATTGGTTGGGCACCGGTTCTTGAAATGTTCGATCATTTTGATATGATAAATGAAAGTAATTACTGCCAATGAGCAAGGAAACAAATCTTAGTTACTACAGTAACAAAAAAAAAAAAGAAAAAGAAAAGAAAACACTGATTACGGAAAAGGACACAATTACGTATTTGAAAATAAAGCTCGTAACTACTACAGGAGTAAAACCATTCTTGAAGAATAACATAATACTTTTGTAACATTACAGTGGCTTCAATAACTTAAACAAAAAATAATTAAAATGCTTAATTTCAAATTTCCAACATAATGTCGTATAGCGTCCGCCATTACACAGGTACATTTTTTTGAGTCAACCCAGTTTTACCCGCATCACAAAAACGAGCCTAAATATTACTTATTTATTAAAATCTTGTCCCCTGTATGGGCAGTTACGGGGAAGCGCAAACAAATTTTCACAGCCAAACAAACATACATAGGAGACGAACGCATTATCCGTCTTCTTGCATATCGGGTAATTACTAGCGATGTCAAAATTATTCTTTCGATTAAATTCTTTAACGTTAATTAACCCTTCATCTTTACATGTCTCTGGCAAGGTCGAAACGATACAGACGATGTCGTCTTCGACGGGTCCTGTTTGATTTTAATTTCAATAATATCAAGTCCATTGGTTACTAATTTGTCTTCTCCAAGGCATGACTTCGCCTACGACATTTGTGTCTTTAAGAAGAGTGACTGTGCCCTGTTGCAAGGGTTTCGTATCACCAGTAGCGTCGGAACTGAACAGTATGGTGAGCGTTGACATACCTGCGCGAGGAATCAGGAGGATCAATATCCTCCCGAGCTGTTAAAATTGTCATCGAAATTCCATAATCACCTATTTCTTAGCCAGTTACGTGTGTGCTAAAGTAAGGCTTACAAATAACCGTAGGAAAATAAAATAAATTACAATATTTATAAATTAACAAAATTAAGTTAGAATTTTCTTAATAATGACAACCAACATTTGGTAAATAACATACGTATTTGCAACATACTTCACGTCGGGTTTACTCAAAAAAAACTTTGAGACGCAAAGAATTTAAAAAATCTATTTTTAAAATTGTATGGGAAGAATCGTGCATTTCTCATTTGCCCTTAGAAAAATGAGTCCAACCTTCAAGCTAGTCTCACCCCCCCCCCAGGAGAATCTCCTAGTTACGTCACTAATGGCGCGAATTCTCAGCAAAATCTTTCAAACGTCTGAGATAAAAATTAACTTCCAAGTAACAAATGTTATGTTACATACAATGTAAGAGCGAATATGAACTGAGTAATGTGAGCCTACATAATGTTAGTGAGTTCTACAGTAGTGTGATTACAGATAGGCCTATGTATGCAAAAATTTATTTAATTCTGTTTGAATTTGGGGCAGTTATCGTTCGCCATAGAAAAAATTACTTTTGTTAAAACATAAAACGGTCTAGGTAAACTACCCGTTCCCCTTAACCGATCTTCACCAATATCAATAAGCCTTGAGTCCTCTACAACTCAAGCATATATGCAAAACATTGATTCTGTTTGAATTTGCGGCAGTTATCGTTCCCCATAGAGAAAATCACACACACACACACACACACACACACACACACACACACACACACACACACACACACACACACACACACACACACACACACACACACACACACACACACACACACACACACACACACACACACACACACACACACACACACACACACACACACACACACACACACACACACACACACACACACACACACACACACACACACACACACACACACACACACACACACACACACACACACTTTTCGGAAAATGACTTTTCTTCATGTTTTTAGGGTAGTACAATCAGAATCAGCCCTTATTTTCGAACACGATTTTCTTCGCCATCACCATACTTCTATTTCCTTATGCAACATGGAAGTAAAAATAATTTAACTTATTCTTTTCAAATTATTTAATAACTTTTAAAGCAACTTCCTCCAATCCTAGCATACAATATTCTCTGCTATTTTATTTTTATCATATTTATGCCAAACTTTGGCGATATAACAAAAATCAGACAAAAAACCTTTTCAAACAAATCTATGATCCATCCCCTTCCGATTGATCGGGACTGATAGACGTTTATACTTTTACCAATCCATGTCTTAAAAAGAATTAGGCCTACACACACACACACACACACACACACACACACACACACACACACACACACACACACACACACACACACACACACACACACACACAGCCTATAAAACGGTATAACAAAATAATTAAAAAGAAAAATATTGAGTTTGTAGGCCTAATACTATAAAAACTCAAAAAAATAAACTGCAGTCAAGAAGAGTAAACGAATTAAACAATGGACCGACGCCAGACAGAAGCATTCCGTTCTAACAGTCGTTACTAATTTATTCACAAAGACCTATTGCAAGCGAACGACGCTACAAACGAACGACCTACTGCTAGCGAACGACCTATTACAAACGAACGACCGAACTAACAACGAACTACGGCTGTTTAGTTTTATAAGTGGCCGATAGGAGCGTGGCTAAAGCGAACGTTTCTAAAGCTACTGTAGTCAGTAGTTCACTTGACGGAGTAGTTCTTTTTGGCTATATAGGTCGTTCGCAAACGACTCACCAATAGTGCACATACCTCGCTTGTGTAACGAAACGGCTACTTGGTTTTTATGTCTAAACCACTTACAAAACTGAGAATAACTATTATGCTTCCTGAGCTGTAGAACTCGATCACAATTTGAACGAAAATAGGCCTACATTAAATATTAGACAAATTTTGATATTAAACAATTTTTCAATTAAATACCAGAAAAATTATGAAAATCCCTATTACACTATTATTTTGTGTTTAGCAAAGTAACAGAACAGACAATCATACAATAAACGATAAAAATTTCAAAAATTCCGATTTGTGTTAAAATCCCTTTAGTCTGACACCTGACTGGATTTTTACAATTATTGCTTCCAATTTTTTATTCCTTTTTGGGAGCCTGGGGGTCCAAAAATTTGAAATTTCCAAAAGCAAACACTATATTCAGGTTTTTGTTGAAATTCCTTTAATTTGATAACCCCACATAAAATTTGCGATTTTATCAAAATTGTTCATTCACTTTTTGTGCCAAGGCGTCCCTAATTTTTTTAATTGCCGAAACTTAACGCTACATGAAGAGTTTAGTTAAAATTTCTTTTATTTGATACCCCACATGGGGTTTTCAGATTTTTTTACAATTCTGATCTTCCCATATTTTTGCCTCCCGCCCCATATTTTTCGGGGAATCAATCTCAAAATCTATAGCGTTCTGTATGGCAAAAGAGTGGACAGGTATTTTATGAAATCGGTTGGTATGTTAAAAAGTTATCGTGAAACATACGCCAAATAGATAGTCTGTAAATCCAGGTGTAGATTTTACGTTGAATAGGGCCTAATAATAAATGCCTTCTAGATTGTACGGTATGTTTATGGTCCGGTTAAGGAAGACGATAAAAGGAGAATAAGAAAAAACCAGGAGATAGAAGAGATGTCGAAGTATAAGGACTCTGTAAGATTCGTAAAGGCTCAACGAATACAATGGCTAGGTCACCAAGAGCGCATGGATGATCGCGTATGCCTGAGGGCACAGAAGTATAGCAGAAAGAGGGGTCGACCTAGGATACGATGGTTGGATGATATGCTGGAAGATCTCAGAAGAATTGATCTGAGGATTACGCTGAGATGGCAACGGATTGTAGACGTTGGAGAAGATTACTGTTGGAAGCCAAAGCTCACGTTGGGCCGTTGTTTTAGAAAAGAAGAAGAAGAACAAATGCTTTCGGCAGGTTAGAAGAAGAATAGCGATGGGAAACCAAGTGTGTTTTTTTTAGAATAAAATGACTTTGCTGCACATTAATCATGTTACATGAATTGAGACTAGAGAGTCTTCTATTAAATTCTTCGTTTGGAGTATTGTAACGTGTAGATGTGAATCTTGGAATTCAAGGGGCAGAAACAAAGAAGCATTACATCTGTGGAAATGTCGTTTTGGAGGACACTGACCAAAACAATCTGGGTGAAAATGATAAATAAGTAAGGATCAGCAACAAATATACAGTATATCTAAACATTTTTCACTCCTCTGTAGTATTCGCGCAAAAAGCTATGAGCACTTGACAATACTCCCTTTGTCCGGGTTTGGAAGAAAAAAAAACCAACCGACGATTTAAGAAGGCCGAGTGAAAAGTTAGCGAAGGGATCTGCAGCTTAGCGGTAGAACTAAAATTTTTCCATGTGTTGTAAGATTCAGATTTCCTGTAAAAATCTGACTTCCATATCTATTTGCCAATTTTTCATTGTTTATCGGGTGTTCACATGTGACGCGTATTGTGAAAAATGGACAAAATCAAACATCGTGATGTGATTGAACTGTTTGCTAAAAGAGGTCTAACGTCAATGAAAATTCACAACGAAATGGTAAATGTGTTAGGAGATGCTGCTCCTTCAAAAATAACAGTTTGTAAGTGGACACTCGAGTTTGAACGTAGTCTTTCGAGCACTGAAAATGATCCCCGCTTTGGACGCCCCAAAAGTCGACAACTCAACGTATTCGTTATTTCCAATATTTTGGAATTTCTTTCTCACAACGGGGTGCTAAATCAACAACATTTTGTTATGAGTTTCTTTTTACCTCACTACGAACGTATTGAGTGGAGTAGTTATAGTTTATTAATAACTTATCTATAATTGTTACGAATCATTTGAGTTCAGTGGTTACACTAGATGGAAGGAAAACTGAATTAACAAGTTAGACAGAATGTGTGGCGACAGGAGAAAAGTATACAGAAAACTATGCATAAGTGTTAAAAAATTGTTTAAAAAGGAAGACATTCTTAAGAAGGAAGAGTGTAAATATTTAATAAATCTGTCATGTCTGTAATAAAGTTTGGATCCGAGATGTGGACTTTAGTTGGACAAACGAAAAAATAAAGTAGAAGCCCTAAAAATGAGTTTTTAATGAAAATTAATGAAAACAAAATCAGTAAAATAAGAATAGAACTTTTTAGAAACAAATTAAATCTAGATATAGTAAACAGTGAATAGTAAGTAACAGTAAATAGTAAGTGAATAGTAAACAAATAGTAAGTAGTGAAAGTCTTTCACTACTAGCAGATACTACGAGTAGTAACTAGTAACTAGTTAACAGAACCAGTTGACTGGTAGTAAATAGTGAAATAGAAGAAAGCAATTCAATGTGGTGAGGACTTATAAAAAGGATGGTGGAGACAAGAAATTGAACGAAGTTAGAGGTGGTACAAAGACACAAGTGGGATGAGGCGGTTAGAAGACCAGAAGTGAGGGAAAATGATGTCAGATGGCATGGGAAGAATTCTTAAGAAGAAGCTGAAAAAATTGTGGATGCTTTACATTCTTCCACTCATGCGTCGCCTTCTTAAGACTGTGTAGACGTAAAAATAATGTTAAGAAGTAGTTCTTTCTTTCGCCTCAGTCAGGGGTACATTCCGCCTACCATCCCTTGTCGAACGTTTCTAAAAACTTTTACTAATGAAGAAGACCTCCGTTGGGCGGCCGAAACGTTTAGGAAATTCAAAATATGTCATCTCAAAGCAATCGACCACGGCCTAGCAGCCCGGATATTTTAAACTCTCTTAATAGAAGTAGTAATTGTTAATTTGAAAATGTCGACGGC
>CM068367.1:98145343-98360343 GCA_034769895.1 Magicicada septendecula
TCAAACCCGGTAATCCCCCCTTGCGTACGCCTCTGGCTGCTGGCTGGGACGAGGTATTTTTGTATCTCACGATGCAGTTTTTCTAAAAGTAAACCAAAAGTTCCAACAGACATGCGCAAATACTCGAAAAACTTTTATTGGTTGTTCCTTAATACATGATAGAGATTATAAAATTCACCAAGTTCATTTCGTCGTAAATTTATTGGATGCGTCCATGCTCTTTGAGAGTCTGTTTCCACTAAAAAAGGGAAGTAGTAAAAGTAATAAATTACACATGAAAGTAGTAATTTCGCAGACCGATATTGAACAGGCGGTACGACTGCTAGCAGGTACGACTGCTGTGGCTTTCTGTGTGGCCACAGTACCATCTCAGCTCCATGCTGCTCTACAGCTTAAACCTGCTCAATGCTCAAGCCTGCTCGAACCTAGTTTGCGTGTGACCGTACCCTAACACTACACACAACAAAACACGTGTATGAAATCGAAGGCCTAAACGCTACGTGAATTTCTTAGAACTAAATAATTAACGTACTGTTTTATTCTAGACAGTTCAAATGTCATGTAATGCGTTTCTTGCATTCAATAAAACCCAACAACGATTTTAATTTATTCCTTTTGAACTGTCTTCTACAACTGCAGTGAATGGGACTCAAACGCTTGCCCTATTCGCTTGAGACGGTAAAAATTAAAAATACCTCTTTGTAGTTACGAAGAGAATAGAAACCGCGGACGCGAGAGAAATGCTGTTAAAACCGTATGGGACTCGAACTCTTGTCCGACTCGCTCGAGACGTAAAGGTTAAAAATACCTCTTTGTAGTTAGGCAAGGTGGACAGAGACAGCGGGCGCGCGCGCGCGAGAGAGAGAGAGAGAGAGAGAGACAGAGAGAGAGACAGAAGTGGCACCAACAAAAAGGAACAATAGTAATGCAGTGCAAATTTACACAATAATTTCCGTGTAAAGCTCTGTGGGACAGTGGTTAAAGCTTAGACCGCACCGCACAATTGAGAAGCGGTTTTAAGTGCAACTTAGGGGATTGTACCCGTAATTAATTGTAAGGTAACCGGCGACTAAGGTGTATAGGCTAATTGAAAGATTAATGAGTGCCGCTTTTATAGCCACATCTTTGTCTAATTAATAATTTCTCTGTGTAATTCTGTTTGTTTTGCTTCCAACAAAGAGATTCCGGCTTTGTTTTCGAATCCGTGTCGCCTTCGCCACTGCCACTGATGCCCAAATGGGAAATATTTGTTCATGTAGTATAACCAGCAGCTTTTCATACGTAATACTCGCTACTGTCTTTAATGAATACTATTTAATATTTTACAGACCTGAAAAATGTTTGACATGTGTTCTCTACGGACTCGGTTTCTGTTACTAATTCAAAGATTTTTTCCAGTTATGTTCGAGAATATCAAGCACAGAAAAAATCTTGATATCTGACTAAATGTCTTCTTTAACGCTTATTTTCTCTCTGATTCTCATTGTACCCTCCAGTTCTTCTTAGTATTTTCGTACGTTTTTCAGAATATACTCTATTCATCCGATACCATCTACTTCTCTGCCTTTTCTGATCTACCGATCTAACAAACGGTTATCTTGGCATCCTGCTTTTGATAATTTCTGATAGCCGGATTTTAATATTTCATTTTGTATGGGTTTTTGCGAGTTAAAGCCTTGTTGGTTTATTGTTGGGTGGCTCTTTTTTCCGATTGTTATGATCCATTACTGGATTCCCCTTGCCCAGAGGTTTCGGCTACACCAACAGAAGCTGACTTGAAAACGGTTGACTTCTGCAGTGGTTATAATTAACAGTGACAATGATAGTCTTGCTACAGACTTCATTAACCAAAATCATTGCCAAACAAAATATACTCCGAGCTGGCAAAAATCTGTCTGCTGTCAGTGAATCCAACAAGATCGAGTTTTTCTCTAGAAAAATATCTTTCTATCAGAGTAAAGTTAAAACCAATAACTTAATGTCTATAACGTAGGGCAGTACCAATGGAGACGTAAGGTAAATACGAATTGAAAGTAGGCCTAAGTGCAAGGTAAATGGTCTGTCAAAAGAAGAGATATAGAAAGATAGAGTAGTGAATCTGAAAACATAAGTCGGTTGGACGAAAGAAACAGATAGACACAGATGAACGAGGAACAATATTAAATAAAACAAGCTTAATATGTTCATCTTGTTATTTAAATTAGCAGTCTCTGTAATTCCAACTTTGTTGTGTTTACTTGTTGAACTGCTAATTGTCATATTCCGGACGAGGCTTCAGTGTTTCCACCATTTTCTAGTCCTAAACCACGACCTACGAGGTAAATATTTCGTACGAGGTTGGAAGCTTACGCTGATGATGTTAACGAGAAGCAAACTCGTTAGGTACAACATAAATATGAAAATATATAAGACACTTATTAGGTGAGACGTGGGCACTAGCAAAAAGATACAAAAACAATGAAAAGGTTCGAGAGAAAGATTGTACGACGTGATTATGGCCCTGTTAAGGAAGGCGGTGAATGGAGAATAAGAAACAACCAGGAGACAGATGAGTTATTGAAGCATGAGCATTGAAGCGAAGCATCCTAAGATTTGTAAAAAGCTCAACGAATACCTTGGCTAGGCACTCAGAACGGATGGATGATTACCGTATGCTCAAGGAAATCCTGAAGGCACAGGTGTATAAAGGCAGAAAAAGGGATAAGACGGGTGAATAATGTGCTGGAAGATCTCAGAAAAATGGGTGTGAGGGGTTACGCTGAGATGGCAACAGATGGACAGGAGACATTAGAGAAGATTGGTGTTGAAAGCCAGGGCTCACGTAGGGTTGTAGTGCTGAAGAAGAAGAAGAAGAAGAAGAAGAAGAAGAAGAAGAAGAAGAAGAAGAAGAAGAAGAAGAAGAAGAAGAAGAAGAAGAAGAAGAAGAAGAAGAAGAAGAAGAAGAAGAAGAAGAAGAAGAAGAAGGCAGATAATTGAAACGAATCTTTGTCGAACAGACGAGAAAAATAAGTCAGGGAAACCAAGACGATGGTTTCAGTACTTGGAGAAGTTTTCGGAAGGGGTGAGAGTTGGTGAATTTCAAAGACTTGGCGGTAAAAGACACGCCTCTTTTCTGTCTGCTATCTATAAAGCCGGATCCCGTCTATTTTAGGACACAATTGCAACTTTCTCTGTCTTGTTCCAAGGCCGTCTATCGAAATTCAGAATGCTTTCTTAGGTAATATAACCATTTCTTTTAGAGTCTTCCTCTTCCTTTTTACGTTCCCAAAGTTTTCAGCATGTTGTGCGTTCATTCCATCTATTACTTTAGCGTTTTATGTTATTATCCGTAAATTTCAACATCAGCATAGAGACTTGTTCTCTAACAGAGTTTATCCTTATGTTTCTAATCCATCTACGTTCCAGTTACTAATCCTTATTTTAAAATCTTATGGACGAAGCGAGTGAAGGGTAAGAATGGAAGAATCCATGGTCTGTAGCGCTCATTCGGAGCGGTGCAAACGCGCGCGTATTATTTAACATGCATAGTGAGTGTAAATTACAAAACAGACGAAAAGATTTCTTATCTACAAGTGGACTAAACACAGGAAACCAGAAGTCCTTATCGTGATATTCCGAACGCCCGAAAAACTGATCGCACCCGGTATAAATTGCACTACATATTTACTGAGAATTATAAACAAAATTGAAACACAGAGGCGTACAATATCAGTAAAGAAAGTATAATTTAATGTAAGTTAATTAATCAGTAAAATAAACAATAATATACATAGAGAACAGAAAAATAAATTTGTAGGTTAAAACTTGATTTAAAAACTAGTAGGCCTAAATGCCTTTGACAGTGTGTGTTATGTATGCGATAAAATTATGCAATCAATACGGTTTGAGAACATATGAAAAACTGTAGTATATTTCGTAAATGATAAAAATGTTGTTAACAGGAAATGAGTTACGCATTAGCTAATCGTCGATGCCAAGCCTAGACATAACACAATACTAACTAAACAGGAATTAATAACACTACAAACAACAAGAATTAATGTTTATCTACTGAATTCTTCTTCTATGGCATCACAGTTCGAAGTCGAACCTTAGCCTTCATAATCATCCGCCTCCATTTTTCCCTGTCCTTGACGATAGATGTCCATCGTTTTATTTTAAGTAAATTATCAGCATCCCTCGCCACTGCGTCAATCCAGCGTGTCTTGGGTCTTCCGACAGGCCTTCTACCCTCGATCTGACTATACAGTACCTTCCTAGGTATTCGGTTGTCTTCCATCCTAATGATGTGTCCTGCCCATTGCAATCTACGCAGTCCGATGGTGGTGGTCAGATCATTGTCTTTATACAGCTTGTAGAGCTCCTCATTGTGACGCATTCTCCATATCCCGTTTACTTGGATTGGTCCATATATTCTCCTCAAAATTCCCCTTTCAAAAGTATTGACTATGTTAGCGGCTTGTTTGTTCAGAGTCCAAGTCTCGCTGCCATATGTTATCACCGGTCTAATCATAACTTTATATAATGTGACCTTGGACTGATGGTGGATAATCCTTGTCTTAAATATAGATGTCAATGAAGCATATGTTCTATTTGCGCCCTGTATCCTTTTCCTTATTTCATTTATTTCTTCATTGTTTTCTGCCATCCAACATCCCAAATATTTAAACTGATTGACTATTTCCAGGTTTAGTGGTTCAATTTCAAACTGTTCAGGTTTCCTGGTTTCCTTCCGTGTGGTGATCATAACCTTTGTTTTATCTGTATTAACCTGCAATCCTATCTTTTCTGCTTCACCTTTGAATTCCTGGAATGTCTCTTTTGCTCTTCCTTGGGATCTTGCCACAATACTGATGTCATCTGCATACCATACAATCTGTGTTTTATTTACTGAATAAATCGAATATTTTGGTAATACAAACCCATCCCACCCCAAGTCGATTAGTTACGACTATCAAGGTGTTAATCAACCAATAAGATAGTTATGACAGCCACTTGTTACTACAACGGCTGTTATTACTCGTTACTGTTGTTATTAACGTTTAACGTGATTTTTCTTTCTTTGTTTCAGGTGTTCGGCAGGAACAGGATATATTTGTACGACTTATCGATTCCGTTACAAAACAGGTAAGTGTCGATACGCATAAAGTTGATGTGTGTGTGTGTGTGTGTGTGTGTGTGTGTGTGTGTGTGTGTGTGTGTGTGTGTGTGTGTGTGTCGACTTATTAAAAAGAAAAAATATGGTTAATGTGAATACATACACTCGTACATACGTACTGTACATTAGCTTCTTTGTGGACATCATCGTGTGAACAGAGATCTAAAAATTCACTTGTAATTATTGCTCTTAATGAATACGGCCTTCTATCTATCGATAGAGTGTACTTTCAAGGCTGTGCTTTCACGCCTGCGTCATACTTTTTTTTTTTAATTTATTTATAAGGTCGCTGCAACAGCATTGGTCATTAGCGACCACAAAAATTATAAAAATGAATTTGTAATAAAATAAAAATGAAATTCTCATACAGATGTAATAACATAAATATATTACACTAGAAGGTGCTTAGTGAAGACAAACATTACAACAAAATACATAAGAACTGGTACGATTTAAAAACTACATTAAATATTTGTTTAAATACCAAACAGTGCAAATAAATGAGATAAATAAAAATATTTATCAAGTAAAAATATTTGTTTAAATAATGCAAAATAAAATGAGAGATATAGCCCCACACAACACAACCAGTATAAATACACATCATGCAGATATATAACATAAATATAAATATAAATATAATAAATATAACACGTAATAACATATTGAACGACAAACATTATATAACAATAAATGTAACAATAAGTTACATAATAATATATATATAATAAATAAAACAGTAATAACAATCTCGACCACGTATCAATCCATTAACTTAGTTGTCCTAGAAATTACACAAAGTTTTAATATTCTTATAATCTTCATAGTCAGTACCTATATTTACGAATCTCCTTTACGAGAAGAAGTATACCGGCGGCTGCAGTCTTGTCATTTAAACTTCTTCTAATAACACCTGAAGGGATATTAAATTTGATTCGCAGATGCTGGAGATCAGGGCACTCTGAAACCAGATGGAAAAACGTCATAATTATTAACACTATATCCGGGCTATCTTCCATTTTCTTCTTCGTTTCGGAAGATGTGTTGACTCGTACAGACGCTTTGGCCCCACCTCTGGAGGAGGCCATTTTCAGTCTAAAAAGGACTAAACGCACTTACACGGTGGTGTACGGTGGCTGTAGTTTGTAGAATTTTTATATTCGTTAGTTACCCGTATATTCGATACTGTACCAATCGATAGCGTCTGTAACAATCGATTGTCTGTAACACAATTAATCAATAATTTGAAAAACGTTTATTCGTTTTTCTTACATAGACCCACACAGCTAGATTATTAAATCTAAAGCTATGTAGGTATGGAGATCATTATACAATCTCGCAGATCATGCTGTTTCAAGGACACAGCTTAAGTGTCCGATTTAATCATACGGAAAATCTGTGTGGACAAATACAGAGAAGTATTTAGGAATAATTTTCTCGCAGAGGGCAGAAATCTTCGTTGTTTTACAGGCACGAAATTTAAACATATTCAATGGCACGTCATTAATTCGAAAGTCTAAAGCCGAATGCCAAAAATTCAAACCATCAGAAATACTCAAGGGCGTATTTACGGAGGGGGGGAGGACGAACGGGACCGGACACCTTCCCCCAGAGGGTCGAAAAAGTTGATGAATTTTGTTATTCTCTCAATTTTTAGGCTGTTTTATTCTTTTTTTCAGCTGTGTAAGCTAATATAGTAATAACTTTTTTTAAATGTACAAACAGGTTTATTACACGGCGTTAGCGCATATGTTTGAAATATGAAGTATAGGAAACTCAGTTCAGTCAATAAGTGTCTTGTAAACAATGTTTAAATAACGCGTATTTTTATTGTGTTATTACCGTTTACTTTAATGGGACTGATTTCAGGATGTTATCATGATGCGTTTATCAGACACTTTAAAGGTAGTAGTGCTGATTAGTCTTAACTTGTTTTTTTTTCTTTTGTATAAAGCCGACTCGACTCCTGACCCCCCCCCTCCAACCAAAAACCTAGATACACCACTGGTAACTACTAGTATTATCAGGATAAGATTTATTCGGAAGGCATTAAAATTATTGTTTCATTTAGGCAAATTTAAATTTGTGTGATTGTGTACGTATTGTTATCAACATGTGTCCGCAAACACAACTGAATCGTTTCGTTTCTTTTATGGGGAAAGGGTTCATCATAAGCATTTATGACCTCTGTAACCTATTATATTCTTACGTAGGCTTCAGCGGCCGGTGTGCATTCTGTTTTCGAGGTCTTCTTCCGGTACAGAATGTCTTGTATGACAACGTTTTCCCCATATTACAATGAGTATCCTTAGGTCTATGTGAGGGACCCACAAGACTTCAAAAAGAGCTGTAACCTATTGTTACGACGGTCTCCTTGATCGTCGTATGGTACAGTGGAAAACAAAATACAAGACACCAATTAAGTCACTAAAAACCAGCTTTAATTATCACAATAATACAGTTTGTAATCAACAAGATAGTCTCTTACAGTAAATCAAATAAAAATTGTTCACACGCAATAAAATGTCAACTAATATAAAACACAATTGTATTACAATTGTCCCGCACAATTATAAAACACATAACACTTCGTCACAATATTACGAACCGCACTCCAATAAATCGCAACTCAAACTGAACTGAGGGTAGCTGAGTACTTGTATTTATATCCCACCGAGAATCCAGAATATTCCATACTGCGCGTCAAGAACGCTACTAGAAAACACCAGAACGTAATTGACTGTAGCCTTGCACACAGCGCGCGGCCGCGCGACTTCTACACAGTCTAGCTAACGCGTTGAGAATCATGTACGCACACACATTACAGCCGGATTTCACTGGAACATTCGAGAAACACGATTGTTCTGTAATGTCGTAACACTATTGTTCAATGTCACACCTGAAGTGATCCGATTTTACTTCCATATTCCTTAAGGAAATGGAAGTATGGTGATGGCAAAAAAAATCGTGTTCGAGATTATTGCAGATTCTGAATGTACTACACTCAAAACATGAAAAAAGTCGTTTTTCGAAAAGTGTCTGTGTGTGTATCTGTGTGTGTGTCTATGTGTCTGTCTGTAGATTTTTTCCTATAGCAAACGATAACTGCGGCAAATTCAAACAGAATCAAATAATTTTTTGCGTACAGCCCTGATTTGTAGAGTACTCACGACCTATTGTTTTTGGTGAAGATCGGTTGAGGGAAAGGGGTAGTTTACCTGCAACGGTTTTTTTTATCAAGGGTAATTTTTTTTTTTTTTACTGTGCGGTGATTGCAAGTTTTATAACTATAGTGTATGGTTTTTTTTCTTCAACTTATTAGTGAAAATACGTCTACGTAGTACTCCATACAGAACTTCTCCACACACAAATTCATTTTTGTGCTTTGTGATGTAGCCTACCGTTGTTAATACTTAATGTCGGAAAATCACAACAAATCGATAATATGAACAACGAGGATCTAATTGGTTAAGAGTACTCAGTCCCTACGGTACCACTATACTGAAAACAGTTACACAAAACTTACAGTTAAATGTGTTTTAATTAGTATTACACATGTTGGCAGGGTCGGCAGGGTAAGGGCGCACCTATGTAATCATTCTTCTTCTCCGTGATGTATCAGTTGAAAAACAAACTAAACCAAACGGGGAACGATCGGGTATTGGATATTAATGACCAATGATGGATTGTATGGCATCCGATTAGCAGTGGGCTCGATGCCGGCTACCACGTGTCCGTCACGTGGCCGCCACGTGCTTATTCAATTGACTTCAATCCCGTTCCGTCTTCATTTGCCAGCCGCTGCAATCACTGTGGCCGTGCGTATGTACGGATGTATGTATACACAGTTAGTTTGTGTACCGTACGGTGATTCAATTTAGCCAAACAAAGGAAATGTTTTCCGTCCAAGGATCGATAGTGAACGTTGCATGCTATAGGTCAGGACTATGGTGCAGCTGCGTAAGGCACGAGCGCTATATTTAAATATAACCTTAATTTCTCCTTAATTATCACATCACCACATACTTCTTCTTCTTCGTCGTCTACTACTACTACTACTACTACTACTTCGCGTCTTCCTCCTTTATGTCCTTCTTTTCCACCTCGTTCTTCTTCACCCCTTTTCCCCTTAGCTCCTCCTTCTCCCATCCATTCCTCCTCCTCCTCCACACCAACCCTTCACCCCATCCTCGAAGCCACCACCTTCTCTACTACCTTCTCCTTCTCCTCGTCCTGTCCTGTCACTCCTCCTTCTTCGCGGGTTCCTTCTCCCTCTTCTTCTTCTTCTTCTTCTTCTTCTTCTTCTTTTTCTTCTTCTTCTTCTTCTTCTTCTTCTTCTTCTTCTTCTTCTTCTTCTCATTATTATTATTATTTCATGTTTTCTCAACTTCCACGCCTTTTTACGCTTCTCATTCCCTTCTACCAAATCGTTTTTGGCGTTTTCTCTTCTTCACCCATTCTGGCCATACGATCAGACCACTCAGTTACGCGCTACATTCTTTTTTCACGCTTCTCATACTCCTTAGCTTTTGTCTAATTCCCTCCAATCTTATCTACATTCGTAACTCTTCTAATTTCCAGCAGCGACCTCTTCTCATATGCCTCTACCCGTTTCTTCAAATCATCTGTCAGCGCCCACAGTTCACAGCCGTACATGAGAATAGGGACCAGAACTAACTGCAAAATTTATATCTTGTTTGATAACCACAAAAGTTGATGTGCCTTATCTTGATTTATAAATATTAAATTTTATAAAACCCGAATGAATTTTTTTTAAACTGTGGCTGTCCCCACATTCCTGTATGCTAGTGAGACATGGACTCTTGGTAAAAGGGACGTGCAGAGGATTCAGGCAGCCGAAATGAAATTTCTAAGAGAGACGTAAGGTTGTTCTCTCATGGAGAAGGAACGAGGATATTAGACGCGATTTAAACATTGTATCATTGCACCAGAAGATTGAAGACCACAGAAGGAGGTGATGTGAACACTTGAATCGCATTCCTGATATCCATCTACCTGTGGCTGCCTTGGGTTATCACCCTACTGGGAAGAGAGATGTTGGTAGACCGAGGAGGAGATGGGTTCCGGAACAGGTCTCAGGCGTAGTACTTGGAGTGGTGATGATGAAGATGATGATAAATATTAAATTCATCCTGTATGCACACATATCATATGCATATAAACTATGTATTCTTCACGAATTCTTTTTACGTGATACATTGATAAATTATTAAAACGGTTTAACGTTTGGAGTTTACATGAAACGTTACGCATGACAAGTCGCTATATGCGCGAGTGTGTGACACGTGCACAGACGTAAACCTTGAGTGGAAGCAACATAAAGAGGAAGCGACGGAATATAGAGTTTGGAGGAGACAAAGGGAGAGAAGCAACGAAGAAGACGACTGCGACGACTTTGGATACTTTCTTTATATAACAAGTCTAATAAAGACTTGTGTAAAACCGTTTAAAAAGAACAAGGGAAAAGTTTTTTGTGTAAGATTGTATCAAAGAGGCGAAAGAGGAAGGAAAAACTGTTGAAAGAAACGAGCGTTGGCGGTGAAGGCGGCGGGAGGGGGAGGGTTTGAGGCGTCGTGGAGCTGCTGCCCGGGGGGGGGGGCAAAAGGCGCGAGCAAATGAGATTAGGTTTTACACGGGCCGGGGTTAAATGAAGACAAATAGAATTAACAGCCAATGTGTTCTTCTAACTGCACCCTGTAACTAAGCACCCCAACCCCCACCCACCCGACGAGACAATGTTCTTTCTTCGTCTTCTTCATCAGCTGTCTTCAGCTTGGCTTGTCTCTTTTCCTTGTGTTCAATTTGTGTTACAAGTTTTTTGTTTTACGGTTATGAAATAAAATATAATATTGCGGTGTGTGGGTTGTCAATAAGAAAATTAGTACCGGAAGGAAAACGTGTGGGTCAAATTGTTAAAAACAGACTGCGTTGTGTTCCTCACAAAATAACAAAGAATTAATTAAATAAAAATAAAATAATTTAATAAAGAATACATTTGTTTTTTAAATAAATTACATCGTATCTCGTTGGTAAGTAACATTACATCCAATAATGTGACAGAAACACATAATCAAGCTCTACAATTTATAGCCTATCTGAGGCAGTTTTTAAAACAATAATTTTTGTTTTGTTTTGATGGGATGTGCAGAGTCCGACATGTTCAAAAATACTGCAGAAAATAATAATAGCAATTTTACTTCCATGTTCCGTAAGGAAATGGAAGTGTAGGTATGGTGATCGTGAAAAAAATCGTGTTCGAGATAAGGGCTGATTCTGATTGTACTACCCTCAAAATATGAAGAAAAGTCATTTTCTGAAAAATTGTTTTTGGCGAACGATAACTGCCACAAATTCAAACAGAATCAAATAATGTTTTGCATGTGACCTTGAGTTGTAGAGGACTCACGACCTCTTGATTTTGGTGAAGATCGGTTAAGGGGAAGGGGTAGTTTACCTGCAACGTTTTATGTTTTAACAAGAGTAAATACTTAATTTTGATAAATAAAGTATCCTGAATAGAAGGTCATAATAATCCACTGTAGAAATGTAAATGAAATATCTAGAAATAAAAAGGGTAGTTGAGGTGGAAGGGGGTAATTTTTACTTACACGTTCCATAAGGAAATGGAAGTATGGCGATGGAGAAAAACAATCATGTTCGAGATAAGGTCATTTTCTGAAAAGTGTCTATCTGTACGTCCGTGTGTCTAGTGTCGAATTTTTTCTATGGCGAACGATAAGTGCCGCAAATTCAAACAGAATCAAATAATGTTTTTGCGTATGTGCCTGAGTTGTAGAGGACTCAACGCCTATTCATTTTGGTGAAGATCGGCTAACGAGAAGGGGTAGATTACCTGCAACGTTTTATGTTTTAACAAGAGTAAAGTAGCCTACTTAAATTTGATAAATAAAGTATCCCGAAAAGAAGGTCATAATAATCCACAGTTATACATCCACTGTAATAATCCACTGTGGTACATAAAATATCTATAAATGAAAAGGATAGTTGAAGGGGGTGGGAGTAATTTTCTATAAATGAAAATGATAATTGAAGGGGAGGGGATAATTTTGTATATGTGTACTACGTTATCGGCAACAAAGAAGTAGTTTTTTTGTTAAAATTCCTATTGTTAAAATAGTTTGTTGTTGATAATGAGCATATAAAACAAGCGAAAATAAGTGGTATTACGAGTTAAAAAAAAGAGACTTTGATGATCCAGAAAATGATAAGTGGAACTTTCGTAGACTACACAATTAACGATACCTTATATAAGAAAATAATCAAATAATCATTTTTATAACCGTTGGATAACAGCAAATTCATCTCTGAGAAACGTACGAAAAAATTTTACAATTTAATTGATTCTCTGTCTGTCTGTCTACCTGTCTATCTCTCTCTTTCGCTCTCTCTCTCTCTCTCTCTCTCTCTCTCTCTCTCTCTCTCTCTCTCTCTCTCTCTCTCTCTCTCTCTCTCTCTCTCTCTGTGTGTGTGTGTGTGTGTGTGTGTGTGTGTGTGTGTGTGTGTGTGTGTGTGTGTGTGTGTGTGTGTGTGTGTGTGTGTGTGTGTGTGTGTGTGTGTGTGTGTGTGTGTGTGTGTGTGTGTGTGTGTGTGTGTGTGTGTGTGTGTGTGTGTGTGTGTGTGTGTGTGTGTGTGTGTGTGTGTGTGTGTGTGTGTGTGTGTGTGTGTGTGTGTGTGTGTGTGTGTGTGTGTGTGTGTGTGTGTGTGTGTGTGTGTGTGTGTGTGTGTGTGTGTGTGTGTGTGTGTGTGTGTGTGGTCGCGTGCGCGTGTGTAAGAATAAGACATATTTTGTGATCGCAAAATTAACCTAGCCTCCCTGTGTGCCTTAAAGTAGACAGGTTAGATTTCACTGAAAAAGTTTTGGCATTGTTGCAGGTCTTAGAACTTTGTTCAAGTTGTCTAGTTCAAGACTAAATACAAAATTCAGACGTTGTTACCGTTGCTAGGTAACAAACATTACGTTAAAATATTTTCCAACTGTACGTCAATTTCACAGTTGCCGTCAACTGAGTGTGAATGGCACAGAAAGATCCATGCTCAAGCAAGTCGTCAACATTCTTCAGTTCCCTTAGCTTTTCAAAATGGAGTTCATCCTATACTATTCGTACTTGGAGCTTTCGACTTTATGCACCATCATCAATGTCACGCTTGCAATTTTGCCTGATTCGTCTTGTTATTTGATTTAGCAGTCCCTGTAATTCCAACTTTGTCGTGCTTACTTGCTGAACAGTTGGAGTGTGTAAGCACTTGATAATGGTGGCGACACTGAAAGGCCTCGCGTCAGGAGCATGACAGGTAGCAGTTCAACAAGTAAGCACGAAAAAGTTGGAATTTTGCCTGAGAGCGAATAAATGTTGGCGCTTCATGAAGTGTTGCATTTTCAAAAGGCTAATGTACCACCACCACAGAACTCTTAATAGCGCTTTTTGGCTCGTAACAGAAAACGATTCGGAACCTCGTAACCAACATCTGTGAAAACATTCACGTCTATAACTCGGCGTTGGTAACGGTCAGTTCGTGGAAGCTTCGAATATTGATCAACACCAAGAACGTCCTTTCTGTTGCTGTTAGTTTTCTTATTGTATTTCGTTTTAATTAAGTTGTACGCCTTTGTTATCACGTAGTAACCGCCAGTTACTAGTGTGTTGATAAGTGTGCAATGCTATAAACCCCAATCCTGATGAAGATCTTGCGTCGATATGACAATCTGCGTACAGTGGAGTGTCTAGAATTTTGCTCTAGAGGGGCGGTGTCGAGTCGGCATCATACACAAAAAAAAGCAAGTTAAAACAAATCAATATTACTATCTTTAAATATGCTGATAAACGTGTGATAACACGGTCCAATCAGTCCTATTAATGTAAGCAGCAGTAATAACACAAGAAAAATACGCGTTATTGAAACATTGTTTACAAGATACGAATTGACTGAATTGATTTTCCTATATTTCATATTTAAAACGTAAACGGTAATGCTGTGTAATACACCTGTCCGTATATTAAGAAAGAGTTACTACTGTGCCACGGTACACAGCTGGGAAAATAATAAAACAGCCTAAAAATTAAGAGATTCACAAAATTTGTCAACTTTTTTTTACTTCTGGGGGGGGGGTCATGTCTCCTTTGTACCCCCTGTAAATACGCTCCTGTCTGCGTACAATCATCATGCCTTTTGTTCAGCACCTAAGATTCACTGCTGACACTGCTGACAACAGGTATAGTGTTATAAATCTTCGTCCTAATGTCTGGACGCATTTCACTGGTCAGTTATCTACTTATAGTAGACACATCGTATTTACCACGTATCCATCCGCATGGTCTCTCGCAGATGTTTCTTGTGTTCCAATGTGGAAGCCTCTTATCTCCATCTTATCATATATGTCCTCCTTCCATGTTCTCCTGGGTCTGCCCCATTTCCGCCATCTAGTTGTAAGTCTAACCTACCTTAAAATATATTTTAATCTAATGATCCGTTTTGGATCAGCCATCCGTTCCATATGGATATACAAAACGAGGCACTTCGTATTTATGGTGTCCAAAATTGTTTTCCCAACCCAAATTTGCCTCCTGATCAGGGGCGTATTTTTGGAGGGGGGCGTTACCGGACTCAGAGGGTCGAAAAAGTTGACGAATTTTCTTACTCTCTTAATAGTTAGGCTGTTTTTTTTATTTTTTCAGCTGTGTACGCTAACATAGTAGTAACTCTTTTTTAACCTATAGGCCGACAAACCGTTTGAAATATGAAATAAAAAAAATAAAATAATTCATAAATAGCCTATCTTGTAAACAATGTTTCAATAACGCGTATTTTTATTGTTTTATTATCGTTTACTTTAATGAGACCGATTTTAGCCACTTTAAGGATAGTAATATTGATAAGTCTTAACTTGTTTTTCTTTTGAATGAACCCGAACCGACCCCAGACCGCCCTAGGCAAAATTCTAGATACGCCACTGCTCTGATATCTTCAATTTTAACGCACTGGAGCCTGTATATCCTACAAAATCTTCTCATAAGTTCATTTTATTTAAATGTAATAATAAATAAGTTTTTTCTATTTTTGTCGGCTATCTGATGACTACATGCCAATTTCAATTCTTTATTCCTTGTTCTTTTCTTTTTCTCCAATATTCTTTCATCTTTTCACTATGTCTCTTCTTCCTGTCTTCAGTCCACTTTGAACCTGTGTTTTTCTCTCTCCTACCCTGGACTCCTTCCATTTTTAACGATTTTGCCCGAAAAACTTCTCTTTCAATTGCTTCTTCTGCGTTTATATTATTTTATTCTCAATTCTTTTTGACTTCTTTAATCCAACTTGACGTTGACTTCTTCCCTACAGATATTTGAAGATCTGTTATGTCAACCTATTGTTGTCCATTCTATATAAATGTCCAAAAAATACTAGTCTTTTTTTCTCACTGTTTCTGTTATATTTTCTATACTTTGATATATTTCATCATTATTTATTAATTTCCAACCTTCTGAAGTTTTTCGTTGGCCTAATGTTTTCCTAATAATTCGTCTTTCCAATACTTTTAGTTTGTCCAAATTATAATTCAATACTAGACATTCACTTGCTGCATATAGGCATTCTAGCCTCACTACTGTACTGTAATGCCTTATTTTCGCATTTTTAGATATTCACTTATTATTGTACATATCTTTAGTTATACCATATGCTCATTCCATTTTATGAATCCTTTCTTTTATAGGAGATTTTTCTAAACCATTCTCTTGAATTATTTCCCCTAGATACTTAAAATTTCTAACCCTATCTATTCGACCAATAGCCTATCTGTAAGCAAGAATTTTGGCGCATTTTTAATGTTCGTGAGAAATTTGTTTTTTTCTGCATACATTCTTAAGCCTGTTCTACTGGCTATGTCCTATAAAAAATTAAAAATAACTAGTTTATTATTTTACTATTTGGCTAGAGCTATGAAGTGAATGAAGGTATGCCCTTGTAGTTAGGTTCCATTTTCTTGCCTCTGGTAGGCCCGTTACTCTTCAACGCCATCAGATTTTAAGCGTCTCTTGTCACGATGGGCTCCGGGTTGCTCTACGTAAATCCGATATTTTTCTTACGGGAATTCTTTCTGTCTTTACAACCATTCCCCTCACAAGTTGATTTATGATGTTTGGCAATAATTGACTTCTCACTATTTCAGTTAATTCTGGTTTATTATTTCGCGACGACGGTCATATGGTTAAATCATCGTGACCCCACCTGTAACGTTAAGTATTATATACAGAAGTAAAAAAAAAACTTGGAAGGCTGATGATCATACGACGACTCGGTGCCCAGAGACACCTACACTCGTAAGGGAAGACAAAGGTCATAGATTCTATTCGACGTCACTATTAGATAGATATGTTTCACGAACACGTAGTGTTATCCAAGTGATGTGTAGTCCAAGTGATGGGCCGACATCTATTCTTGGTATAATTAATTCTTAGTAAATTAAAACTCCGACTAATATAAAAATATTCATTGCTGATTTTCGTTCAGCTGTTATACGGAACTGAACACTGTATGTAGTTGTATAAAGTTATACAAATGAACGATAAAATATTTTTAATTACAATGATAAAATAATTGTAATGAACAGGAAAATCGATTGACTGATTATGGATATATCCAATATTCAGTACGAGTTGTGAGTAATAACGTTGCACAGCGCTTGATATCGTAAATTGTGCATAAAACACACACACACACACACACACACATGAAATATATGTGCGTTTTGACAGTTATTATACGAGTACTTCTACTGGTGGGTAGGACAAATCGCCAGTTATATAGGCTCCTTATTAGGAGTGTCGGACTTGGGGTTTCCGTAAATTATTCAAAACATTTAGAACGGGAACATTTTCTCGGTCTGTTGAAACAAGGGTGGAAAATTGATTATTGCGGTCGACAACAGAGTGCAGCAGCGAAGCAATGGCAATCAGTTTTAGACGGAACGAATCACGTGCGTCGTTGCCATGACGACCGCTAACATGGTAAACTGAGAGACACTAAACCTTTTTTCTTTTGACTTCTTCTTCTTCTGCTTCCGTTGCTGTGCTTCTTCTTCTTCTTCTTCTTCTTCTCTCTTACAATAGAGTTTGTCAGACAATCCGGTTACTCGCGACCCTGTTGACCGCCATTAACAGACCAATTACATTTAAGCTAATGGTAACGTCTAATTTTGCCCCGTCAAACTCCCGGTGAGATTCGAGAGAAACGTTTTGATTGTTCGTTTGTCTGCCGCTCGCTCTCTTTTCCGAATACCTCTGGAGATTAATTTACTGTTTACACACGCTGCTTGTACGGGTTTATTGCCTGTTTACACATTTACTGTGTGCTCCATTTTGTCAATTAAAAACGCAGTTAAACGAACTAGAACGCATAAAACAGAAGTCAACAAAAGAGTACATAAAGCATTTAAATTTTACTACGCGACAATTTTGTAAATAAGAAAGAAATGATGCAGAAAATAAAGACAAAATTATTTAAGGTAATTAATGGACGTATTGTAATATTCAGATGTGAGTTCTGGGGGTATTGACTGAAAAACTAAAATGGAAAATAAAAGCTATTTAAATGAAGTAGCTGAGAAGATAAGAGAAATAACAAGTGTGACAGCTTGAGAAGAACAGAAATAGATGAGACTTAAAAAAATACCAAATCTTGAATTTATAGAGGAAAGGCAACTAAGTTTTTGGGGCCAGTGATACGAATATCTTCTTCTTCAGCACTACAGCCCAACGAGAGCCCCATCTTCTCCAATGTCTCTTGTCTATTCCCATCTCAGTGTAACCCCCTCACATCCGTTCTTCTGAGAGCTTCCAGCACATCGTCCAACCATCTTATCGTAGGTCGGCCCCTATTTCTGCTTTTATAAACTTGCACCCCCAGGATTTTCTGTGGCATACGTTGATCATCCGGGAGTTAAAAAAATTATTGTTGCGGAACAATTACACGCTCCGCAGCGAATCGATGAGAACATTTCTGAGGACATTGTTTCACTCGTATTACAATGAGTATCCTGAGGTATATAGGTATAGATCAGGTATATATCCTTAGACCTCAGGATACTCATTGAAATATTATTGCAATGCCATACAAGACATTTTTGACGCGGTCCATACCGGAAGAAGACTTCAAAGACATAACATAATCAGTTACGTCAACAAAGAGACCGACGATTATTTTGAGCGTCTCGTTCCATTATAAAACGACAGCTCCATTTACAAAATTGTTACTCTGAGTAACGAGAGGAAGTACTTTGAGCATTTCTTGGGCCGGGCTGGCAAACGTGACCGGCTTTAAACCGACGGATTAGCGTTATCACGGGGAGTCAATCTAATCACACGGCATGCGCCGCTCCTAAATCGACTTTAACAATTATTTCAACTTTGTATCTGAGGACGACGTTACCCTATCCGTCCGGGAGCCGTAACTCGTTTAAGGGTGGAGGGAGGCGCATTGATTACGTTATAGGCCACCTCGTCATAGCCCTGCTGTTGCTGTTGTTTGTCGTTAGAAGACAGATCCGATTTCAGTCAGTCCATTAGCCTATTGGTCTCTCTGATAGAATTGTAATAACTTACCTTGTCAGTTGTTTTGTCTTTCCGTGTACACAATGACAACACATGCACATAAGGATACACACTTAGATAAACGACACAGCCCAAAAAATCGAGTAGCCGTTGTCTTTTTATCAGATATGAGTCGCCTCGTAAGAACAGTTAAATTTACACATGTGGACTGTATCGTGGGAGTCCATTGGTGTAACAGGATTTGTTCCTGGGGGGGGGGGGGATCCGCAAAGCTGTGTATGACTAGCTTGAAGAACGGGCTTGTCACTTTCCTCAGGACAAATGTGATAACGAGATATTCAAAATTCCTTCCATATTGCCTAATTATAGCGATATACAGTTATTTATTTATAAACCTTGTTTTAACACAAGCAGGTGAATTACAAATTTATTAATAGCTCTGGGGGGGGGGATTGATCTCTGTGATCTTCCCCCATAGTTACGCCACTACGTGAGTCAAATAACAACGTAGGTATAAATATCAATAAATTTAAATGTCAGCCAGCAGAAAAAAATACAATCGTTATGAAGGAACAAATATATTTTATATTAGGCTATATATTTGTAGGCTATAGTTAATACAGTATTTCATGGATAAACCTATTAAGAAGAATAGAAATCGCAAAACCGCTTCTACAAAAAAAAAAAGCTCAATCCTCCTTTTAAGGTCAATAAACAGTGCACGGAGGAAACAAACCAAAATCTCTAATTGTCATATGTCACCTGTAATACCATAAACACACACACACACACATACACACACACACACACACATCCCATAAGTCATAATTCACTGTTTTCTATGTTCTGTTGGGTACAGTTCTGGTTTGTACCCTTCCTGCATATACCCGTGGTGCGTATGTTACGGAGTCTCTCACAGGTATATGGGACCTACAGTTTAACGCCGGATCGGAACGGTATAGTTAGGGAGGGTTTATACTAGGCAGGGTACCTTTCGCTGGTTTGCCATCGCCTTTCGAGGGAGAACGGTCGTATCTAAATCAGATAGACTGGCGAGAATACTGCAATCTATAATGAATATTTTAGCTTTTTCATTTCGTGCAAACGTTTGTCAGGAATGCTAGCAATAAGACAGTCACAGCGTATTAATTTGGGCGTAGATTGTGCTGTCGTTATTTTGCTGTCAAATTTCCTCAGTCCTGTGACTACTAAAGAACGGTATTTGTGATGAAAACCCGTTACAAGTTTGGTGTAAATGCTGTTACGGAACAATGGCGACGAAATTTTAAAAGTGCCGTCGAGGAAGGATATTTTACATGTCGATTAACAAATCTGAAGGACATAGGTCGGGTATTAGCCAACGACGAAGTAGACATCCCCAAAAGTGTAACAAGGGTACAGAAGAAAATATTAGCCACTGATTTTATATAGAATCAACGTAATTCAATCGGGATGTAATATGCTCACATTCCAGAGAGTTTCCAATTAAACATCGCATATAAAGGTTTTGTAAAATATATAAAAACACTTGGTAAGCTTAAAAAAAAAAAAAAAATGAAACTTACCAAGCGTTTTTATATATTTTACAAAACCTTTGTATTAATATGTTTCACCAAGTGCCTAACGAGTCATCAATTAATATCGCATATAAGTTCAAACCTTACATTCCCGAATAAAGCAGCTGGAAGAATAGAGGCTATCCAGACACTTTGAATATATATATACATCCTATCTTCTTTGTTTGTACTTAATTCATCTTCGTCTTCAGTGAACTGCCGAAAGAAAGTACGTTTCTTTCTTTCAGATTCTCACCTAGTAGCTTCTTCATTTACGATAACGCGAGCAAGCACCGCCCTCCATACACACGCGCGCGGCGCCAGGCGGACTACTGAGGCTGGTGCTTGCTGAGGATATCACACCAGTGGGACATGCGCGCGCGATGTTGCCGTATAATTGTTGTAAAATAACCAGAAGAAATTACCAAGTTTTACATCATTGGATGAGATCATGTAGCCTAGAATTGGCAGACAACAGTACAAAAAAATAGACGGTTTTAATAACTGGAGTTGGGGATTGTTACGCTTGAAGTTGGCAGTTACACAATTATCAGCTAGCCCTACATCCGCTATCTCGGGGTGATGACTGACTCTAGAGTTACCTTCAAGAGAACACATTGAGCGTACTAGCAATAAGGCTGTAACTAATAGAACAAAACTAGTACATCTAATGACCAATGTTGGAGGATCAAGTTAAAGTATGAGACTGCCAGCTCGCCTCAGCGTCTGCGATGTTGTATGGTACGGCGACAGACACATTGAAGGTTGAGATATACAGAAAGAAGATGGTATATCGGTGTAGTGGTCTCAGAGTGATTACTGCATTTCGCACTGTGTGGCGGACGATACACTGTACGTTACCGCAAGAATGCTGCCCGTCATCTTTACAGGACAAAGGATAGAAAGAAGACAGAGGACAGGGGACAAACAGGGGAAGAAACATACTCTTGAACCGGATAGCATAATTAGGGTCTTATTTAAAGAGAAAGATTTTAGTGGGTAGACTAATATCTAGGAAGTTCCACATTGGCGAGAAGTACGGGCTTCCTGTGTATGCAGAAACCATTTTCCCTCGTTTGATTGAACACACACGCACGCACGCTCACATTCCAGGCAGTAGCGTAACTACGATATTAAAAGCCCCTCCCCAGACCTATTAAAAATTTCAGCAAAATTCCATAATCATTTTACGTAGGTCTATTTCTAAAACTGTTGTGTGTGTTAAAATAAGGCTTGTAAATAATTATAGAAATAAAAAGAATTACTTTTTTTGTAAATTAATAAAATAAAGTTTTCTTAATAATGACAGTCACTCAACATTTGGTAAATAACATACGTACTTGCGGCCTTACGAACAGTTTATTTACAATTTATTATAAAATGTATTTATAAAATTACATGGTAATAATACTAAATTTGTCATTTATTCTGAGGAAAATTGGGAGTCCAATCTTCAATACAAACTCATTGTCCCACTCCTCAGAAGCTGGTTTCATCCCCGCCCCAGGATTACCTCCTAGTTACGAAACTGAAGCCAGGTGTTTATGGTACTGGGCATTTTTCGCGTTTCTTAGTTTTGCACTCTCTTTCAGTAATCAGCCAATTGCCCTGTCTCTGACAATAATGGCAAAATGCCCACTACCTCTCTAGGATCATGAATTTTAAGTAATATTTTGACATGACAAACGGGATTGTATTCCGTTTTGGTCTGGGACAGAAATAACCGATACTCTTTTATCACATTTTGCCAGAAGTCGGAACTGCGTGAGGTATATGTTGATGATGACGTCCACAGTGATGATGAAGATGGTGCTGCTGCTGCTGCTGCTGCTGCTACTGATGATGATGATTATGACGATAACGTCGACGGTGACGATGGTGGTGAAAATTTGTAAAAAGGACAAACGTGAGTTTCAAAATCTTATCGCTAACAACGTCCACGCTTCCGAACTCCAAAACAGACATTACAACGTTTCTGACGTACCTACATTGCAACGTGACACTCTATTTTACACTAATACGTATATAAAAGCGCCATCTTCAGCACTCATTACACCTCTCCTCTGTATTGACCACACTTACGTACACAATACTCTATCTAACGCAGAACTGTCACCGTGGCTTATTGAATTATAACATATCTGAGGGGGCAATCTGTGTGTGTGTGTGTGTGTGTGTGTGTGTGTGTGTGTGTGTGTGTGTGTGTGTGTGTGTGTGTGTGTGTGTGTGTGTGTGTGTGTGTGTGTGTGTGTGTGTGTGTGTGTGTGTGTGTGTGTGTGTGTGTGTGTGTGTGTGTGTGTGTGTGTGTGTGTGTGTGTGTGTGTGTGTGTGTGTGTGTGTGTGTGTGTGTGTGTGTGTGTGTGTGTGTGTGTGTGTGTGTGTGTGTGTGTGTGTGTGTGTGTGTGTGTGTGTGTGTGTGTGTGTGTGTGTGTGTGTGTGTGTGTGTGTGTGTGTGTGTGTGTGTGTGTGTGTGTGTGTGTGGAGACCAGCTGATCACGGCCCACCCATTGCCGCTCTGAGTCAACAAATGCCCTTTAGATTGTTGTATGTAGATATGCGTCGCTCACTCGCTTTCTACCCCCAGCGACAACACATTACAACTCCTCTTGCACATGTTCATTTTATACCACCACCACCACCACCAACCCTTTTTGTTTACCCGCCTGACGACGACAATCAAAACACTTACGGCTGGAAAAATGTTTTGTAAAAATATAATACAGTGCCTATTACTAGTAAATAAAATTGTGTAGTTAATGTGTTTCGCAAGGAGTAAACTAATTGTTGCACCACATTTTAACGTTCTAATATATTCTAAATTTTACGTTAAAAAATACGTTTTGTAAATAATAATCATTACTATTTTTGTTACATGCTTTAGGCATTTCCTTGGTCCATCTTCAACTTTATGACTATCTTTTCTTCGATAGTTCTACACTCCGTTCTTGTTTCTTTTGGTTTGTACTTGATTATGCAATATTTCATTACCCGTTATTTCTATATTCTGTTTTTATCTTTGTTTATGACCTTTTATATTTTTTATTATTAAATGGTGAAAGGTTTAGTGAGGTTATGTCTGCTAAGTACGTTCAGTTTTAAAATATGTGTCTTCTTCTTCTTCTTCTACGGTTCTCATTCCTTGGAATGGTTTACAGCAGCTCTTCAGTTTTCGTGATCTTCTGTAAGACTCCTTATGGCCGTGTAGCTGGAACAGGCGATGTTGATGAAGCTGGGGCTCCAACATCAGGTTGATGTACTCCAGTCTTGATCTGCCCTTGACGTTCTCGTCTTCCACCGTGCCTCCTCGATGATAGTCTTCAGTACGCTGTCGTGCCTCACGAGGTGTTCAATCCAGGTGTTTCGAGTTTCTTGTCTTATTTTATTCTGTTTTATACCAGTAATTGATGTACTGTATATTTATTATCCAGTAATTCTGTTATTCAAAATTACGTACTCCCCTTTATTTGGTTTATGGAAGTTCTATGCTTCTCCTCCTCCTCCTCCTCCTCCTCCTCCTTCTCCTTCTTCTTCTTCTTCTTCTTCACTACAGCCCAACGTGAGTTCTGGCTTCTAACACCAATCTTCTCCAATGTCTCCTATCCATTACCATCTCACCGTAACCCCTCACACCCATTCTTTTTAGATCTTCCAGCATATCATCCAACATCTTATCCTAGGTTGGGCCCTTTTTCTGCTCTTACAGACTTGCGCCCTCAGGATTTTCTTAGGTATACTCTGATCATCCATCTGCTCTAGGTGACCTAACCAATGTATTTGTTGAGCCTTTTTACAAATATTACAATATCACGTGTCAACATAAGTAATGTATCTCTTGGTTACTTCTTATTCTCCATTCATCATCTTCTTTAACCAGGCCATAAATATGCCATACAATTTTCTTTCAAATCTTCTTAGTGTTTCTTGTTCCTTTTTTGCTAATGTCCAAATCTCACTTCAATAAGTAACAACCAGTCTGAAAAGTCATCTTAAATATTTTCATTTTTGTTTACGACTAATAAGTTTATGAGTCTATTGTTAGTGCAATATGCCCTATTTACAACGTTTCTTACAGGCACGGCTTTGGCTCCTCCTCAACACTTCCTCGTTAGTCACTTTGTCCCTCCTCCATGTCAAAACTCAAACTCAAACTCTAGCAATACCAAAACACAAACGCTACTATTCTTCTCTTTCCCAGTATCCATTCTCCAGTATCCGTTCTCCCAGTGTCCATGTATCACTGCCATATGATAGCACACTCCACTCAGAGGTATTCACCACGTATTTCCTAAAGTGCATTTCAACGTTGTTGAAGTTCAACAGATTCCACTTCTTGTTAAAGGCAGTCTTGGTTTGACGGATGTCTTGGATCTACCATCAGAAGATCAGAAGTTACTTTCCTTCCAAGATAGGTAAAGGATTCCACATTCTTCACCCAGCCAGAACTCCACCGCCATCCCGTGCCTACTCACCGCCCCAGTATTTTCGTTTTTCCTCTGTTCAGGTTCATGTTGCACCCGGAGCTGAGGATGGTCTTAAGAGGATTATGAAATGCACACACCAGAAGGAAAGAGAGGACGTGGAAGACGCAGACTACGATGGATTGATGGAATCCTAGACGATGTGAAAGTACTTGGGTTGAAAAATTGATGGACATTTGCTAAGGGTAGGGAAGTCTGGAAGAAAATCCTGAGGGAAGCTGAGGCCCTTGGCAGGCTGTGGAGCTACTGATGATGATGATGATGACAGTCGACGTGCCAAAAGTTTTAACAAAATAATAAGACAGACAAGATTTGATCAGATGAGAAATCGCTGGAGAATGACTGAGAGAACGTTTACTCAACAGCGGGCTGACAGTGATTTTACGTGTGTTTATTCTTTAGTTATCGTGTCACATTACAACATTCGCAGAGGCGGTGGTGTAAGGGCGGAGGGCGGAACCGAAGTCCGGCGACAGCAACGGCGTCGGTGGCAAGGCGAAGGCGGTGGCGGCGGCGGCGGCGGCGGAGACACAGTACGTAATCCCCGCAACAACCACCTGCTTGTCTTAAATTACCCCCTCGGTAATAAATCCCCGTTAATTGTCTGGAGTTGTGGTCCTGCCCGTGCTCTTGTGCCTTTGATATATACACCGCGCGACTCCGACACCGTACAAAATTACACCAACTTCTACAACGTAACGGCGACATAATTCAATACTGCTGTTTACTCACGGCCGCCGAGGCTTGTTTCCACCACGCTACAAGCGCTTCCCTCTAAACTTTGCGTAACTTCTAAACTGTAAAATTTGACATATTTTCGTGTTCATGGTAAACACAAAGTGTTCGCTTTTTTTCTATTTGTATCTGAGGACCACATGCCAATTTCAATTCTTTATTCCTTGTTCTTTTCTTTTTCTCCAATATTCTTTCATCTTTTCACTGTGTCTCTTCTTCCTGTCTTCAGTCAACTTTAAACCTGCGTTTTTCTCTCTCCTACCCTGGACTCCTTCAATTTTTAACACTTTTTCCCGAAAAACTTCTTTTTCTATTGCTTCTTCTGCGTTTATATTATTTTTTCTAAATCCTTTTTGACTTCTTTAATCCAACTTGATGTTGACTTCTTTCCCCACAGATATTTGAAGAACTGTTTTGTTAACCTATTGTCGTCCGTTCTATATAAATGTCCAAATAATACTGGTCTTCTTTTTCTCACTGTTACTGTTATATTTTCTATACTTTGATATATTTCAACGTTACTTCTTAATTTCCAACCTTCTGAAGTTTTTCATGGGCCTAATATTTTCCTAATAATTCGTCTTTCCAATACTTCTAGTTTGTCTAAATTACAATTCAATGCTAGATATTCACTTGCACATAGGCATTCTGACTTCACTACTGTCTAATACAACTTTTTTTTTTCGTATTGGCCATCCAAGGACCACGTGCCAATTTCAATTCTTTACTCTTTGTTCTTTCCCTTCTAATACAACTTTATTAATTGAATATATTTTTTACTTATTTGAACTTTATATTTGACTATGTCCACTATTTTGTACTTTATATTCGACAGTTTTTCTGTACTGTCATCTTGAGATACTAAATATATATATTGTTAAACAATATATTGTTTAAATAATTAATATCTGAAGAGGGTACATAAACCTTTCGAAACAGTGTAACATAAAATACAAATAAATAAAAAATATATTCTTGTAATAAAAATAATGTTTACCGCGCGCGCGCGCGCGCGTGTGTGTGTGTGAATAAACCTATTTGGACGTTTCTTATGAGGTATATTTTATACACATATTTACAAAAAAAAAAAGAATAGTCTCTTACATAGACTTTTACATGGGATCACAAAACTTTTGTGATGTTGCGTTGCAGTCTAAACTGTAAATTTTTAATTATAGTAGTCTTTTACGTAGAAAATCTGGAATTTTGATCCTGACAGGTCAGACATTCTTCAAAATTTATTACGAGTTAAAATTATAATTGAATTCAAAATAAGCGAGAACCATTTTCAGTTCTTCTTACCGCCTCAATGCCAAAACAATAAATATGTGCTACAATTCTCTATACAAACAACAAAATTAGGTGACCAATTAGTGCAATTTTATCGGCATAGATGATATGTTGTATGTACTGTAGAGTGTAGAGGTGTGCTAAACTAGTATTTGAAAATAACAGGTACGAACGAGACCGTTCCAAAAAACTAACACGTACAAACACCTGTTACTATATACTTATTATACATATACCTGTTTTATATAATTGGTTATAAGAAATAAATTGAAACTAAAAGTATTAACAGTGTTACTTTACACTGTGACTTTATTAAGCTGTTACTGTTTAAAAGAAAATAACAAAACAAGAAAATGTTTAGGCCTATCTCCCTTTGGGAATACTAATTTAAGTTTTCACTAGGAATAAACAAACTGACATAGATTTAATATTAAATTATTGATTCCATTTTGGTTAGACGTTCAGGCAATGAAATTTAGAGTGCACGTAATAGCACAACAAAGAATGTCGAAAAAAGTTACGTGAGATGTGCAGTGAAGTTAAACTCATCTCCGAAATCGCATTAACAAAAAAGTACTATATGGCCTATCAACTATCAGCCACTCTGTAGGTTATAACACAATATAATTCGCTTTTTCAAAATTTACTAAGTTGGTGACTACTATAATATATAATTTGTTATTATAATCTGTATTATATAGCTGCATAACACACGAGAATAAGTGTAACATCAGTCTGAATTTTTTTCATTGACAGCTTCATCTAGCAGCTTCGTCTCTTTGGCAAAGAAATATTCGTTTCGTACTTGTATGACAATCGGTACATACGCAGAATGAAGTATTCAGCACCAAAAATTGGCTTCGTCCTCATGTACTCGTAATACTCCTAATACTTGTAGTACTCGTTTACTTGTTGTTACTTGTGTACCCGTAATACTCGTAGTACTCGATTACTTGTTGTTACTTGTGTATTTATTTACTCGTTAGTTGCACAGGGGGGGAGGGGTCCCACGACTCGGAACCGCAAGGCCGTGAATAATTGGAACGGATATTTCGACTTTCAGTTATTGTTGAATCGGAACAGGTACCAGGTTGGAATTGTTGTAAAATATGAAAAATACCTGTTACAAGTATATCGGCCCACCTCTATTACACTGTAATACACTGTATTCTAGTGTTCTCATTTCTAATTTTCCTGTCTTGCAAGTTGCTGTTTTTCTTCAGAACTGCGTAAGAATGGTTTTCTTCTTTACAATATTTTACTTCCTTTTACTCGAAAGAATACATTTTTCACAACTTGTTTGTATACACTCGTAATGACTGTTTAATTACTTTGCGGTATCACAGCATGACGAAAAAAGTAATTAAAAAGTCTGTACTGTGTGTGTGTGTGTGTGTGTGTGTGTGTGTGTGTGTGTGTGTGTGTGTGTGTGTGTGTGTGTGTGTGTGTGTGTGTGTGTAAACTAATGTTAGCTGTAATTAATCACCCCGGACAAAAATACATCAAACAAAAAGTAAGTACAGTCCACAGCAAAAAGCTGTGTATATTCTCAGTGCGTTCGTTTATATGTGAGGGTGCGCGCTTCCCTGTGTATAATGCAAAAAACGTCTTGTACAATCTGTAGTTAGTTAATTGTTTCCAAACTCCGACTCTATGAGTTTCCATTCTGCTTTCTGTGAGTTCTATCACTGATTGCTGTGTGATGACAATCGATGATACTTTCCGCAGTCGAAACATCGGTATAAAAATCTCCGTATACATTTGACGAAAAAATTTCTTTTTAAACAATACACAATTGTCAGTGGTTTGTTTAGTTCAACATGCAGAAAGAGATAGGCCACACTGAAAAAGTACAGAGCAAGGAGGATAGAATACTCTTCAATTATTCGCAATTGATAATACAACAGACGCATGTTACGCATGTTATGTTAATGCTATTGAAACAATTCAGTTTTCATTAGTACACGTTTCTCCGCAGTGATAAATTTTAATAATCTTAATTTTGCAGTTCTTTCTTTCAAATGTAAAACAAAAAAATGATATTACCTCGCTAATTCGCATCATTTTCGATCTTGCCGCTGACTTGATTACGTCTGATAATAAAAATTAATGAAAATTCCCAAGGGAATGATAAGGATTGAAACCCTTGGGTTTTTACAATAGTCCCAAGACGCACCACACTATAGAGGGTGTGGGTATGAATTCGTCCCCTACCATCTCTCTCTCTCTCTCTCGCTCTCTCTACTCTAGTCATTTGCTAGTGAAAATCCATGAGTTTAGTTTTCCATTTGGGAATGGTTGAACGAATTTAACCATAACTCCCCGGGACTCTCCGGACGCGTAGATGTTTGTATAAGGAACTCCCTGGGGAGAAGTAGAAGAACTGTGTGTACCAAACTAGGGTGAGTGGGAAGCCGTGAGGAAGGGATGCCTGCTGAATTGCATTACACTATTTTTGTCCTGCTGCACGTTGGCTTCGATTTTCTTTGGTTTGGGTCAGTATTCAACCCCTAAAAAGGGTGAGGGGGAGGGAGACAGAAGAAGTAAGACCGAAGGTGGGGAGGGAGGTGCAGTTGGAAAGTCTGTTCAATCATCTACTTCATGTATAGGAAGCTGCATATACAAATAAACACGTAAAACGCGCTCTCTCTCTTTCTCTCTCTCTCTCGCTTACACACACACGCACACACACAAACGGATAATTTAACACCATTAAAATATAAATTGAATCTCATTTACGTCTAACTGTACATACGTGTCGGAAATTATATTTTCAATTTTATAAATGCATCTGTACTGCATCTCTCTCTCTCTCTCTCTCTCTCTCTCTCTCTCTCTCTTTGTCCCCAGCCTTGAAATTTAATTCCATTCGACACCTTACAGTCTTTTAGCTTCAATCTTCATCGTCATATTCTAACCCACGCTTTTCTCGTCCTTTGTTCGACATTATAACACGCACAGAAGGCAATTCAGTTTTATATATACATAGGCATAGGCATATAGATGTAATATGTAGGCATTATGTTCCAAAACACATACACACGCATGCATGCCTGCATACGCGCGCGCGCGCGTGCGTGCGTGTGTGTGTGTGTGTGTGTGTGTGTGTGTGTGTGTGTGTGTGTGTGTGTGTGTGTGTGTGTGTGTGTGTGTGTGTGTGTGTGTGTGTGTGTGTGTGTGTGTGTGTGTGTGTGTGTGTGTGTGTGTGTGTGTGTGTGTGTGTGTGTGTGTGTGTGTGTGTGTGTGTGTGTGTGTGTGTGTGTGTGTGTGTGTGTGTGTGTGTGTGTGTGTTAATTTATGGTTTCAAGTTGATATCGAGTTTCGGTCTAATAAAAATGCAGTTTTTATGCGACGCTATTCGAGATTTATTTTATCTCATATTCATGCTTACAACATAAAATATAAATAATATAATTGAAATGAGAGTTATAATTATAATAATATAAGTTGTATGATGTTAACAGTGGCGTTGTTTTTTATGGAATAAGTAATAGTACTTACTGTACATAATTGTTGAGTCTATACAAAACAACGCCACTGTTAATATCATATACAATATATATATATATATATATATATATATTATAGCAACTAATATATTATAATTATATTACTTATATTTTATGTTATAGGCAATATGAGATAAAATAAATCTCGAGACGTAGCATAAAAACTGCATTTTTATTATACCGAAACTCGATATCAACTTGAAACCATAATTAACACGGTCGATTAATAATATTCTTATTAATTAATTTATTTATTTATAAATGACTTGTCAAAACAATATTTAATTACCTCTGCAACTTTGTGCAAGTGTATTTTATTTTGCTTACACGCGGTTCACAGATTTCCTTCGCATTATCAGAGAGGCTTGTATCATGATTTTATTATTTTAACATTGAAAATGTTTATAAGGACGTGTCGCACATTTGAAAACGACCGCTGGTGCGTGATCGAAAATGGGAACCGGTGAGTTGCCATTGAAACTTATAAAACTTCGCTTATAAATGCGACTACATTTAACTTATAATCTGTACATTGGTGAATGAAGAATGAATTCATTGATTGGTCAATGAACATAAATATATATATATATATATTTCAATCACTTTCTGCTACAGTCCGTTTCTTGATGTATATAATACTTTAATATTTATACTTATTAAATATTAGTATAAATATTAAAGTAATATATATATATATATTTTTTTAGATTTATTGAAGCATTTTCAGTGCCCTTCTCTGTGCATTGCATTTGTGCAATGCCTGTACATTTTTTTTATAAAACGAATTATGCCTACATAGATAAATTACACAATCGAAGAAGTAAGTAATTATTATTATGATATAGCGTTATTACCAGAAACATAAAACTAAAAGTTACCAAACTAGATGGTACAAAGCGTGCACGCTTATTGTGTTGTTGGTATTACACAGTA
Organism: Magicicada septendecula; assembly: GCA_034769895.1. Taxonomy (NCBI): domain Eukaryota; kingdom Metazoa; phylum Arthropoda; class Insecta; order Hemiptera; family Cicadidae; genus Magicicada; species Magicicada septendecula. The sequence continues at coordinate 98,176,589 of CM068367.1, forward strand.
ATTAGTTTAACTATTCTTCTTCTGATAGTTCCTATCCATTTCGGATGTTGGATATCATACAGACTATTTTAACTTTCTGTAATGCTGCACGGAATAAGTCAGCTGTATTCATGCCAAACCAGGTCCTTAAATTTCTCAGCCATGAGATTCTCGGTCGCCCAACTCCTCTCTTTCCAAGTGTACTTTTCCTGTAGTATGGACTGCAATAAATAAAATATCTGTTCATTTCTCATGACATGTCCCAGATACTGAAGCTTTCTTATCTTCACTGTGTTAATAACTTCCCTTTCATTCTTCGTCTTTCTAAGAACTACAAAGTTTAACTATTAAATGACCAATAATACAACGATTAACGTGCAAATACAAATGGAATGTAAACAAGGCGACATTAAAAACCTTTTAAATATTAATAATCGTATTAAATAAAAGAAAATATACAGTTGTCTTTTTCAAATAACTGTCAAATCGGTTGTGCAAATTAAAAAATTTTAACAACTAAATTAATTATAAGTGAACGTTTAGTGAGATTATTCATGACGGGACTGTTGGAACGTAGAACGAGACTCAACAAAACGTACGATGCGTGATATGAATATAAATACTGTACTTGGATAACAAAATAAATTATTGTATAATTACATAAAATACATAGAAGCATTTTATTGCTTTGTTTATTTTTCTGTTATCCAATTCACATCTCCACATTCAAAAGATTGCTCAGTTCGTCACATCTCCACTCATTTTTATCTGTCGAATTTTTCTATGAAATTATTTTACTAATGTCACAAAGTTTATTATGCATATTAAGATCACATGTTAAATGGATGTGTGAACGTGGGAGCACGTTTGTGTGCGATCCTGTAGGTTTCCGCTTAACGATGGGTAGGGGTTCTTGAGTCTCCGCATTTGCTACATCGGTTGTCGTTTCTCTGTTGATGTTTAAACATCCTTCTTCTCTTTTCTGATGTCGGACCGTCGAGTGGATGAGAAAGAACGATCCAATTAAGTTCGGAATACAAGAGCCACTGTATTTATATTCACGTTGTTGTTCTTCGTCTTCTTCTTCTTATTCTCCTCCTCCTCCTCCTCCTCCTCCTCCTCCTCCTCCTCCTCCTACTACTACTACTACTACTACTACTACTACTACTACTATTACTACTCATCCTTCTTTTTCTTCTTCTTCTTCTATTCTTCTACTTCTCCCCTTCTCCTCCTCCTCCACCACCGTCTCCCCATGGGTTCGGCTATATCCCATTCCAACTTCACAGAGTCTCTGGCCATTGTTTCCAGGGTCACCTACTATCTGTCCTACCATCTGGTCTATAGGTCGACGCTTGTTTAAGAATACACATGTCTACCATGCATTCCACACAAGACTTCCATTCTTACCAGTACACCTTTATTCTATCAATAACTGATGGTACCTTTAGGTCTTTCCTGAAACCCTTGATTCTCTAAGATGGTTCCTCAAAAATATCTCCTCCTAGGTCTTTCACTTCAGAGGCCTGTATTTTACAGAAACAGGAGAGTATATTTTATATACTCTTTTTACAGGAAAATTCATGTTTCACAGGCACAGATTAAAGTTGGCATAGCCATGACCTCATAAAACTTCCTCTGTGTCTTCCTCGGTGTGTTATTCTTTTATACTGTATTTAGATTTATGAACAGCGGGTCCCACGCACTTCACAGTTGTAGATGTTTCACTTTACATTCACTCGTTCTGATTACCTTAAACAATAATTTTTTAATTACGTTAACTAGTGACTGATGCTTAACCAAGCTTTCGGCGAACATTTACATACTGTTATCTGCCTTAGATTTTTGAATAATTTAACAATATGAATATATTAAATATATGAATATACAAGATTCAAGTAATTGATTTCTTTACGAAATGTTTTCCAACTACTTTACCTCCATCTCGGAAAGCATATAGAAATTTCGGAATATGGACCGTTTTAAGGAACGTCATGGCACTAAATTCAGACAATTGTTATTCCATAACAGGCCTATTAATAATCTTATATGTGTGCTTCTTTGCTGTAAATATCTAATCGGAACTTGCGGTCGAGGTTCTAGCGTAGGGTCTGACTCCCCCCCCCCGCACGAATGCCAATTCCAAGCGCTTTTTTCCTAAAAGTTTCAAACATGTGCTGTTTTATTTCGTATAATCGAATAATTTTGTATCTTTTTACATTTAATTATTGTTGTTATTCTAACCTATTACAGTAACCTCTACATTCAGTAGCATAACTAGCAGGTGCACCTGGGGGAGGTATGTGACTAATTTCTGGGGGGAATGAGACTAGCTTCTGGAGGGGTGACTATAAGGTTGAAGGTTCTGGGGAGACTAACTTGAAGGTTGGACTCCCCATTTTCCTCAGGACAAATGTGAGATGTTCAAGATTGTCTCTATATCATTACATAAACAATTCTTAATTAATAAAGTCGTGTTAATTGTTATAGTCACAAACAGAAATAACACTGTTGCACACCACTATAGAAAAATTATCCCGACATAGTGAAATAATTTTTATATAGTGATGTGCAACAGTGTTATTTCTGTTTATTTATACAATTATTTGTATGGCTTAAAACACGCAACTGGATTAGAAATAACGTTCAGTGATTATGAAATTACACTGAAATTTTTAATAACTATGGGGTGGGGGAAAGATTCACATGATCTCACTTCCGTAGTTACGTCACTATCCACATTAATTTCTAGTGTGAAATTACTATTGCAATTCCCAACAACTAAGAAAGCCCTTCCATATTACAACCCCAACAACCGCCACTGGAAATCTGTGTACTGAATCGGAGGAGAACACTTTAAGCTTTAATGTAGATTAGGAAACTCTAATATCACGTTGTATAAAACTGACTATTAGAAATAAATTATATATAAAATAAAAATAAATATTTGATATTTGAATGTCAAGTGACTTATCACCCGCTCTGTATCACGTTTATATTCACCTTTATTTTTATCTTCATATACGTATAGGCCTACATAGGACCAGGACCCCCCCCCCGGGACCGAGGGACCGTGTATCCCTCGTGATCATTCCCGTGATCCCCTTCTGTCAAGTGCTAACAGCCTCTACGGAGGGTTAGTGAGCGGGCAGAAGGTAGAGGACCCTGTTGCACTGGGAGTGCGAAACCACTCCTAAAGGCGGATGAGCAATATAACCATCTCTTGTCAACGGCATAGGATGCGGAAGGCAAGGGTAAGACACCGCATTAAAGACCACTGTGCTATCTCTAGTCCCAGTGGACCGTACTTTCAAGTATGAAAGTCCTGAGAAACGTCTGGGTTCAAGTAGAAACGTTCTGCAGCTAACGATGATAGAATAAAAGAGAGGACGCGGAAGAAGAAAGGTTCGAATGCATGATGACGTTTGAAACGGAAGGAGCTGTGGACATATGAAGACAGATACACAGAACCGAGAAAATGGAGAGCATCCATCTGAAAACTGACGTAAGAGTGAGAGAGAGGGGGAGGGAGAGAGAAATCAATGGGCAACATACGAGTTTTGTATAAAAGAAAGGGAGAGTTAAGGGTTGAAGGAGAGAGAGAGAGAGAGAGAGAGAGAGAGAGAGAGAGAGAGAGAGAGAGAGAGAGAGAGAGAGAGAGAGAGAGAGAGAGAGAGAGAGAGACGGACAGCGAGATAACTAGGTAGACAGACAGACAGAGATGAGAAATCGACTAAATGCATATAGTAGTGAATATATAATTTTTGTTTTCTAAACCAAACGAAGAAAGGTTTTCGTCAAAAATTTTTATTAAACATTTATTCAATTCTCTTATAAAAACAAATACTGTCAGATCACGGTCACACATACGCACGCACGCACGCACGCACTGATACATGTGTGCTGGTGACTTTGTATATGTGTATACATTTTTTAGCGAGGGCGGCGAACACAGCGGTGCCCCGTACGAAATCTATCAAACGTAATCCTTAGAATCCCTCTTGTATGAGGATACATTGACCAAGGGCGGAGTAAGGGATTAAGACAGTCGTAGCCCTTCTCCCCTCGTCTCGTCTCGACCCGTCCATCCCGCGATACTCCGCACAATGTTTACACTGATAGATTCTTGTTTAATTGAATATATAATATAGGAAGGGTGAATTATTTTGTTATTCTATCGTTACGTAATGGCCCTTAGCTCTGCCCGCGTATGTACGGACATATCCTGTCTTACGGCCGTAATCCTTCTACATATTGATTTCATATTTGTTAAAGTATATCAGAGAGGGATGATGATTGGGTTTGTTGGTACTGCTTTGTTTTTTTTTTTTTTAATAATAATAATATTAATTTATACAGAACGTTGTTGCTGACATACGTATCCCTTTGTTTGTTCGGAGATTACGAAGGAAACGTTTAATTAAAAACTAGTTAAACAGATCCTAGACTGATTTTCTGTTTTACAAGCCCCGCCGTAATGCATGCGTCAATGGCTTTTCTACTTATAAACAAATCTCTTTATTGTGCTGGTGCGCTCCTTCATAGGCTGCAACAATTCTGTTAATTATACACTTGGTATTTTTTATATTAATGGAGTTTATGGCGCTTTTTTGTATTTCATTATCGTCGATATCGTCTTCTTTTTTTCTCCTCCTCCTCCTTCTTCTCCTCCTCCTCTCCTCTAGCATCATCATCATCTTCTTCTTCTTCTTCTTCTTCTTCTTCTTCTTCTTCTTCTTCTTCTTCTTCTTCTTCTTCGCTACGAGTGTTGTAAAATACATAACTAAAATTCGTTTACTTAATCATTTATCGCTTCTTCTTCAGAGAAGTGTTTCTCCTTCCGGAAGCTGGCCTTCTCGGCGACGGCATTTCACCCGTTGCGGCCTGTCGACGACGCTAGCACGACTCTGTCCAGAACGTGTAAAAAAAGGGGTCGTCAAGGCACATCAAGGTCATCAACATCAATTACGTCCCTTGCTGTTCGCAGGCTACGTGCAGCGAGGGTCTATTACTACTCGTGACCATCCTAACGAGTACTGAAGCGCATAAATCAAGTGCTCGTCAGGCCAAGATCCAGACAGCATAGCGGAATTTCGAAATTTGCCTCAGCTAAAAGACATCTTAAAATTCCTTCCAGGCACTAAAAAACTTTTTTCTTATTTTAGCGGTACTAATCTCTGCTTTCATTCTTTACATAGTTTATTGCGCTTTGTTCTATTTAATTCATTAGTCTTGTTGTTGATCTTCTTCTCCTCCTCCTCCTCCTTCTTCTTCTTCTTCTTCTTCCTCCTGCTGCTGCTCCTCTTCTTCCTGCAATATGCAATATTATTTTTGTTATTATGCTTATTGTTCTTATTTTTGTTCTTTGTTCATTTCAAATGTCTGAATATTTTGTATCCATCCCCCCCACGCACCACACACACACACACACACACACACACACACACACACACACACACACAATAAATTCATTTTTTCACTACATGTATGAAGGGGAGGGGATGCGTGTACGTATTTATTGTTTGCCATAAAAGACACTTAAAAAAAAATTAACATGCTCTCAACTTTTTAAAACCCACTTATGAGACGACCCACTTATGGTACATTTCTGTGTTTTCAAATAATTATTCTGTAAGACACGAAACGCCAACCTTGTTTCAATATTAAAGCCCGTTTTCTTTCTGTACAGCAGCTGCTGCCTGCTGCCTTGTCAAACCAAAGCTATTTTCGTCTGTCTGCGTCATCACCACGCTTACGTTTCACTAATAATAAAGAGATGCGCCCGTTCCGGAGTTGGGGTAGTTGACTGACTAGATAATGGGTACATTTGTCTTTGTTGCGTTCCGCTCGAAATGGTTTCAGCGAATTTAAAATATGTGACAACTAGCAAGTGAGGTTAAAATTCTAAAAAAAAATAGTAACTAACACTGAACATTATTGTTTCTTGTTTATGACTTAATTAACTCTTGAAGAATATGTAGTACTTTGTTCCACATTCGTACAGTTATCGAGACAGCAGACCTGGATAACATACTGTTACGACGGTCTCAGGGATCGCCGTATTGTACAGTGGAAACAAAGCAGACACCAACGAAATCACTAATTACCAGCTTTAGTTAGTCACAAATAACAATTGCAAATCAACAAAGTACTCTCATACAATAATTCAAGTTAAATTTGTCCACACGCAATAATAATGTCAACTATTAGACTTCCGCACTAATTATAACACAATAATCACTTTCCACTAATCCGCAACAATCACTTGATCCACACTCTACAGTGTAACAGACTTCTAAGCCGGTCGCTGTTGTTTATACAGATACCGCAGAAGTTCCAAAATAATTTTCCATACTCCTGGCCGCGTAGTGACTACATTATTTGCGTAGTTACAAGAAGAGCTCGAACAGTCTGGAAGCTACTTGAGTGCACGGCCTTGACCGACACATTGCACCTGCTCGGCTAGCCGAGAAACGTGTAGGACGACGCTCTCGAAAAATCGACAGCGTTACGTAATTGTCATAGCAATACATAAGGTGTCCCTCCAAAATGTACAAACATTTCAAATAACTATAAATGTAATATTCCTGGGAGGGGGGTATTCCTATCTTCTCCATGTAAAGGTCTGCCCCGTTTTCTCAGCTGTCCGTACATAGAATGACTTCAATTTTTATCACTTGTTTATTAGCTTCTTTTGTAAAGACGGACGGAGACGTTTTAGATATCGTTTTTTGCAATAAAAAAAATCCCGACACAGTCGTAATTGTCTCAAATTCTGTAAAAAAATTTTAATTTCTTTTTTAATCAATATTTTATGACATGCTCCCATTAGAAGATGTATTTTTTACTTCCATATTCCTTAAGGAATGGAAGTATGGTGATGGCAAAAAAAATCGTGTTCGAGATTATTGCAGATTCTGATTCTACTACACTCAAAACATGAAAAAAAGTCGTTTTCCGAAAAGTGTCTGTGTGTGTGTCTGTGTGTCTGTCTGTCTGTGTGTCTATCTGTAGATTTTTTTTCTATGGCAAACGATAACTGCCGCAAATTCAAACAGAATCAAATAATTTTTTGCATACAGCCCTGATTTGTAGAGTACTCAAGATCTATTGTTTTTGGTGAAGATCGGTTGAGGGAAAGGGGTAGTTTACCTGCAACGGTTTTTTTTTATCAAGGGAAATTTTTTTTTTTGGCAAACGATAACAGCCGCAAATTCAAACAGAATCAAATAATGTTTCGCATACAGCTCTGAATTGTAGAGTTCTCAAGATCTATTGTTTTTGGTGAAGATCGGTTAAGGGAAAGGGGTAGTTTACCTGTAACGTTTTATGTTTTAACAAGGGTATTTCCTATGGCAAACGATAACAGCCGCAAATTCAAACAGAATCAAAAGATTATTTGCATTCAGCCCTAAATTGTAGAGTTCTCAAGACCTATTGTTTTTGGTGAAGATCGGTTAAGGGAAAGGGGTAGTTTACCTACAACGTTTTTTTAACAAGTGTATTTTCTATGGCAAACGATAACAGCCGCAAGTTCAAACAGAATCAAATAATTTTCTGCATACAGCCCTGATTTGTAGAGTACTCAAGACCTATTGTTTTTGGTGAAGATTGGTTGAGGGGAAGGGGTAGTTTACCGGCAACATTTTTTTTTCTATGGAAAACGATAACTGCCGCAAATTCAAACAGAATCAAATAATGTTTTGCATACATCCCTAAATTGTAGAGATCTCAAGGACTTTCGATTTTGGTGAAGATCGGTTAAGGGAAAGGGGTAGTTTACCTGCAACCTTTTACGTTTTAACAAGAGTAAAGTACTTGAAAATTTATTTAAACTTTTTGAAACAATGGTAATTGTTTAAAATAAAATAATTTTGTTGCCAGGTAACAAAAATAAAGTCATTTTGACTATAAAATATAAATATTTACAACAAGAAAAGAATTTTCAGTTTTCAAAATTTAAATATATTTTTATAAAACAATGGGTTCTTCATTGAGGTGGGGACCATGTCACTCACTCCATCTCAAGCCTCTCCCATTTTGCAGAAAAAGAGGACCCTGTCAAGGCTGATACTTTGACGACAGTGACAGGGCTTTCCACCAAAGTCAGCAGAGTGACAGGTAGGCCCAACTCTGATTGGCTCCTCAGATTTCCCCAGCGTTAGTAGGTTCTATGAAAATATTTTATTTCAAAAATGATTTTAAATATAAATCTTAGATATGTTTTATAAATCTCATGTTGTATGTTTTAACATGGGTAATTTTTTATATGACGAACCATAACTGCCGTAAATTCAAACAGAATCAAATAATTTTTTACATATGTGCCTGAGCTATAGAGAACTCAATGTCTGTTGATTTTGGTGAAGATCGGTTACGGGGAAAGGGCAGTTTACCTGAAACATTTTTTGTTGTAACATGAGTAAAGTACTTAATTTTGATAAAGTATCCTGATAAGATCTTAATAATCCACTGTAGAAACATAGATGAAATATCTATAAATGTAGAGGCTAGTTGAACGGGCTGGGGGTAATTTTCTATAAATCAAAATTATAGTTGAAGGGGGAGGGGATAATTTTTTTTTATATGTGTACTACGTTATTGGCAACAAAGAAGTATTTTTTAGTTAAAATTCGTTCCCTGGCTGTTTGGCTGAAAATGATTTTAAATATAAATCTTAGAATATGGAAGTGATGTATGGTTCTCCATACCGATATTTTTACACGAGAATCCGGTAAAATTTTAGATAAATCGGTCCAGCATTTCGTGAGAAAATGTTTTTTTTTACAAAAAAAATCAATTTTTAGAAAAACGTGATTAAAGATAAATAACGTGCTACTATAAAGTAATTACTTTTCCCACTATTAGTGGATTCCACTCCAATAAGAGGGACAGTTTTCTTCAGCTGCTAAGGCTCCTTCTAAATAAGTTTTTTACATTTTCAGTGTCAAAACTGCCACATCTATTGTTTTCAATAAATCCTTTATAATTTGAATGATCGTCTCCAACCTTTCGTTTAGATGCACTACTAACCTTAGTTTCTTCACTGACTTGAGCAGAAGTACTAAGCTGCGGTTCAGTTGGATCAGACGAACATTTCATTTTCCTTACGTTTTTTCACTTTTTAAAAATTCCTTTACATTTATTCATTACTATTAAAAAATCATCATCGGCTTATATTTCCATAGTCGTTTGGGGATGCGGCAGTCATCCATTCGGCAAAGATGTTCCCACCAATTCAGCCGATACTGGGCAATCCTGTCGAGTATACTCACAATATTCAGTTCCTGCCGTATGTCTGTGTTTCTTCTATGATCATGGAGCGTATACCCTGCCACATGCCTGAGAAACTATTACAAAAATAATACACAAAACAACAGAATATAATGACGCACAAACCGACAAAGTCACAATTTTACATCTGAAGGCAAAATTAAAAACAAATCAACTACCACTTAGAATTTCTGAAATCACAAGTAAAGAGATAATGTTATCAGAGATCAAGGAAAGACAAAATATCCGTGTACAAAAAAATGAAACACGTAAAAAAAATATTAATTGTTATGGTTTTCAAGGTAACACCCAACGACAATGACATACACGACATCAATCGATGGTAGTCAACAACATAAAAATTAAGCGAGTTAGTAATGTCAGTAGGTCAGAAGTCAGTAAAACAATAACCTTGAGCCAAGAACGTAAGCGTGTGTTACAGTGTACTTATAAGCGGACAGAAATGGTAAGAATTCCATTTTAAAATGGAAACGCTGCTTACTACTGATAAAAGCCTGAATCTAAGTTTGAGGAATACTACGGATCATTCTTACGTACATCTTTTCGATCTGTGGCTCAGAGACTTTGACGCTTAAGAAATGTAACATGATTAGAAATGAGGCTCTTGAATATCGAAAGCTTCTCAAAATGCCGTATATGACGAGATTGTAGAATAGTAAGATATAGAAAAGTACAGTTAACTAAGAAAAGTAAGTTACTTCTCCAATTTAAAAAAAAAAACTTGGAATACTTTAAGCACGTTCTGCAAGGACGAAAACATGAAGTTGCACATCGTAAGTTCCAGGGTGAAATCGAAAACAGGAGAAGAACTTCGTGGACGAGGATGTCGAGTGGTTAGTGGCAAAACTACCCAAGTCCACGTTTTACTGATGTTTCAAAAACGACATTTATTATGCATTTCTCTTTCCTTTTTATTTTTCAACAGCTATGTAATAAATAAAAAGCTATATTAATTATAAAAGTTAACCTTGAAAATCAGTTTTATGATTTATCACTGTACTTGAAAACCTTTGATTTCAGTTTTCTGTAAATTCACATGAGTGGACTTGGGTAGATTTGCCAATAACCCCATGATATTTCTATTGCATACCAGTTGATTTGTTCAGGTGACTAAACCAATGTTCCTGGTAGCCAAGCCCAATTCCGCCGAGATACGGTACAGTCAGATGGTATTCGAACTGATGATGTTCAGTACACATGGAATTACAATCATAATCTTTATGTAAACATTCAGTTGCGTGACTAGGAGCTGCTCGTAGGGAAAGGGGTTGTTTAGGGGGATGAGAATATTTGGAAGGTTTGAATAGCTGCTCAGGAGAAAACGAGAAATTCAGGATTCTTCCCATATAATTCATATAACTTGATAAATTCTTTGCATCTCAAAAAGTTTTGAGTAAACCAATGTAGAGTATAAGGGTTGAAAAAGAATATGGAAAACCGCTGATTTCAAAATATTCCACCTTGAATAATTGTTATTCTAGTTTAAGGTAATAAATCTCATTCTCACGTCATCAGGAATCATTTTAACTCTAAATTTTTATTCATAATGAATCTTGTGGAAATGAGTATGTCTTAACATATTTCGAAAAACTCGATTTTATTATTCCTTTCACACTGTAATTTAAAGACGTTGATCCAAATATTTTAAACACCTATGTTATTTTAAAGTACGTTACTTTTTAAATAAAATTCAACAATAAAATCTTCTCCATTTTCTAGTGAAAGTCAAGAATCTGCTTTCAAACCATAGAGCTATTAGACAAGAGGACTCATGACATAGACGGTCCTATAATTGGAAGTGTGTCTGAGCGAGAAAGATAAAGCTCGATTAATAGGCTCTGCCTTCGTTTTCTGGCGCGTGCAAAATAGTTTCTTTTTTAAAAAGCTGCAAATACGTACGTTATTTACCAGATGTTCAGCGATTGTCATTATTAAGAAAACTTTCTTTTTCTTCTATGGCGTCACAGTTCGGAGTCCAATCATCCATAATCATCCGCGTCCATTTTTCCCTGTCCTTGCCGATCGATGTCAATCGTTTTATTTTAAGTAAAGTATCAGCATCCCTCGCCACCGCGTCAATCCAGCGTTTCTTGGGTCTTCCGACAGGCTTTCTACCCTCGATCTGACTAAACAGTACCTTCCTAGGTATTCGGTTGCCTTCCATCCTAATGATGAGTCCTGCCCATTTCAATCTATGCAGTCGGATAGTGGTCGTCAGATCATTGTCTTTATACAGCTTGTATAGTTTCTCATTGTGACACATTCTCCATATCCCATTGACTTGGATTGGTCCACGTATTCTCCTCAAAATTCTCCTTTCAAAAGTATTGATTATGTTAGCGGCTTGTTTGTTCAGAGTCCAAGTCTCGCTGCCATATGTTATCACCGGGCTAACCATAACTTTATACAATGTGACCTTGGATTAATGGTGGATATTCCTTGAATTGAATATAGTTGTCAACGACGCATATGCTTTATTTGCGCCCTGTACCCTTTTCCTTATTTAATTAATTTCTTCATTATCTTCTGCCATCCGACATCCCAAATAGCCTTACTTAAACTGATTAATTATTTTCAGGTTTAGTGGTTCGATTTCAAACTGTTCAGGTTAAGAAAACTTTATTAATTTAGAGATATTGTAATTGCTTTTATTTCTACAATTATTTATAAGCTTTGTTTTTAAACACGCCCAACTAGCTTAGAAATAGGCTTACGTTAATTGATTATATAATTTTGCTGAAATTTTTAATAGCTCTGGAAGAAGGGGGCCTGACCCCCTGATCTCCCTTATATTTACACCACTGTAATCATGAATCCCCTCTGGTTAATTGGATGCATTCTCTTTAAACTGGTGCGTTCCGTTAATTGATTAATACAGCCTTAGTAGTAAATGTTTTCCTTGGCCTGTTCCGCGAGAAAGTTCAGTAGTGTGACGTCTATATAGCCTATACATTTTCGACGTGAATAAATTTGATTTGGGAGAGAGGGACTGCATAACCGGTATCGATTACATTTAATAATAAGCTAGGTATATATCTCAACCGTTCAAATAAATACAGGTGGAAGACAGGGTGATGGTTTATCCCTAATTCTTTTCAACTGTGTCCTGGAGAAAGTAATGAGATTTTGGAATGAAAAATTAAAGTAATGTAAAATATCAACAATCATGTTGGGAAGAAGGAACAAACGTATTGAAATAAACTGTTTGGCATTCGCAGATGACTTTGTTATACTTTCTGAACATCTGACATCTGCAGTAACACAAGTTAATTTTTTAGAGGACGTAGCCAGTCGAACAGGCTTAAGAATTTCTGCAGAAAAAAAAAACAAATTTCTCGCGAACATTAAAAATGCGCCAAAATACCTGCTAACGGATATTGGTCGAATAGAGAGGGTTTAAACATTTAAGTATCTAGAGGAAATAATTCAAGATAATGGTTTAGAAAAAGCTGCTATAGAAGAAAGGATTCGTAAAGTGGAAAGAGCATATGGTATAACTAAAGATATTTACAATGAAAAGAGCATATCTGAAAATGCGAAAATAAGCCATTACAGTACAGTAGTGAGGCCAGAATTCCTATATGCAAGTGAATGACGCATTGAATTATCATCTAGACAAACTAGAAATATGGGAAAGACGAATTATTAGGAAAATATTAGGCCCTCGAAAAACGTCAGAAGGTTGGAAATTAAGAAGTAATGATGAAATATATCAAAGTATAGAAAATATAACAGAAACAGTATTTTTTGGACAGTTATACAGAACGGACGACAATAGGTTAATAAAAGAGATCTTCAAATATCTGTAGGGAAAGAAGTCAACATCAAGTTAGATTAAAGAAGCCAAAAAGGATTTAGAAAAAATTATATAAACGCAGAAGAAGCAATTGAAAGAGAATTTTTTGAGGCAAAAGTGTTAGAAATGGTAGGAGAGAGAAAAACGCAGGTTCAAAGTGGGATGAAGACAGGAGAAGACACGTAGTAAAAAGATGAAAGAAAATTGGAGAAAAAAAAAGAACAAGGAATAGGCCTACAGAATTGAAATTGGCATGTGGTTCTCAGATGGCCGATACAAAAAAAGCTAGGTATATATAATTTTGCACATTTTAACACAGCTGAAAGACGATGGCGCTTTTACTCGCAGAAAACAAGTATGAAATTACAGAAAAGCACAAATTACATTTTTAATAATAGCAAATATATTTAGTATTATTCGTATTATACACCGAATGATTGTACTATAGTTGAATTTTGGTACTATACACCGGAATATTATGAAACCCAGTTCGTTCCATTTCGATAACCAACAAAACAAACTACGATACTGCAGAAGCATAAAATTTCATACTATCGATTGTCAATTCGATAGGTTATTGTTTACTTATTCCTCTGTTACTGTCCTAAATATACGTCCAACTGTAGATACACGTCGTTGTATGCAACATAAAAATGACTGATGTCGATCGTTATAAATAAAATATTTGTGTACTTATACGGGAATGCGCGCGCACAGTTGTAAAGCGGTTTTTATTACTTTTACCGAATAGGTTGTTTATACTTTTCCGCTGTACCTGTAGGTTAATTGTTACAAATTATACGCAGAAAAGTAAAAGTATAGTTATTATTCAGTGATAACGATCGAATCGATTCTGAAGAGTCACGTAATCGACTCTGTATGTGTGTGTGTCGAGAGGACACGAAACGTTTGTAAACACAAAAGACCGTCTCTTCCACAAGTTTACCCTTTGGCTTATGTTATACGCACGCGATGTTGATTCCCCCCTACCATTCTCCCTATTACTGACACACGCCCACATAGTCATCTGTCATTCAAAAGATAACGTTCAAAAATTATGTATTAACTTTTATACTAAAGACTGTGTACAATCTACGTATAAAAATATCTTCATAAGTCTAAAATTTTGTTTAATATTTATTCTTCTATTGTACATTGTTGGGGCGGGGGAGGATAGGGACACCGTTAAATGATACACTATTTACACTACAGTTCGCTACTGACAAACGTTTATAGTACAGACTGAGGAGGATCTGGAGTTTATGATAAGATACATTAAAACAGAATAATAAAAATTTAGGATTAATTTTAAATTTGGACCAGGCAAAGTATTAGAACGAAGGAAGTATAACTGGCGAAGAAAGGAAGGGACGAAGGCAGAAGGTTCATTTTAAGAAGCCATATAGTTGAATCAGTCTTCCAGTAGCGTGGCGTCCATGTAACCGCTGTTGCCGGCGGCAACAGTAGGCTACTGAAAATAAGAAAAAATAATATTAATTATATCACAGAATAAATACTTTAGTTACTGAATAATTTGAAAGCCGAATAATTTTAGTAGGAAAGGTTGAAGAAAAGAGTAGCATTGCTTTCGAACTGCTGGGCACTTGCACCGTCTTGTGTTGCCGGCTCAAACATCGGCAATGTTTTACTGCTTACGGTCATTGACCTCGTAGTAGTTGTCACTGTACAAACTGGTGTGAGAGGGACAGATTCGTCCACCCAACGTGTTGCCGCTGTATAAACCGGCAAAACGCTCAGTTAGCAGCTATGTCCGTTTCGGAATCAACGTGCAGCAGTTACCACCTACCTGTTTGTGTTTTGTTCGTTTAGTTATGTGTTTCTCTGTTTGTCTTTATTTTTTTAATTCGATTATTTTTGTTCTGATTTATTCTGTGTAAGTAAAATGAAGTCAGATCCCGTCGAACCGGGACCCTCTACTTCTACCAGCAAATGATAGAAAATACTCTAAACAAATATTTTGACCCTAAAAAGAATATTTTTGCCCTAAAAAGAACACTTGGTACTAGAAAATATTCAAATTAATTTTAAGGTTAGGTTTTTTTATGTTTTTAGGTTAGATTATTTTTAGGCCTACCGCAACCGGTAACAGGTGTTATGTATCCACGCCACGCTCCTGAGTCTTACAGCAGGTTTTCTCCAAGTTAGTCATATCTGCGTTCTATACTTTGTCAAAACACTCATCCACTCCCACTATAGGTGTATTGGTTTTTGTATCCATGTACACATTAACACATGCGTAATTCTTATACTTGTTACAGTGGCGTAACTACGGCGGGTCAAGGCATCAATCCCCTCTCTCCAGAACTATTAAAAATGTCAGCGAAATTCTACATAATCACTTAACGTAGGCAGTGTGTTAAAATAATGCTTATAAATTATTGTATAAATACAAGGAATTACAATATTCGTAAATTAATAAAAATAACGTTAGAATTTGTTTAATAATGAAAAATCACTCAATTGGTAGATAAGTAAAATATTTGCAACGTTGATTTATTCGCAAACTTTGAGAGCAAAGAATTGATTAAATGTATTTATAAAATTATATAGTAAGAATCTTTAATTTCTCATCAGTCTTAAAAAAAAATGTGGGGTGCAAACTTCAAGCTAGTCTCACCCCCTCACCTCAGAAGCAGCTCTTAGTTTCGTCATTGAGTTTATTTAAAATTTATTAAAAATTTATTTTTACACTGGACAGTACACATCTGAAAAGATGTTAACGTGTTCACGAAAATGATTTCAATGCCATGTAAGTTGAAATTTAATAATAGCCAAATAACTTTTAATGACGTCTTATAACATTTATTATCTTATGAGCTTTTAAACTTGTATAAACGTATCTATGACTATTATTCCTTCCGCTAATTATCTTGTAACCATTTAACCCCTTATATAAATCTGTGTTCTACAACAAGTAACTTATACTTTCTTGTGGTTAACGCTTGGAAGTATGAATCTTACGACTTGGCTCAAGCAATAATATTTGTTCTCGTTTGTTTCAGGCAATAATATACGAAGGACAGGATAAAAATCCGGAAATGTGTCGAGTACTGTTGACTCACGAAGTTATGTGCAGGTAAGCTTTGCCCATTTTAAATATAGGCCTAAGTAGAGACTAAATTATACTTAATACTTATTCAAAACATAATATCTTATGGTCACGCAACTATGCGTTAGTTCATCGCAAATCTAAATTACTTATTTTATATGTGCTACTGTAAAATTTACTTTATAAATGACGGCGGAAAAAGACAATCTCCCTAAACATGTTCGAAATCATCTATATACAAGCAACTAAGACCTACATGTAAGATCCACAATCCATAGGTAAGAAGGCTTAGCCTATATATTTTTGCGATCTTCTTGTATCCGTTAGGAATTCGAAAGTATTATCCGCCGTTAGGGTACGTGCGTAGGAGCTTCGCATAGATGATTGCACATAGCATATCGCACATGTATGAGAGGTGTGTGCATACCGAGGATGAAATAATATCTGATACACGAGAATAATGAACAGTGTCGAGTTCTGTGCACGCCGTCGTTAGCACATTTTACAGCAGATTAGAGACCGAACTGTTTACACTTTAGCGGGAATTGTACATTGGATAGAGTTGCGTGTGGCTACAGTGCGGGAAATGTCCTTGAAACAACCAATCAGAGCTCAGAAGTATTCCATGTGCGATGTAGAAAAACAAACTTGTTTGCTTTCCGAAGAAGATCAGCGATGATATTCTCTGGTATGTGATGTGCAATCTTCTTCGGTATGCACGGTGCCATATAAATACATGAGTTTGTTTTCACATTGACTGTAATCTGTGTGAGTATTCTATGCCAGTATTCCGCGCTATGCACGTACCCTTACTGTCACTGTGAAAAATTGTGGGAAACATGGAAAATCTATACACAAAAAATTGCAGAAAAGTTTACCAAAGGCAGTGTGATGATAAAATAAGTCCCTAGGAACAAAAAAGGTCGTGATCCAAATGGTCAATTGTCTCATTTGACATATAACTAATAATAATATTTACTAACGAAAAATAATGAAATGTGGAACATGTTTCCTTCGTAACTGTGAAACGGTTACCAGTGTTTAGTAATCTTAATTATATGCAGTAGCGGCCGTGCTTAGGTTGCACGGTTGCACAACACCCATTAATCGCCAATTGTATTTTAAATTATAGAATTATGAATAAAACAATAACTAATAATAGTGTTTTTACGCTAAATAATAGTAATTAATCATTTGGTGATTGAAAAGCGCAGAGCAATACTAAAAACCGTACACGCTCTTGCCGCGCTGTACATGGGCACAAACACATGGTACAAGTGTGCACCAACTGTGACGCGCTTTGTACATGGGGAAATACTGTAACCCTCTTTTTATTTGTGTTTTATAAATTTTTTGGTGTTACTTGATATTTAATACTAGGCTGAGGCCTAGAAGGAAGCATAAAGTGTGCTGGGTCCAGTGATACGGGACTTGCAATTAATACTCTCTAGTAACAAGCAAGATAACCTTTATTATTTCGTAAATTCATCTTATAATTTTTGAATAATTATAATTTATAGATAACAACCTTTATGAGACGATAACACATAATTCAACATACACCGTACATGTAAATCACAGACACAATTATAAGTTTAAAAGCCTTGTGAACAGCCTGTATAGTTTTATCAAAACACAATTTATAATTTTCAAAACAAGTAAACAGCCTGGATAATTTTCTCAAAAAAATACACTTTATAAATTTGAAATGCCTGTAAAACGCCTGGATAATTTTATCTAAAATACAACTTATAAATTTAAAATCCCTGCAAACAGCCTGTATAATTTTATCAAAAATACAAGTTATAAATTTTAAAGACAATAATCTGGATTGGCCATAACAACAAGAAAATACAAATTACAAATTTAAAATGCCAGTAAACAGCCTGTATAGTTTTATGAAAAGTACAATTTATAAAGTTAAAGAAAATAATCTGGAATGGCCATAATAACAAGAAAATACAAATTACAAAATTTAAAATGCCTGTAAACAGCCTGTATAGTTTTATAAAAAGTACAATTTATAAATTTAAAGAAAATAACCTGGATTGGCCCGGCCGCTGACATGTTCCACTCGGCATCCAAAAAAGCAATTCGCCATTACAGCATTTAGGAAAACCCCCAAAGCCGGACAAGAGCCAGACCCGACATAAGGTAACATGTCCGGGAGCTTGCATAGATTTGCACAAACCGGTGACTACCCTTGGTTTTAAAATGTAACCTGGCCTAATTGCAGAATAAGGGAACTCCCAACCCTACTATGAAATAAGAAAATGCTTATGTGCAAAAACCCGTGATTATAATAGATGCTAGACCAGCCGGTCCAGATCTGCATGTTACATACTGCACCAACCTACTTAACTAAAATACCAGTCCCCCACAAACTTCTACAAACCCATTCAGTATCAAGGTAAAAAAAAATGTAGCATAAAAATTAATGAGCGCTGGACACATGCCAGCAAACGGGCGTACAATTGATCTCGAGACTAATTACATTATCAACGCAAGGTTACAGAAAGTTTGCATACAAAATTATGTCCAGCCGGGCACGCGAACAATTAAAATGATTGTATGCAGTAGTGAGTCAATGAAGTAGAACTTGAGGGTTTGTAGATGTTAAACGCACGATACATGTTGTTTTCTATAGAGACCAAATTTAGGTAAGTATTGGATTAATATCACCTCGTTTTGTCCAGATGCTTCCCAGGTGATCTGTGCCTTGTTGGACAGTCAGATGGTCTTGCTGAGGGGGTGTTTACAGTGGCATGCTTACGGTTCTTTCTCCTCCGGCAGGTCAGAAACGAGAGCCTGTGTTGGCGTGTTCCGTTCAGGACATGATGGAAGATGGAAATTCCACCATGGTAGGATCAGGTCTCCGTCTCTCCGGGAGCCCGGAGGTCTGTAAGTCTACGTACTCATGATAGAATAGAAAAATACAAAATTTAACCAACTCAGTCTGCCGAAGGGAATAGGCTGTTCACGGTCCGGTGGAAGCTCGTCGACTCGTCAAATTTTGCAGACCGCGTGCCTGATTAGAGAACCCAATTACCCGTTTTCACTAACAGATGGCGCTGGCATGCAGTAACCCCGAAACACGGCGCAGCTGACAACGTGAAATAATAGATCGCAATTCCCAATTCTTAATAAATTATATTTTTGTACGGTCGCCCGGTTTCTTTGAGAAACCGTGGCACAATACACTGGAGTACTACTGTGGCTGGCTAGACTCGGGTGCTCCTATTGCAACGACATAGCCTCGCTTGGTGTGATTAGGGACTGCAAACCCCGCTTGTACGTTACGGCGCCACCAGTCTGTTGGTAAATAACACGTGGTGCGCCAGGTAGGAATTAGTAAGTTTATGTTGTTACGCTACTTGAGTTAGTCGAATTTTTTGTGAATTTCGTTGTTAGCGTCAGTCCAATTCATCGTTAAATGTAAACAGTAGTACATATAAAGGATTAAGGTGTCACAGTGTAACATATTTATTATATTTAACTGGGAGGACGCAATGAATTCTGTCGTAAACTTGTTTCCCTTACGTATTGTTTGGAGGGGAGGAGACTTGGACATTTTCTCTTCAGATAATAAAACATCTTAATGCCATCCAACCCAACTGCAACCCCCAAATTTTTCAACCACCAGCCGCCACTGTGGTGCGTGTACAGCCAAATGTTTATGATCCTAAGAAGGCATCGACACACGATATGCACAGCACTAATACAATACAATACTTTATACAACACTAAACGATGTACTGGATGGATGTTGGTAACTGACATTGATCACACACACTGCTCGCAATATGCAATGTCGGACGAGGTTGCGACACACACACACACTCGAGTAATGTAATTACAGTAACAAGCCACATTTCATGGATAAGGTCGCGTGACCCCGCTGTATCATTCCGGTAAAACTATAGTAATTGTATTAGATTATGAATAATTGCAACATATTGAAGTCGGGTTGCATGTCGCCACACAACACACACACACAACGCTCCGTCACCGTTCACCAACGACTAGAACAAGAGTGTCTGTAAATTATTCAATGCTATGAAAAAGTCAGTGGCGTGGCATGGGCACATAACACCTACTGCCAGCTTAAAACTTAACCTAAAAATTAATTCGAATTTTTTCTTGTACCAAGTGTTCTTTTTAGAGCATTTTCTATCATTCGCTGGGAGAAGAAGAGTATCCCGGTTAAACGGGATCTGTCTCTCATTATACTTTCACAGAATAAATCAGAACACAAATAATCGAATTAAAAATAATAAAGGCAAACAGAGAAACACATGACTAAACGATCAAAACACAAATAGGTACGTAATATACAGCTGCACGTCAGTTACGAAAAAACGAATACAGCTGCTAACTGAGCGTTTTGCCGGTTTATACAGCGGCAACACATTGGATGGACGAATGTGTCCTTCCCTCCACAGTTTGTACAGTGACAACTACTACGAGGTTAATGACCGTATGCAGTAAAACATTGTCGATGTCTGAGCCGGCAACACAAGACGGTGCAACCGCCCAGCAGTTCGAAAGCAATGCTACTCTTTTCTTCAAGTTTCCCTATTAAAATTGTTCGGATTTCAAATTATTGAACAACTAAAGTATTTATTCTGTAATATAATTAATATTATTTTTTCTTATTTCCAGTAGCCTACTGTTGCCGCCGGCAACAGCGGTTACATGGACGCCACGCTACTGGCGAAAAGTGAATAATCCTTTTATAATATTACGTTCGTAACTACCATGATCTTCACCATCACATGGTGCTGTGCCGTGTCGCAGGTCCCACGCGTCACCACCATAGTCTCCATTTCTATCTCTAGTCCAGAGCAGAGATGCTAGGTGTGGGGGGGTTTTCCCTACAGTGTCGAAATTTGAAGTCTCAAAAACCTATGTGGCAAATTAGTGGGGATTTGCTTTCAACTGTGACCGTGTTCAAACCAAAAGGAATTTCTTAACAGAAAAAATATATAAAGACATTGAGACGTTGGTTTTAGGAACAGCAACCTTTGAGGAAAACATCGAAACAGATATAGACCTAGCCAAGGAATGGGACTCCTTAAGAATACAAATATTTACACAGGTTCTGACGACACTTAAGTCCCGTCTTCTCTGAGACGGTTGCCAGTCATCACGACAAGCCAAACTGTTGACGCAGTTTCTCTAAATAAATCGATTAAGATACTCTGGAATCATTCTCTTACGTTCTTTTTTTTTTTTAAATCGGGGTCAAAAGTCCTAAGTCGCAGTTGTCGTCTTTTAGTCCTCAATCGCTCATTGATCTTCTTGTGCCCTCCATTCATGTTTTCTCGGGTCTTCCCTTCTTTCTGTGCTCCGGAGATATCCACCTCATTGTTTTCTTTGTAGTCAGTCTTGCCCCATTCTTTGTACGTGTCCTCAGAAGAGTTGTTTTCTTCAATGTAGTCGATGATTGTCTTTTGTAAGCCCATTTCTTCTTTGATCGTTTAATTTCGTATTCGCTCTAGCTTTGCAGTTCTAGCAGCTCGTCTCAAAGGTGCAAGCTTCTCTTACGTTATTCACCTAGGAAATACGGACTTCTTCCCCGACTTCTTCTGCGTTGTATTTTTACGCCTTATCGCGTAAGGATGTCGCGGTCCCATCACCCACTGTATAGGAAGCCTGAAAATCCTAAATATCCTCGATGAATTAGCGTGGCAGTTCTCTATATACTTGTAAGGAACAGGATAACTAAACGTTTTATCATTGAAATGCGCCATAATAAATTGTTTTGGATATTTTAAAAACTGCAAAAAGTGATTAACTCGCCGACCGAATAGAACCAACTAGGAAGGCTGGAATCATAGTTTGCTGACCCGAAGTTATAGCAAATGAGTACAGCTGGTCAAGTAGCCAAGACACAAAATCGTTACTATTACGCAGGAAAAACTAATAGGGCGATGTACGAGTATATTATGATTATGTTGAAAAAAAGCAACTAGCTTTATAAACTTATTTAACACATCGAATATTGTTAATAATAAATTTATGACTACTTGTCGAATGGCTCTCGTATGTTAATACTAATCGTTGTCTTCTCTTCGCTGCATATTTCTGTTTTAAGAATTACGTCAGTTCTTTTTTGTATCGAACGATTTTGAGCGTGACCTCAATTACGTTAAAAACTCTCATAACATTTTTTACTAGAAATATTTTATTGAATACAAAGTGCTCGAGAAAAAGACTAAACGTATAAACAACAACAACAACTATTCCGAGGTTCTAAAACGAAAATTGTTATAGCGACTGTACTGTACTGTTGGGAAAGAAAAGGGAAAGCAGCAGAGGATTCTTCTCGTCCCCGGGGAGCAGCGCTGTGCACGCGCGCGTGCGACCGTGTGTTCGCAAAGGCGGCCGGGGGGATGAGGAGTGACTTGCACTTCCTATTTTCGAAGGTTTCGGTATGACAATATTACTACTACGTCTGCACACACACACACACACATGCGAATTCGTGTTGTCGATGCACGTGAGTGTGTGTGAGACAGGGAAGAACAACTGAGAGAGAGAGATAGTGAGAGAGTGAGAGAGAGGAGACTGGCATTCGCCGCGCCACGTAAATGCGTTTACGCTATAAACGCTAAGGCAAACGATATCACATAACCTCACATTCGCATAAATGTATTTATTTACATATTCGTCGCTTTCTTCTTCACTAGTTGTTGGATAAGTAGCGTGGCGCGCGCGCACGCGCACATACAAAACTCTTAAATCGTACGAAAATTTAGAGAACTACTATTCATTAAAGAAATAAATAACTACCGCTTAAAAAAAAATTTACAAATCTTTGGAGTTTGGTTCTCCTGAGAGAACAAAAAAGTACCAAACAATAACTTCCTAGGCTTGAATAACATCTTACAGGCTCATTACGTTAGCTATTAGGAAAACTAATCAAACATAGTTCTAACCCTGTATGGGCGGAAACAATCGAAGAAGCAAAAGAAAAATAATTTATAGAAATTTTTGAAACACGATACTGAAGACATACAGTAAAAATAAGTTAGACCAAGAGCAGGAAAACTACGGCCAGCGGTCAAATCTAGTTTTCCAGTTGATTCTAACGACCCGCGAGTTAATCCTTTCTGTAGTTTCAAAACGTCAAAAACAATTTATTACAACACACTTAAATATTACCTCATTTTCAATAAACTTATTTTTCGGTATGTTGGGCCGTGGTCTTAAAAATCAGACGTTTTGACTGCAACTGCGGCAGTCACCTTCAGTGTTCTTGGTTCGCAGCCCTGCTCCACCCTCCACCCCCCCCCCCACAGGGACGATTAACGATGTGACACTTCAAAAGTGTCGCACTTACACGTCCGAGATTGGTATTTCAAGAAGAGGACGGCAGCCCAACAGTCAGGAAGATAATTTTACTGACATTGGTTTCGGCCGTAAAAATTTTAATTTTATTACATAACTTACTTTACTTTTGTTATCGCGAAAATGTTTTGAAATACAGATAGGCTAATCGGCGACATATTGTTCATAAATTTTGTTAATAAAATATTCGGGAAAATACTGTTTTGTTTTAAGTACCTTTTACATATTCATTTCTACTTTAGCACTGAGAATAATAGTGTCTAATATCTGGCTCCGTTGCGAAAATATTGCCAATCACTCAGCTAGACAGGCAGAACCACCATCCTAGAGAGTTAGGGATTGTCTTTTTGTTATAATGCCCAGAGAAGAGTGTTACTAAAAATACAGTTAAGGACCGTGCAAAATATTGCCATTACGAATACGTATTTCACAAACTTCAAGGAAACCAGTACAGATAAGATTTCAGTGAGAATTAAAAAAAGTGAGAATTAATTAAAGATTTTATGAAACAATAAACAACTTAAGTGACTAGAAAAAGGGGAATTTACAAAGTTTATAAACAAACGCGAATGCTGTATTAAATATTGAAATAAATATAATAAATAAATAATTAAATAAATTTTCTTTATAAAATAAAGTTATAAATAAATATTTGTTAATAACATACAATAAATAAGTATTTGAGAAACGCTTTATTTATTTATTTCCCGAGTAAATAAACACACAGTGTTGAGAATGAATTTTTGGGAAAAGAATGTTTTGGAAAACCTCAATACTTACAAACACAATAATTTGATAATTAAAAAATAAATTCAGATTTAAAAACAAACATTTATTTAAAATTATAAATATTAAATATTTTCAATATAACCATCAAAACAGCTGACTACGTAAACATTACAACAATTGGAAATTTAAACCGAAATAAAATCGATTATTCGTTAATTTGTATAGAATCCTCTGATGATTGATTTATTCTGTAAAACGTTCGTTAGGTTGAAGTACAAAGATACAAAATAAAAAAATATCTTGTAGTCGTAATTATTATTTAATAACAGATATGTAATATACAAATCCTGCAAGGAACATCGCGAGTTATCTACGAAGAAAAGACATATAGCCTATATATTTTTGGTAATATATACAGTAGATTATCAATAGGTAAGCCAATACTGTTATTCTACTAATATAGCAGACATGTTTGAAACTGTTATGCGTCGCACTGTACTGTATATGTGTTTGTATGTGTTCCAGTCGGTGTTGTGATAAGAAGAGCTGCGGCAATCGAAACGAGACGCCGTCTGATCCTGTTATCATTGACAGGTAAGTCACAACAACCACACTGCCACTAGTCTAGCTCACGCGCGTGCACGTCAAATGGATATAATTTTATCAATTAGTTGTCAGTTAAATTTTGTTTTTTGTGTCGCCTTCAATCACTTTCACGCGTACCGCCACGGCAAGATTGCGTATGAATATTCAACAAACACTGTGCACTTTGCAACCGATCGTCCGTCCGTTTGGAAATAACCGTATCTCTTCTCGAAGTTCGTTGTTGTCCATCACGATTCTCTCTCACCTTCCCCCGAATATATTCACGTTCATTAGGTAAAACACGCGCGCGCACACACACACACACACACACACACACACACACACACACACACACACACACGCACGCACGCACGCACGCTCGCACGCACACACGCACAAAAGAAAGTAAGAAATTTCAGAATCAAGAAACTGCCGAGTGACTAAAATCAAATATAGACAATCCCTCTAATAAAATGTAATATTAACAGAAAAGAATATAAGAGAAATCTTCATCACCAAGAACTTGAACACTTGAGTAAGTTTACGTGGTAACTCACGTGGCACCCAATCGCCAGTTAATTGGAAAATCGAGGAAAAAATGATAAAAATATTGGCAGGAGTTGACAAATATCAGGTACACAATAATTCTTGTACTGAAAACTTACTGAAGAACGGTCTGAAATGACGAAACGAGGATGTGCGTGAACTTGTCGAGTCGTAACAGACAGTAGCAACACTTTGAAAGAAAAATATTGTTATAAAACACTAAAATTAAAGTTCAAATAGGTTAAATTTTTTAATATTTAATTATGCTGACTATAGGTAATTAAATTTTGAGTACGTAATTAGTTTCGAACTTTGAATTTATGAATTTTAAATTTAAAAGCTAAAGAGTCGAATGCGTATCAGCTTGTCTCCTGTTTTGCTTTTAATTTTTCAATTTTAAGAACAATTATTTTTTTTGATTTTATGAAGAATGAGATTATATTAATTATATTATATTATTATGAATCCTAAAACATATGTAGGCCTATTCAGTCTGTACGTGTATCAAGAGAATGAAATCAGAGGTAATTCATAATATGGACTAAGTAGATTCTAATTTCTTATTAATAATATAAACAGGCCTACTCTTGCAAGTCAAACTTATTTTATTTCGAAAAACCATTCTTTACACACTCTCTCTCTCTCTCTCTCTCTCTCTCTCTCTCTCTCTCTCTCTCTCTCTCTCTCTCTCTCTCTCTCTCTCTCTCTCTCTTTCTCTTGGGCTATCCTACCGATCATTTATTGTACTTCCTCACTCTTTTCTTTATCCTTCCACGTCACCTTCTCCGACCTCCTCCGCATCTTAGTCATTGTCTCCGATTTTCTCCTAACGTTTCAGCACGTACGTACTAAACACCAAGTAAGCACTCGGCCAGCCTCTTCTGCAGAGCAACCCCGGTCCTTGTTAAAGCCTTTCTTTGTTACTGATACCTTAATAAATGCCGTGCAGTGCACATATTCCGTCATAGTGCTTCCCACGTTCTTGAACTGCCTCACTAACTCTACGTATATCCTCACCGTTGGATGCAATATTGACCTATCACCGTTCCCGTCGATTAACATACTCTTGATTTCCTTGTTCATTGTTATTCCACATTCTTCACATCTCCCGTCAAGATCTTGAAGCGTCTCAACCACTTCCTCCATACCTCCTTTTAAATCAGCCGTATCGCCGCCAAATCTGACGCACCTCCCTGCCTTTCCATCTAAATTCGTTCCTCTCCTACCACTAAAGCATTCCGTAATAATTTCCTCCAAATGCGGGTTAAATAGAGCAAGTGACAAGCAAGTTGTGTCATTAGGCTTAAATCTTTGTATTTCACCATCGCACTTACTATTAGAAGCATAATAAAAATGTTATGGATGTAAACGATATACCTAAGTGCGGTAACGAATACGTGCGAGGATTGTGATAACGGGAAGTATTACGTTAGCAACTTATTTAATATCGAGAAACATGTCAAAAGTAAAATTAACTCGCTGAAATAACAATGTATTTATGCATATAATTCTAAATTTACAAGATTATAAATGTGTACACACGGTACTGTTCAAGTACACCCAGAGGTGTCCAGAGTGACGCAGAATACGTGGCTGAAATTTGGGGGCGGTTGACAAAACTTTGAGGAAGTATGAAAAATTATAACTACGTTGCAATAAAAAATTTAATGCTTATAAAAGTTCAAGGTCTGTTAGTGAATAATGGAAGAATATTTGCTGATATTTTATTCCTTTGCTTTGAAATATTTTCTTACACGTACTAATTTCATTGGATTATTTATTTATTTGTTTAATATCAAATGAGAACTTATTTGCAAACTGTACTACTTTTAGCTTTAGCTTATTTGTAATAAAACTCTTATTATAATGACATTTTCTTTTAATGTTAAATACCTTTCCTAGGGGAAGGGGTTATTCATCAAGTTTGGGGGGTTAGTCATCACGTTTAGGGGAGTGGGCACCCCTGGTATACCTATGAATGTTTTTAAATAGTCATCATCATCATCATCATCTTCAAGGATTAAATCAAGGATGGTTTGTTCCGGTCTCAAATATGCAAAGATTAGAGCTGGTCACTCCAGCGCTTCCCCGGACGTCCCACACCTCTCCGTCCTCTCGGCTTATTGTTCCATAGTTGTTTGGGGATACGGCAGTCAACCATTCGGCAAAGATGTTTCCGTCTATTCTGTCGAGTATACTCATAATATTCAGTTCCTGCCGTATATCTGTTTCTTTTATGATCATGAGAGTATACGCTGTCACGTGCCTGAGAAATCTCATTTCAGCCGCTTGGATGCGACTGGCCTGGCATCCAAGCCAGGAATTGGACTTTCGTTAAAGTCCAATTCTCAGACCCATAAAGAAGTGTGAGAAGAGCTATCACCTTGTAGAATTGTAGGCGTGTTCCTTTAGTTGCTTATTTAAGGGTTCGCCTAATGGTCCCACACATAAGTTTGAACTTATTCAATGTTTTTAAATAGTATTTCATAAAATATATGAAAGCTAGGACTATTTTAAGTCTGTAGCAAGACTCGTTTTAAATGCGGACGTTAGATTGTGTGTTCATTTTCAACCGTCTCGTTAATTACAGTCAACAGCATGCTAAAAGGAACCAATAAAATTTGAGTATAGCCAGACCGTGAAACGAGTCCTTTCAGCTTCGTCGTGCTTATTGCTAAATTGCTAAATGTCATGTTCTGGACGAGGCCTTTCAGTGTTTCCACCATTTTCAAGTCCTAAACCACGACAGAGGTTTAATATTGTCGTGGTTAAGGACTTGAAAATGGTGGAAACACTGCAAGGCCTCGTCCAGAACATAACATTTAGCAGTTTAGCAAATAAGCACGACGAAGTTGGAGTTACAGAGACTGCTAATTCAGATAACAAGATTAAAGAGTCCTTTTAATAAATTAAATTTCGATTTTTTACTTTAAATGAAAACAACGCTTTTAACACTACACACGTGTTTGCACACAAACACTGTAATAAAGAACAAAAAAAATTAAAATTCAGGGTCAGTGTTCTACTTTGATTTAAATTTAAATACCAAAATTACCAGAGCTGCAAGAACGGTATTCTTCATATCAGTAAATAATTCGTTATCCCGCAACGTATGCTAGTAAATTCAATAAAATTCGTAAGTTAAGTTCGCTTTAAAACCGGTGCATTGCATACGCCGTCGTCGTAGAGTAACGAGAGAGAGAGAGAGAGAGAGAGAGAGAGAGAGAGAGAGAGAGAGAGAGAGAGAGAGTGTGTGTGTGTGTTAAACGAACAAAGTTTTCAGATGGCAGTGGAGTGGGAGCGTTCGCTGTCGCCGTCTGTCGTCGCGGATTGAGACACCCGGCAAACTCTTTTACATAAACTGATTACCGAGCTTAGGAAGTGACGTCGACCAATTAATACTTTCAATCGTTGTGTTCTCTGTCTGGAAATATTAATATCCTGTTGTCTGTTGTAGAAATGTTGATGATGTTTCGTAAACATATATTTTGTGACGACGTAAGTTTACGACTGAGACGCGTACGTACAAATCGGATTAATTTACTAAAAACTTCAGTGTTCTGTAACAAGAAAAGATCATGAAGTTTTGTCATTCCGGATGTTTATTACATTTTAGCGAAATTAAGTGTATCATGTTTCAGTCTATACACATTCGTATAAATAGAAAATTACCATCTTCACTATCACCATCTTTAACACTTTTCTGCCATCTGCTGACACATGCTTTCCGAGTCATATCCGTCTTGAAAATGTCTTACCCCATCTCGGGCCCGTAGCCTTGATTCTACTCTCTCCACCTTACCTGCTGAGAGCGGTAGGCGGTAGTCTAGTACCTACAACCATCTTAGACTATCTTCATAACATTGAAACTTTCACGGCTGGAGTCAAATTCAGTAAGATTGTTTTCCGGGCTGTCGGGCCGTGCTCCTTTTGTTGCTAATCTACACGTTTCGACTTCATCTGCGGCAGTCATCTTTAATGGGTCTTCCGTTAAGCTCCTCCCCGGCAACTGACAACAGGACCACGACCCGAAAAATAAATAATTTTACTGAAGTCAGACCGACTTTTCCCGAACATCCTCCAGCTGAGGAGACACCCCGAAGTCCTGTGTGTGTGTTTTCCTGTGATTTACTGTGAGCAAAATTTATTGCTTGTATTACGATGAGCCTGTATGGACTAACTCCATCATGACGTACAACTGAAGTTGAATATTGCATGCACGAGGGTCAGTTGAAAAGTTCGCGGAGCGACATCTGTAGATCAGTGCCAGAACTAAAATCTTTCGTGTGCTGCAAGACGTATATTTCGCGTGATTCCAGATAGCCTATATCTGTCAATTTATTCACTCTTTTCCAGCTGTTTGAAATTTTCTTGTCACGCGTGTTTTTAAAATGCACAAAATCAAACATCGTGTTGTGATTAATTCTCTGTTAAAAACGTTTTAGCGACAATGTAAAATCAAAACGAAATTGTAAATGTGTTAGGAGATGCTGCGCCTTCAGAAACATCGGTAAGTAGGGCACAGTCGAGTTTAAACGTGGTCCTACTAACACTGAAGACGATCCCAGCAGTTGAAGTCCAAAAGGTGCAACAAAAAATTACATTATTGAAAAAATGTCATAGGGTGTTGGAAGACCGCAGATTGACGAGTGGATGACGTTACTGAAATCATAGGAATCTCATATCAGCGTGTGCATCATACTTTAACCAAAAACTTGGTGTGAAAAAGCGTTGTACAAGATAGCTCCCACATCTGGAGTGGTTGCACTTTTTGGCCGTCCAGTGCGGGGAGGATCATCTTCAGTGCTCGTACGACCACGTTTAAACTCAAGTGCCTATTTACAAACCGTTGGTTTTTAAGTCGCAGTATCTCCTGACATATTTACAATTTCGTTCTGAATTTCCGTTGGCGCTAAACAGTTTTTAAGAAAGAATCACACTACGATGTATGATTTTGTCCGTTTTTCAAGACAAACATGACACGTCAATTTTAAACAGCTTCTATACAATGAATATATTGATAGATAGATTTGGAAATAAATAGGAGTTCACATAAATACAAATCTTGCACATACGAAAAATTTTAGTTTTACCGCTAAGCTACAGATCTCGTTCCCCGAACTTTTCAACTGACCCTCGTAACAACTATATTTTAAATGTCAATTACCATGATTTGTAAAAATATTGTATTTTGTATTTACTTTGTTTTTCATTATATTTTTATGTCATTAAACCATTCTCGTAAAACGTCAGATCAAAGATGTGTCTGTTACTATAGTGGCCTTAAACAACAAGAACTAACAAAAATGTTGGCAATATTGATTCAACTAACACAAAGAGAAATACATTTTCCCTTGTTATTTGTGATTTACAAATTCCTTCTGTGTATAGCTACCTGTGTGTGCACGTTTAAGGTTTGATCCGTACACCGCCGACAACAAAGATGAAAGTATCGAAACACACACAATTGTCACCAGTCCGAGGACGCGTTACACAATACAAAACCATTCGAATGGTACACACACACATACACATACGCACGCACGCATACACACACAAAGCAAGGTTCTATCCATCCCTTATTCCCAGGAGACGCCATTTTGTCGTCATTCCCTTCATCTTCCTCTTTTCTTGCATGCAACTACCGCTGCTCTCTCCTTTCCCCTGCCACCCCCCGGCTTGCAGCACCCCTGTATAGTAATTCAGCTATCGCAAGTTATGTGAGTTGGGCCGGTGTAGAGCATTATATAGTTGAGGGGTTCACGTGACTACTACCCCTATTGTAGGAGAGGAGGGGGGTTAAAACAACTGACATACGAAAAACGACGCCGAGCGTCTTTCCAACCCTCTTTTCCGTTATCCGACCTTTATTATACAACGTTATTGGTCCCCAGACTTCATCCCTATTAGCTTCATATATATCTATATGTGTGTGTGTGTGTGTGTGTGTGTGTGTGTGTGTGTGTGTGTGTGTGTGTGTGTGTGTGTGTGTGTGTGTGTGTGTGTGTGTGTGTGTGTGTGTGTGTGTGTGTGTGTGTGTGTGTGTGTGTGTGTGTGTGTGTGTGTGTGTGTGTGTGTGTGTGTGTGTGTGTGTGTGTGTGTGTGTGTGTGTGTGTGTGTGTGTGTGTGTGTCTTCGATTACATTGATTATTTAGAATGTAACTGGAGTGAAATACTGGAGCTAGACGGTTAGTTAATTAGCTCATGTTTAGCTTATTTTCTATTATATAGTCTATATATGCATACAGGGTGATTCACGAAGATATGAAGAGACTTTAGGAGCTCATTCTACATGTAAAAATAAAGAAAAAAGTTCATATAAATATAGGTCCGCAAACGCTTCGTTAGCGAGTTATATTTTACCCTGATTTCAGCTCCTCTGGTCATATTAGGCCGTACTGAAGTTCTAGGAACCCAAATTAAGGGACAAACTTGATGGTTTCATATAGTTTTTGACCTGAAAATTTGAATAAAATAAGTCCCAGATCTGTAACTTCAATAACTCCAACAACAAAAATAGGAACCCAAATTAAGGGACAAACTTGATGGTTTCATATATTTTTGACCTGAAAATTTGAATAAAATAAGTCCCAGATCTGTAACTTCAATAACTCCAACAAAAAAAACGTTCCTGTTGTCATGCCAATTCTTTTTCATGATTGGAGTGAGATGTCGCTTCGCGCGCGCTTCTCTTTCTCAACCTCGAGAGATAGCTCTTGTGAGCCAGTCTTGTTCTTGCTCTGATACGCACAGCAAGCATTTCTTTCTAACGTTCTTATTATTTTGTATTTTTATAATCTATGTAATTATTTAATAATAATAAAAAACTAATCTCCCTTTACCACTGTTTTGTGCCTGAGTTTTATTCTTAACATTTGTAATTCAAATTAAACTAATAATGTCATATTTTAACAGAACTTAAATACATTGCTAGGATCATACTGTAGGCCTACTGTATAATTTATTTTGGAACTTCTTTTATTTATTTTTATACATTTTATAACATTTATACATCACTTTACTTTCAGCTACCCGATTTCGGGTACTTTTTAAAGTTTAAATTTTTTACAATTTTAAGCTATTTTACTAAAATTTTACATTTCACTTTCCTGTTAATATTTTTTGATATCTTGTTTAACTTTTTCATTTTATTTTCTGCTACAATTTTTTATTTGTGGTTTTTTTTATTTGTAATAAATGGCTGCTGAAAAAGTAATTTCAGATGGTAATAAATATTCTATTACAAAATTATTTCCAAACAAAACAAAACCAACAAACGATAGATTTGGGCTATGGCTACTTACATAAAACCTAGATAATAATCATTTAATTACAACGTTGTTACTCCAGTATTACACTCTTTTGTCAAAATTTAAAACGAATCTCCAGTTTCTGTATTGAGTTTCGTTTCGTTTACGTTAGTCATCTCATACCGTCTGTGCTACTAAAAGTTGATTATCAGCAAAATGTTGCGTAAAAAGCGTTTTACATCATCCAATGGCATTACCTTCCCATTGCAACTTCTTTTCCCGTTATCATAAACTGAATAATCCATTTATATGTACGCCAAAATACACATAAAGTAGTATAGTTGAAATTAACAATAAACACCAACGATTAAACAAACAATACGCAATTTTTTTCTATTTAGCCCTTCCCAAATAGTCAACATAATACGTATTAACATTTTTAAACAGATTTTTGCTGTAATCTGTGCTGTGAGCTATTTGTATTTTATTGAAACAAAATAAACATTTACTCTTTTACAAACTGAAAATACTGTACTTCTCTGCTTGGCAACGAAAGTCGAGAAGCATACAATGAGAAATTATCAGTACTCTCAGTACAGTAAACCTCATAACTCTTAAACGAAAATCAAAACGATAAGAACTCTTTGAAATTACCGGGAAATAAAACGGTAAATCGAGAATCACGCGAGTTGCAGCGCTCCGGTAAAATATGAGACAAGAAAATATTACTGCACTTATCGTGAGTGGAGCTGTGTGAGTAGCGAGAGAGCACGCGTACGCGCACGAGCGTACATACATCGAAATCAATTTAAACAGATACCGCTACGTAAATAAAACAACGTTGACGACTTTTTACAGTAATAATTATGGTGCACGATACAAAATGATTACGAAACTTGTTCATGTAAGTAACCATTGGTTCATAACGTCTGCATGTCTGACAAAATAAGAATTGTTATTAGTGAACCAACTTTGTGAGAATTTTGAAACAGTAAGAACGGTGTCTTAAATTTCCTCAATTGTTTGTTTCCTCAATTTCTAAAGC
The DNA here is from genome assembly GCA_034769895.1 of Magicicada septendecula. Classification (NCBI taxonomy): domain Eukaryota; kingdom Metazoa; phylum Arthropoda; class Insecta; order Hemiptera; family Cicadidae; genus Magicicada; species Magicicada septendecula. Next base: position 98,210,236 of record CM068367.1, read on the forward strand.
CGTGTCGCATTACATGTCACGTTTGGTAACAGACACACCTCAGTCCACAAAGACATGACATCGATTCCTGTTCCTATCGGGGGAGACGAATTCGAGTCTGAAAACCTGCCAATAGTATCAACGGTAACCTTGTCTGTTTCCGATGCAGCAGACTACCACAAATTTCTTCTTCAGCAGAACTGCCTATTGACAGGTTATAAAGAGTAGTAGACGTCACGTTCTCCATTCTTTACCTCTCTATATCCTCGACCAACCTTCAAGCGATACAAAATCCCCACCCTTTTTCTTCCTCACCCTCTCTTCACTTCAGACTTCGCCTCTATTAGTGTTCTCTTATACGACTCAATTGTCCTTTTGCCTTCGGTCTTATGCCTTTTTATCTGCTAGGTGCAGCACAGAGCTTCGAGAAATTGTATATTCCTCTATTAATTTTACTTTTCTCCATGTTTTCTCTGTGCTTGTTACTTCCTGTTACACTGTTATGCGCCGTTCGCTCTTGGCTGACCCCTCCGTCTCCTGCCCTGTGGGTCTCAGTCAAGTACCCTGGAAAATTCTTCGCTATGTAAATTCTTCTCTTTTCAAACAGTGTCCTGTCCAGTTACACTTGTCTCTGGTCTTCATCTCTGATCTCTGATCTGGTCTTATTTCTTCGTTCGGAGATCCTCTATAGTTCTTCGTCGCTGATGAAATCTCACCAACGAATCTTCAGAAACCTTGTCAACGTCCGTGAACGTCTGTAGCTTCCTACCAACTGTCCACTTTGGTTACGTTCCGTTTAATTAAAGCTGTCTCGCCCATCAAAATCCATTGCATGCGTTTTATGTGGACGTTTTAATCTACGTGTACCAAGATTCTCACAAACGTTACAATCTACGATGCCACGAACGGCAGTTATCGTTACCTGGATCGTACCAACCAAACCACTGACGACGAGTTTGATGTAGGCGTACATTTTATAAAAGAAGAAAAGATTAGCACGTATAGGCCTACCATCACATATTGAAACCACACAAATAATAACGCACTAGTCAAGAACTATCAGCTGAACCCTTAATTAATCGACCACAACTGCCAGAAAACCAACTCGATGAAAAGTTGTGAAACACCGTCAGTTGGAACACGTTAATATTAAGCCAACCATGTTCTAAACGAATTACTTATTAATCTGTACATGTACTGAGTAGATTGAAAAGTTTCAAATAAATAAAAAAAAATCTTATTCGATTAACGGTATCTTGCATCGCACTGTTTCATCAGATATTTTCCCTTCATACACAGCTACACAGCTGTCATATTAGTTTTACATTTAATGAAATAAAATTCTTATTTTTAGTACCCAACATTAGCTGCCGTACGTCAGTACAAAAAATAAGGCAATAAAATATGGTCTTGAGAAAGGCGAAACGTGTAGTATGCCTAATCCCTGGAATGAGAAGAAGAAGAAGAAGAAGAAGAAGAAGAAGAAGAAGAAGAAGACGATGATGATAATGATGATGATGATGATGAAATCTTAGTTATAAGAAAAAATGAGATGCAGTTCTTAATATTTACGTGTCTCCGTGCACATACGCACCGAAAATTAGGTCTTCATTGAGCTATGTAGGCTAATTATAGAAAGTTGTGTGTACGCGTGTTTGACAGTGTCCCGTGTACCGGACAAGGAAGTAGAACGGATATTGCTGTGTTGTGATGAAAGTGGAGGGGGACGCAAAAACGCCGAGAGGAGCGGAGATCCGCCTCTTTAACGCCCCATAATAGACACAACAAACATTGTAAAACAAACACAAATACGACCGACAAAAATTCTCTCCCATTCGTCTTCGGCTGCATTCCGCTTCCTCGTCGTTCCTCACCCCCTCTGTCACTCACCTCCCCCCGGCCAAGTCAAGTCTGGCTTAGTCCTACTTCCTTTGTTTTCAGTGTTTTGTCATACGAAATCTCGGTTCTGAAACGAAAAGTTGACATCAGTAACGGTGAAAACTTGTACTACTACATGTACATACGACTAACTTTTCATCGTTACTGATGTCAGGTGGCTGCTTCTATGTCGTACAGATCAGTACAATACAACTTTGTGAACGGTTTACCACCACCAGTACACCAGTGGTTCCCAAACTTTTCAGTCCCTCCCCCCCAAATAATGTAAACATTCACGGACCTCGCTAAGTTCTGAAATAAAGTAAACAGTAAATATGGTAGAAACTTTTATATTCTAATTGAAATGTATTAAAATCAAAATTCTCTTAACTTGCAAAATTATAATATTAATGATGTCAAACGTAGTTTCATGTGAACAATGAAGCTGCTTTTGAACAATTAGCTCTGCAGTATTGGGTTTACTGTCTGATAATTTCAATATTAAGTCACTCTCGACATCAAGTTTATTTCTTAACTTTGACTTCAAGTACGTGAGCAGGAAGAATGCAGTTTCACACAAATAAGTAGAGGGAAACACAGTTAAACGCTTCAAAGCTTTTTCTGCGAGTTCAGGATAGTCAGTCATTACATATAACCGGAAGTCAGCCACATGTAATTGCGAAAACTGTAATTTTAATGAACTGTCAGTTGAAAGTCCTGCCAATGAATCTTCTTTTTGTAGTGTAAGAGATAGGTCTAGTCAATTCGGCTGACAAACAGGTCTGCTACACGACATGATTTAAAGACGTTATTAAATCCATTAGTTTGAAATTACTTTTACTATTACAATTAGTTTGAACCCCCCACAAAATACTGGAACCTTCTACTAATCATTTTAAGACTCTAAAATTTAGATTTTAGAGATAAAAAATCGGAGACAATTACGGTATATTTTAATTTTTCTTAAAAATGTCTGCGGACCCCCTGAAACATTGTCGCGGACCCCACTTTGGGAACCACTGAGATAGGCCTACACCATACAGATCAATACACCATTTGTACGAATTTTTATATTCTTGGTTAATGTTCTATGGTACACATATTCCTTCATCTCGATGACAGAACTGTAGGCAATTTTAAACCTCGGTTGTAAAGCGTACAACGTACTAGTGTTGAACTATGAATTACAAAAAAACAACCGCGATCACGTTCTTCAACAGTTTGAAACCGGCCGCAAGCAAGCGGAGAGCGTCGAGTAAGACGTCCATTATCGGGATGAGCCGAGCAGAGACGACAGCCATTGTGAGCGTGTGTATGTGTGTGTGAGCTCACGCGCGCGCCCTCGCGAGGCGAGGTGGAGCGTTGCATGTCGTCTGGTCGTCGACGGTTGTTAGACATGCAACGAATCTACCTACCTACGTACAGTACTGTGTGCCTTCTCCTCCTCCGCAGATTGATATTGAAAGTGGGACCGCAACACACACACACACACCCTGGTGTACCATTTCATTAATTGAAATGACTTAGAGGAGAGGAAAAATTCACTCTCAAATGGCTGTTGGGAAAGCCATCACAGTAAAACACTCCCACGTTAAGTCGTGTGTTGTGTTTATTCATTAACAGACTTTACACCTTCATAATCAACCCCCCGTCGACGAAATGCCGTATTTGCACTCTCGTACGAGGCGCACTTTTTGCACTCACATAAACAAAGCGAATTTTAGACGTACACGACAATTTCCCATTAAGACAGTAAAAAGACATGTGCAATAAATAAATAAGTACGGTGTTGCCAACTTTACAATATTGCTCAGCCGGACGTGTAACTATGGTAACAAAAAAAAAAAACTTTAATGTAGGCCTACATTTATTGAATTATTGATAAAATCAAACGATTATATTGCAATACCTAGAATATATTAAAATAGTATGTTCCTGAGCTGCAGAACTCGCTCACTATTTTGAAGGACGTTCATTAATTATTGCATAAATTTCGATATTAGTTAACGACTTAAATTGTGAGAAAAATTACAAAAATCCCGATTTCTTTAGTAAAATAACAATTGTAGAGCTGTATATAAGAGACGATTATGTGTAAATGTTAAACATACGTGTATATAACTTTTATATAATTTTCCATATTTTAGTTTTTACTTTACCTACTAAGAAAGCACAGTTGCGCTGGTTTGGACGTGTTCAGGAGATGGGGATAGACTTCCAAAACAACTGTATGAGGCAAGAATTGCTGGGAGAAGACCCAGAGGCCGGGACTTGGGAGGACAATGTGAGGTGTTCTCTGCAGGAGCTGGGAGTGCAGTGGAATGAAGCCAAGGCCCTCCCTGACCATGCAGAGACCACAGTGGCGAGACCTTTGTCCAACCTCTACACCTTGAGGTAGAAGAGGATTGGAATAATAATAATAATAATAAGAAGAAGAAGAAGAAGAAGAAGAAGAAGAAGAAGAAGAAGAAGAAGAAGAAGAAGAAGAAGAAGAAGAAGAAGAAACTTTACCTGCTAATCGGAGGTTAATTTTTAAGTAGCCTTCGTACACGTGCGTGCGTGCGTGCGCGCGCGCGCGCGCGCGCGTGTGTGTGTGTGTGTGTGGCGAAAGCGTCTATAAGTGACAGAAGCAGGGAGAGAGAGAGAGAGAGAGAGAGAGGTTAGAAAAGAAGAGAGAGAAGAGAGAGTGAAGGGGAGGAGTTAAGAATAATGCGTACCATCACATCATGTGTACCTATAGGGTACAATTAATTGCTTGTTATTTTTTCCGTTTGCAATCAGCATAAAAACTAAACAATACATTAGTTGTTGAAGCCATCTTCAACTGTAAACAGAAAGAAGCGAAGCAAATATCATACAAAGATATTGACGTAAATTTCGCTCGTCGTTTTTGTCTTTCAAACGGGCTAATTAACTGACGCGCGCGCGCACAGCCACCGCCAGGTTTCAATTTTCCGTTCGTAAACCTCTCCGCGTTTTGTCTTCTTTCTTTATTCCTTTTTTTTTTTTTGTTTTTGTCTTCAACAGATGAAAAATCTTCTTTGTGTATACAGAAATTGTCATCGGGCCGGTTAATAAACAGATCAGCGTGAGATCGGCGTTGAAGCTTTGTTGCGTTCGCTTGATCAGCTTGCGGTCTATTAACTGCCTACCGTTGTGTCGTTTTCAATTCGCCCTTTCACTCTACGTATTGACAGTGGATTCCTTCGTTTTCCTGTGCGCACGCGGGCGTGTGTTGTATGTGCGCGCAATCGGTGATGCCAAATTATTGTTCACGAGCAGATGATTCAAGTGAACAAATTAGAAAGCATGTTTTGATCGACTGTAGTTGGTTGTACGTAATAGAGAAACAGCTGACAGTAGGGAGCATTTCTCTTCAGTTTTAAGTAATCAAAACTTTTGTCTAGTGTTTACGGTTTGCAATGGACGTTCGGTCAATCAACTGTCAAGTCTTATTACAGGTCCTTCTCTCTCTCTCTCTCTCTCTCTCTCTCTCTCTCTCTCTCTCTCTCTCCCTTTCTTCATTCCTTCATAAGATTTTCCCCTGTCGTTATCACCAATAATAGTAATCATTTATCTTTCCCGTTTTCTCTTTCACCTCAATCTACCCTTCTATGTATTATAGTACCATTAAAGTTATATCGCCTCGGCCAAAAGGATGACAGTCGGCATCAAAGCAACTGTTGTCAGTGGTAATTAATTTTTTATCTCTCATCAGTGTAGTAAAATTGTTGACACGTTTTTGCGCATCATTAAACAATGGCTACACCGACAGCAAAATGACGACGATACGACGGGTAGGCTCTATTTAAGGTGATAAGATGCGCTTGATGAATACTAATTGTGGCAACACAGCGGCAACGTGGACTCGAAACGGTAATCGCATCTTACTAAACGGTGCAATCGAATTGGTGCACAGAGACAGTGTCGGGAATTATTACGTCAAAGGCTTCCGTCCGTTATCCTTCTGGCCGAGGTAGTATTAGTTCTTTCTTAACATACGTCCAAACCAGTTCGCTTTCCTTTTATTATTATATTCCCATAATTTCCTCTTTCCCACTATCTTCTCTACCGCTATTTCGTTTCTTATCATATACGTCCAGCCCGTATTTTGCATTCTTCTCCGCATACATATCTCGAAACTTTCCTGATAATTTTATTTCCAAGTAAATAAACAAAATATAAATTCTATGTAAATATTTTTATGAGTAACGACGTCCTTCTTTTGAGAGGAGTACATGTTCTTTCAAAACACGCCCCTGAATGAATTTGTCACGATTCCAAAATGTCCTTACATAGCTAAAGGATACTTTCCCGCAGTTTTAATAATATGTGATGCCAATAACAGGTCTCGGAAACGGCGTTCTTAAGAGAAGTTAAAATGTGTTCTTTGATCGTATAAAGAATGAGATCGTAAGAAAAGGATTACAAGTTTTCAACTTTAAGGAAAGGTTATAAGATTATAAACAACGGTAGGAAAAACACTTAGACAGAATGTCAGGTTCAAGACTGGCCAAACAAGTATGGAAATGTATACCTATAGGACACGGGTGTGTGGTTAGATCCAGGAAGAGATGGTTGAAGGATCTTTGTAGTCGGAACAGGCAGCATCTTATATGCCATTCGCTTTCGCGTGGCACCTAAGGGATTAGGAGACCCTTACACACACGCACACAAATGCAGCTGCTCGCGTCCGCTCCGGCCGGCAGGTAGATGACTCATAACTGGGGCCCTAATTGAGTAATTGCTACTTCTTTAAAATATAAAATTTAACTACTGACATCAGTTTATTTGTAAACTTCGTGCAATTCCAAGAAAATGACACCAAACACGATACGATTATGATAATATATGATGTTCAACATCCATAGTAGTATTTTATATTTAATATACCGGGTACCATTAATTTTTTTTTGTTACATTTCGACATCAAAGTGTGTTATATATTGTTGATTTATTTTTACATTTATTTTTAGTGTGTTTATACACAGCATGTATCAATTAAAATGTAAACTTGTAGGTGCAGAATTAAAATAAGCTTACTTTTTAACCTCACAGTTTCTTCATGTAAGTGCGGGTAACTGGTTGAATTATTTTTTATCTTAATTATTGTTAATTCTACCAACTACCTCGAAGCTACAATGAACCGCTGTTCAGCGACATTTTGAAGTCTGTCCGGAGTTTAGTTTTGACTAAGCGTCGTTATGAAAGATATTAGCCGAAACAACCCTATGACTCACTTCCTGTTTATAGGGCATCCGCTTTCGACGACAATGAATATGACTCACTTCCTGTGTAGTAAGTAAGCGCCACTGTCGAGGGTGTCGAAAGCATCATTATTGTCGGTGGCTTTCCTTAGTAATGTGGTCGGTGTTGTGCTGTGCGTGGAGGTTTAAGTGTTACAGTTATGTCCTCTAAGTCTAAGCAAGTGTTACATTCGCAAGCAAGAACGATAGTTGCTTCGGTGATACAGTATTTTTATATGGAAAAAAATAATATGGGGCCTCTATTGGATGTAAGAAAAGTTTTGGAAAGAGTTTCATCAGCGTGTAATGTTCCCAAACGAACCGTCGCCCGGATAAATGCTCAATTGAAATCAGCGCTACGGGAGGAAACTGAGACCGTGGAAGATGATGCGAGCGACAGAGAAGACAACGTAGTTAATGAAGTTTCAGCCTGTAAGAAGATAAAAATAACAACGCCTAGGGAAACACCAGGAGGGCCACAACGAAATAGAAAAGTGACGGGCCTCGACGAGTTTGCGAAATCGGCCATAAGGCGGCACATCCTGCAGTACTACGAACGGCGAGAGAAACTTGTGAGTTCGTTGAAGAATGCGAGTCTGTTCGACGGCGGGAAGACGGCATTGCATCGTATTGTACGAGATTTGGGGTTCGTTTACAAGAAGTATAATAACCGAAGGGTTTTGATGGAAAAGCCTACAATCGCTTTATTAAGATGCCAGTTTTTACGTAAAGTCCGAAATGTAAATATTGAAAATGTTGTGTTCCTAGATGAAACATGGTTAAATGAAAATGTACATAATGACAAAGGATGGACCGACGATACAGTTAAGGGGACATTGAATGCTCCCTTAGGCAAGGGGAAAAGATTGATAATTTGCCATGCTGGAAGCCAGAAAGGATGGATCGAAGCTCCCCCACTCGTGTTTGAGTCAAAGAAGACGGGAGATTATCACGAAGAAATGGACCATAAAGTTTTTGAAAACTGTTTTTTTAATACACTAATCCCCGCAATACCCCCTGCGAGTACGATAATCATGGACAACGCTCCGTACCATTCCAGAAAAATAGACAAAGCACCAACTTCAAGCTCAACAAAAGCCGCAATGATCCACTGGCTGAAAGAGAAGAAAATTCCATTTCCCCCTGACTTCCGGAAGCCAGAAATCTACTAATTGGTAAAATTACACAAGCCTCCAATTCCAAAATATGCCATTGACACTAAAGCCACCGAATTAGGGTTCAAAGTTATCAGGCTTCCTTTCAAAACAACCTGGTGTTGACTCAAACACGAGTGGTGGAGCTTCGATCCATCCTTTCTGGCCTCCAGCATGGCAAATTATAAATCTTTTCTCCTTGCCTAAGGGAGCATTTCAGAGTACATTGTGTTCTTAATTATATGTAATATAATTATAATTATATATTAGAGTTTTTTAATACGGTGGACCAAAACTTTGTTATTAGAATTTTATGGTTTCAACTAATTATTCAATATGGAGAAGTTTACTCTTATGATTTACATGTAGTCCACGTTTCTTATTTTTGTAGGATAGAATTTTGTTTAGTTTTGTAAAAATTTTATTTTTAAGTTTGTAAATAAAAAAATCATTATATTGCATACAGTATTCGTGTGAAGTTATTAAAAAAGTTTTTATTCAGTATGTATTTTTGTTATAATTGTTTTTTATCTATTACTAAAGTTTTTTTTGTTTATCCATAAATATGGGCTATCTGTAAATAAAACCACGAAAAATATTTCGTTTATGACCCACTTTTGTTAAGATGGGGTTTTTAATTTTGTAAAAATTTTACTTATAAGTTTGTACATAAGAAAAACAACATTGTATTGTATATAGTATTTGTTTAAAGTTATTTAAAAGAAGCATTTCTTAAGTATGTATTTTTGTTATACATTTCTTAAGTATGTATATTTTGTTTGTTTTTATCTATTAATAAAGGTGTTTTTCGTTTATATATTAATATATTTTCGAAACGATCAAAGTTAAAGAAAATATTGCGTTTATATTCATGTCGTTTTTCGTGTGTTAATGTAAAATTTTAAGAGAAAAATGCCCATCACATCCAGGAGTAAAATATTTTTAGTACTGTATTACAAATAGGCTTTTCCATTTTATAAAAATTAAAAACATAATAATGTGGAATTTAAACTAAAAGGCTTAAAGATATTTCATCTTGTACTTATTTAACATTAATTGTAATGTTATCATTAGTAAGTTTTTATCATTGGTAACCGATTTTATATAATATTAAAATACCATTCTCAATTTTAAATAAAACTCGTCTTTTTAGTACTGCAATATGTTTTTTTTTTCTAAAATTCAAATATACTCCCTTGACGCTACATGATTAACAGTAACTATATGTTGAGAGGACTCATTTTTCTCGCAATTTAACGAAGATTACGAAAATCAAATTTTAATTTGGATTATCATTCAATTTAAATGTGTCATAATTTGTAACTGTTTCATGAAGCTGTATACCTGCGCGTTCGGGCAAGGGTGTGTGGCCCGGGCGCTCGTGAGTGCGCGTGCGAGAGCAAGGGTCTGCTAATCCCTTAGGTGCCACGCGAAAGCGAATGTAGTATAAGTATGCCGTGATGTGAAAATGATGATCATACCAATAGCATGACATGATGGCTAGCATCACATTGCAAAAAATTTCTGAAAATTTAAGTACCTTTGTATTGTAAAGGATGTGACTAAATTCGATGTAGCCTACAAATTTGTGGTTTATGAAAAGAATTGTTGTGGTGTGCGTATCTTTGATTAATGGTTTTTTTATTTGCCCTATGTTAAAATGGCAGTCCAGATGTTATGAGTTTAAATCTTGTAGGCACAGGGCTACGTATAGTGTAATGTCGTTTCACGATGAAATAAAACTTATGACTGTCCTGTGTTTGTGTGTGGTCACTTAAAGATTCGTGACGTTAATCTGACAAAGTCTGGCTATACGAAATCCATTACACACAATAAAATCCGTTCTTCGCGAGAGACAACAGGTGAGCCGGCGATGAAAAACTAAAATAGTAGGCAACCGATCGCCTGCAGTAACCGCGAGATCCGTTCTTTAATTTCAAGCCCCTAACACACATTACGTGTGCTCGTTGTGTGCGCGGGGCGGGAGGAGGGAAGTTAGGGAGATCCGAAAACGTAAGAGCCACGGCAGCAAGTAACGTCGGAATGGCCATCTGAGACCGTGGCGGTCCCAGGTGGCGGAGTCTGCAATCATTGCAACCCTCTATCACATTTAATTATACATGTTAATTGCTTTGCATTAGTCTTGGGCCGGTCAACACCAGGCCGCACGCCCGATCTGTACACACTACCACACACCGATATATCGACAGCGGTGGCCGGCGTCATTTAATTTTAAACCCGACCGAATACGCGTCTTTGGCTTGATTACCGTTAATAATTCCGTTAATGCACTTGCAAAGTAATGAACAGTGTTGTTTACTCTCAGTGATTTTTAAATCGACACGTCGACTTCTTAACTATGATAAACCTATACGAACGAAATTTTAAAAGATCTGTGTCCTTTTAAACTTCGTGTAGTCCATATTAATGTCCATAGATTTATGGTCGTTCCTTTAAATGACTGGGTAGGTCTACTACATGAAGACACATATACGTTGCAGTGATTACATTACAGACTCGACAAATGACGTATAAGATACGACAGAATCAGGAAAGATGTAGTAACAACTGAATTAGACATATTCTCTGTAAATTCAAATCGAAGATAATAGGCTGAATTTTCATGAATGGAACAGATCAGCCAACGTACAATATTTTAAATTTTTTACCTAAGACGACGACAGACAAGAAGGCAACAAAATAAATGGATCGAAAACAGAGATCGAAACACCCATTCTAAATGTCTGTTCTTATTCAAATTAAACTCGAAAAGCAACGGTTTCGAAGACAGTCTGGCAATTCTCATATCATCACAATTTTAAACATGGGCTAAACTCTTACCGACGTTCACTGTGTAAATATGGAGACCTGAAGACCACGCTCTTCGTTATCTGCGCAGAAAACAATGACACGAACATATCTAATGCACACACACATTGATCCCAATATAATAGGTTTTAGGGAGATGAATTCGGATGATTTGACGATTCGTGTCAAATATTTTTCTAAACTCTCTTCCATATTTTTTCTCAGCTAATTCAACAAGTCCATTTAAAATTATTTCTTCCTGTTTTTGTTCTTGTTCTTGTTCTTGTTCTTCTTATTCTTTGTATCTCCTCCTTCCTTTTCTTCCTCCTCTTTCTCTTGCTTCTTCTTCTTTCTCCTGCCTCTTCTTATTCATATTCGCCTTCTTCTCGCCTTCGCCTCCTCCTCCTCCCCCTCCTATTTCTCATCTTTCTTTTTTCTTCTTTCTCCTGTTTCACCTCTACTTTCTCTGCTTCTTCTTATTCTTATATGACTTCTCCGTCCTTCTCATGTCCTGCGTACTTCTTGATCTTTCCGTTTTCTTGACCACCTCCTCATCTTTTATCCCTTTCTTTCACCTCCTGTTTCTCCCATTTCTTGTTATTCCTTTTGGTTTCTTCCTCTTCTTGTCTTCTCCTCCAATTTGTTGTCATCGTTTTCCTCCTCGTCGTCGTCGTCGTCGTCCTCCGCCTCCTTCTCCTCCTCTCCTTTACTCTCCATCTCATTCTTGTTACCTTTCTACTTTTTTCTCTGCTGACAAGGGTCTTCTTTATTCTTCGTTTTGACTCCGTATTCTTCGTCTTTTAATGTAGCACTACACCCAGTTCCATAATCTATCCGGTGTGTCTATCAACGTTTCCACAGGCTGTTCATCGCTTAACTATACAAGACATCGAGGACGAAACAAAATAATCGACCAGATCTTTCGTCGTTGTAGGCAAAATTTAAGCTTATAGGCCTACAGTTAATTTCTTTGGCGATATGTCACGACGCATAAAATGCCATTCATAATAAAATAAAAAAGGCACGTGGCAGGGTATACTCTCCATGATCACAGAAGAAACACAGATATACAGCAGGAACTGAATATTATGAGTATACTCGACAGGATAGCCCAGTATCGGCTGAATTGGTGGGACCATCTTTGCAGAATGGATGACTGGCTCATCCCCAAACAACTATGGAACTATAAGCCGATGGGACGGAGAGGTTTTGGCGTCCGAGGAAGCGCTGGAGTGACCAGCTGTAATCTTTTCCTATTTGAGACCGGAACAAACCATCCTTGGTTTAATCCTTGAAGATGATGATGATGATGATAAAATTTCTTCCACGAAGGAGAGTAACGGTAAGACCGATAAAATCTGAGCTTAGAAGATTCACATCGGTTCGCACTGACACGTCAGTGTTAGTCATTGTTTGTAAGCGAATATGTATATTAGAACTGTATAGTCAAGAATGATTTATTCAAAACCTTGTTTGACGAACTTAACCAGACACTGTGCTACATTATGCACTGGAATTATAAAGGCGCGAGCGAGCGTTGCATTAAGGAAGAAGACGAGGGACGATGGCGGAGGGGGTAAATAAAGGGGTTGTTTGATGATCACAGATTAATTAAGCCAACCGTCAGTCTCCCTTTACGATCCCGCTCTTTCTCCTCATCATCATATTATTATTATTATTGCTATTATTACGGTTTTACAAACTCAATAATTCTTTATTGAATTTCCATTTGTAGTAGCGGCAACTTGAATGTAACTAAATAATAACTGCTTTAACTAACTAAACTACACTACGACGGTTGCGGTTAATAATAATGTAGGCCTACCTATCCCAATGTGGGGATACGTCGTAATGAATAAGGGGAGGGGCGGCAAAGATTCAAAGATCAATGAGATTAGTACCAACTGTAAATGAACTACTAACGACTTCTTCAACAGCAGCTTAATTCGTATCGTTTGAACATTTGACAAAATTATGGTCTGGTATATTAAATTTTATGAACAGTGTAATTTAAAAAAGTGACTTCCGAACAGATCAACAATGCTGAACAGTTCAGCTATGATATGTTTAGTTCCATGTTCCGTAAGGAAATGGAAGTATGGTGATCGCGAAAAAAAATCGTGTTCCAGTAAAGGGCTGATTCTGATTGTACTACTCTCAATCCATGAAGAAAAGTAATTTTCCGAAAAGTGTCTGTGTGTCTGTATGTAGAATTTTTTCTATGGCGAACGATAATTGCCGCAAATTCAAACAGAATCAAATATTTTTTTGCATATATCCCCGAGTTGTAGATGACTCAAGCAAGGCCTATTGATTTTGTTGAAGATCAGTTAAAGGGGAGGGGTAGTTTACCTGCAACGTTTTACTTGTTAACAGGAGTAAAGTACTTAATTTTGATAAATAAAGTATCCTGAAAAGAAGGTCATAATAATCCACTATAAAAATATAGATGAAATATCTATAAATATAAACGGTATTTGAGGAGGAGGGGGTAATTTTTTGAAAATTACGTTTCTTATGTCGAATAAACTACTTCATTTTGAGGGATAATATACCTTAGTAATTACTTATCATGAAAATATTACTCAATAAAAGTGTAAATATCAAAAATGGGGTTGATCGGTTAAGGGGAGGGGTAGTTTACATGCATTGTTTTGTGTTTTAACAAGAGTACTTTACTCTTTGGTAAAATAATCACTTTAAATTTTGATAAAATAAGTGCCCCGAAAATAAAGTCATATTAATCCACTGAAAAATGGTAAATGAGATGTCTATAAATGGAAAGGGTATTTGAAAGGGAAGGGGGTAATATTATGAAAATTACTTTGCTGATATCAAGTACAGTTCGAGTATTTAATCTTGAAGGATTACATAATCCTTACTTGGCAATTACATAATGATAAAACTATTACTCTATGAACGTGTAAATATCATTAATGTTGGAGATCGAGCGAGAAGGAGGGATGATTATCTGTGTAGTTCAGTTTCATTATAAGAATAAAGTACCTAATTTTTATAGATAAAGTGAGTCGAAAATAATATTATATTAAACGACTACCCCGCAATAACAAAAATATCTATAAATAGTGAAAAAAGTTTGAGGGTAGGGGATATTCTTTTTTAGAAATTATCAAGCCGAATTCAAGTTAATGATTTTAAATACAACATGGAAGTCATGTACGGTTCTCCATACCGATTTTTTATAATTATGATAATGATATAAAAAAAAATTCAGGGATAATTGGTGACCAATACACGAAGTGGTTAAGAACAGCAGATGGAAGGAAACGCGAAAGAAGTTCTACAAAGTGATCTATTTTGGTAGTTGAACCAGCTAAGCGAGTTCTCAGTTTTAACTTGACCGTTTGCCATTTGTCTGTCTGTCTATCGGCCTATATCCCTCTTTGGGATATATCTCACGATAACTTTTGAAGGCATCAACTGATTTTCGTAAAACGTGGCATGCGTGTCCATCAATTTACCATACAAAAACATTTTTTTTTTATATCGATCCCCTTCAAAATGGGGGGGGGGGCGACAGGCAAAGCTGTGAGCGGGTCAAAATTGTGAAAAAATAGCAAAAGCCCATGTGAGGTATCAAATTAAAGGGAATTTAAACAAAAATCTGAAAATAAATTGATTTCTGAAAATTTAAAAATTTTTGAACGTCAGGGCTCAAAAAGCGGGTGACAATTTTGATAAAATGCAGAAATTCATGAGTGCTATCATATTAAAGGGAATTTTAACTAACATGTAAATGTAGTGTTAAATTTTGGTAGCTCAGTGTCCAAAACACAGATCAAAAATTTGAAAACTTTTGAAAATTCCTCATAATTGTTATACTCGTCGTCGTCGATGTCCTCCTCCTCCTCATCCTCTTTCTTCTTCCCTACCCTTTTGGCGACGACAGGAAAAAACAGGTGGAACAGCATTCCTATGAAGAATAAGAACTCCAATTCAACCAATAAATGAATGGGTTTGAAGGTGTGAAATTATCACATCACGCGGATGGTGAAAATAGGCTCACAAGCTTCTTCATCTTGTTATTTGAATTGGCAGTCTCTGCAATTCCAACTTTGTCGTGCGCTTACTTGCTAAACTGCTACCTGTCATGCCCGGAAGAGGCCTTTCAATGTCTCCACCATTATCTTAGTTTAGGACTTGAGATAATGGTGGAGATACTTAAAGGGCTCGTACGGAGTACGACAGGTAGGCAGTTCAGTAAGTAATAGGACAAAGTTGGAGGCACAAGCTTCTGGACAATTCGCCAAAGGAATAGATCGCAAGCCCATTCAGCAAAGAGACATTGGAATTTAAAATAGCCTGTTACAACGAGACAAGAAGTTCGTGGTGATCCATAAACGGTCCACGTGGTTCCCGTATACTCATTCAGCCTACGTTAACGTGCACTACTTTACTTTATATCGTACTTCTCGTCGTCGTCGTCATTGTTGTCATTGTTTCCATAGTTCTTCTACTCATCGGTGTTTATTCTCTTTCGTCTCTTCTTTCTACTGGTTCTTCTTATTTCTCTTTAAGTTCTTCCTCTTCACTCTTTCTCCTCCTGTTTGTTATACTCGTCGTCGTCGTCGTCGTCGTCGTCGTCGTCGTCGTCGTCCTCCTCCTCCTCCTCCTCCTCCTCCTCCTCCTCCTCCTCCTCCTCCTCCTCCTCCTCCTCCTCCTCCTCCACTTCCCTTTCTACTTTTGGCGACGATAGAAAAAATTTGGTGGAACAGCATCCGTATGAAGAATAAGAATTAGGAATACTAGTAGTGCACTCCAGCGAGACATGGGTTCCATGAAAAGAAGACAAGAAAAGACACCTTGTATCAGGATTTCTTTTCTACCCATTCTCGTGTACTCTTCCGTACTTTTATAAATCTCTTCTGTTTTATTCTTCTTTCTATCCATTTTATTAAGTCCACGCCTCACTTCCATACATTCCACGGTTTTATAAAATTTCACATTGGTATCTGTTCATACTTTTTTTTTCAACGTTCTTATATATTGCACTATTAATATTGTTGTATTACGGTATTATTGACCTATCCAACCGATAAATGAATGGCTCTAAGACGTGGATGATACCACATCACGCGGAAGTTAAAAATCTTTAGGAGCACAAGGTTGTAGACAAATCGCCGAAGAAATAGATCTCACACCCAGTCACCAGAGACATGCCGGAATTAAGAATTAAGATTAAAATAGCTTGTTACTACGAGACGGGAACCTCATGATGATCCACTAACGGTCTACGTGGTATCCGTATAATCATTCAGCCTACGTTAACGTGCACTATAACTGCATCGTTCGCTGATTTACAAGTTACGAAGTCGCGGCACAAACTGTTTTTATGCTTTACCCCATGTATTACAGTTTGAAACAACCATTATGCAAATGTAACGGTCACTAATTTTCACCGTTAGCAATCTGTACCGTCAGTTTAACGGTGATTTGAAACCGGGACACGTCTGCCGACATTACGCCGCCACTGCTGAAGTCTACAAATCTATACGCTTTACGTGTTAAGACGAATGTAAATCCAGTCGTGCTTCTGCCAACCTTTGTTGCTCGCGTTCTGCCTCCGTCACAGAGCACTGTGTACGGGTCCCACTACGCTTCATGTTTCCTTTTTCTTGTCACCGCTCTCACTTATTTTTACTTCCATGTTCCATAAGGAAATGGAAGTATGTTGATCGCAAAAAAAACGTGTTCGAGATTAAGGGCTGATTCTGATTGTACTATCCTCAAACCATGAAGAAAAGTCATTTTCCGAGAAGTGTCTGTGTATGCGTCTATGTGTATGTGTCTACCTGTGTCTGTGTAGAATTTTCTCTACGGCGAAAGATAACTGCCCCAAATTCAAACAGAATTAAATAATATTTTGCACGTATGCCTGAGTTGTAGAGTACTCAAGGTCTACCGATTTTGGTGAAGATCGGTTAAGGGGAAAGGTTAGTTTACCTACATCGTTTTATGTTTTAACAAATGTAAAGGACTTAATTTTGATAAACAAAGTATCCTGAAAGAAGGTCATAATAATCCACTGTAGAAAGGTAGATGAAATGTCTATAAATTAAAAGATTAGTTGAAGGGGGAGGGGATAATTTTTTATATGTGTACTACGTTATCGGGAATAAAGAAGTAGTTTGTTGTTAAAATTCCTTCCCGGGCTGTTTTTGGCCGTGGTCCAATGTTTTCTGCAAAACCACACGTTTCGGCAGTGCCATCGACTGCCATCATCAGTGAAAATCGATTGCGCTAACGTGAGGTGGTATACGTTAGTGGGCACAGTACTGTGGTTAAGGCTGAAGAAAGAAGTAGTTTCTATGGAAATATTTCATTTAGAAAATGATTTTAAATATAAATCTTAGAACATGGAAGTCATGTATGGTTCTCCATACCGATGTTTCTGTGAGAATGCTACGATTCCATTTTTTTTTTTTTTGGAAGATCTAGTTCCTTATATACTTAACCGATATAGCTGAATATACTAGTAAGTACTAGTACTCATAACTTATTTCTAGTTGAGTAGCAGATTGAACTTGAACGGGTGCGCACACAACATCGCGTACAGTTCATATGCAAATTGACATTTTATTAATTAACGATCTCGTAAGAGTGACATAGTTTTATTTTTTATTTTACTATCTGAAGATGGAGCATAGTCTCCGAAACGCGTAATAGAAGAGTTTTATAAGAAGTCACACGGCGGATTATTGAAGGTAAATTAATTTATTAATTCGATTAAGTGACTTGAATACCAGATTAAACATGAATATTAAGCAGAATAAGTTTTCTTGATATTTCTAGTTCTTCCGTTGCTTCATACAACTTACTTATAACGATGCTGTCTTACACCTATATAAGTAAACTGATACAGAGATATAATAGGTAGGAATTTTATAAACAATATATGTTTCTTTCCGCATTTGGTGTATAAATCACCGCGCCTAACATCACCGAATCTCCACATAATCGGACGATGATCCGCTCGTTTGGTGTTCATTTAATGTTTACAGTGCTGTGGCGCGATAAAAACAAACGCGTGAAAGCAACGCGCGCGCGTGTGTGTCTATATTAGCTGTTAATGATTCAGTTAATGTGTTGAAAGTATAGATAAACGACAGCGCTTATGAGCGGCGCGGAACGCGTAGGCAATGTTGTAATGTATTGTTTTATTTGTGTTTGTTGAGCTGTTAACAAATAAACTAGTTGTTGCCGCCGATGATCGCATCACCGTCGCGATAAAAACAAAAACGCCAAACGAGAAATAAAAACTACCCCCGGCTCGGCGTTGGTCCAATTATTTTGTCGGACAAAGCGTTGGTCGGCGGTGATGGGCGGGCGGGGGCCCGGCTATACTTTTAATACATATTATGTGATGTTCGTCCGCTTCACTGCATAATCTGCGCGTGCATAATATAAAATGCGCCGACAAAAAACTTTCTGTGTGTTTGTGGCTGAGTACTTATTGCCACAGAGTGCAACATAAATATAGTTTCATGTATAGAACGAGAGAGACAGTGGGTGAGGGGGAGTAATGTTAAACCATAAAGTCAGTAAACAAGAAGAGAAAAGTGAGAATAGTATTGTTACGTCTGTACATTAGGATTATACAGATCGTCAGGTAGGCGGTCAACGCTTTTTCCTGGTTGAGCAGTGGAGTGATGCTCAGAGATTAATTCCCATGATCTATTGTTTGCCGTTTTACTCACAACACTCGTAAGAAAGACACCAGAGTCGACAATGAAACGTCGAGACGCCAGGAAGCGGTATGATTGTAAAAGAACGCACTCTAGCAGCTCCTCAAATCCTGACATCCTATCTGACAACCAGGTAAAGATAAAATATCACACACAATATTTAGCCGGTTTTCCCATAAGACGAGGCGATTCCTCAGCATTCAGTTTTTCAAACCAGTTACGGTATTATAGTTACAGATTTAAGTAGCAAGAAGGGTTATCGAACGAGAGATGACAGCATCAAAGTAGTATGTTACACAATTGGCGAGGTCTTAGTGTCTGACACTGAGGGTAACTTGTAGGACTTTTACATCAGTTTAAGAAATCATGCAGAAATTTCAGCCTTGACATATCCACTGTGAAACATACGTCCATGACAATATTCCGATAAAATCGGATCGTGGAAATAAGTGAGATCCTACACGCGCGCGCGAGCTTTTAGACAGATACATACATATACGTAGAACAGGATATATTTATAAACACTGTATGTAAGATACCCCTAACTACGTATACAAACCGTAATGCATGCAGAATATCAATTAAAGTAATGAGACAGTTAGATAAAATTAATTACAAGATGATAAAAGTAGCATGGGAAGAGTTATAACAAAGTATAGTGGAATGGAAAATCTCGAGTTCCTGCAGTCTTTGTCGCTACTTTTCCGTAAATCTCTCTGTCTCTCCCCCTCTCTCTCTCTCTCTCTCTCTCTCTCTCTCTCTCTCTCTCTCTCTCTCTCTATTTCAGTCTCTTTTACACGTGTACACGCTCCTCACTTTATCTCGAGTACATAAACGAGCATTAATTTAAGCATTAAATATGTGCCAATAATGTCACGAACTAAAAATAATCTACATAAATTGAGTGTGCGTCTGAGTTAAATGAACGTCTTAGCTAAACAGCGTTGTACATTAGACTGGCGAAGTTCTGGACTCTAAAGCAATGACTGAAAGATAGGCTACATGTCGCAATACGTTTGTAGGGTAAGTAATGCACTAATACTGTACGTGGAGTTCACGTATGGACCTCCCAAAAAAAGATCAAAAGAAACTCTTTACTTGAGATATCCGCTGAGCGTGCATAGATTGTACGGCGGTTTGTAATATAAGCTACTTGAGATATCCGCTGAGCGTGCATAGATTGTACGGCGGTTTTGTAATATAAGCTACTTGAGATATCCGCTGAGCGTGCATAGATTGTACGGCGGTTTGTAATATAAGCTACTTGAGATATCCGCTGAGCGTGCATAGATTGTACGGCGGTTTTGTAATATAAGCTACTTGAGATATCCGCTGAGCGTGCATAGATTGTACGGCGGTTTGTAATATAAGCTACTTGAGATATCCGCTGAGCGTGCATAGATTGTACAGCGGTTTATAATATAAGCTACTTGAGATATCCGCTGAGCGTGCATAGATTGTACGGCGGTTTGTAATATAAGCTACTTGAGATATCCGCTGAGCGTGCATAGATTGTACGGCGGTTTTTGTTTACGAGTAGTATTGCTATTAGGTTCGTTTTCATTTTTCTACATTTCTGTAAATAAGTTTGTTTATTAAGTTCGTAATTATGTTAAAAATGTTTTAATTCGATTCACAGGTTAAAAAACATATAACAAAATTGTTCCAGTATCATGAAAAGTTCTGCTGTTGGTACCACGTCATTGTCAAAAAGGTACTCGTTTAAAGCAGCTCACAGTGCTTGTACGTCATTCAAACTTTCTTTTATGAAAAATTTCTTTCAGACTAAGCTCAGAAAACTATTTCGATTACTTCCATCATATACATTTTTTGGTAATAATACAAATAATAAGGGAGAGGGTCGACGAGAGAGTGGACAGATAGACAGGAGAGAGGGGGGTAGTAAAAAACAATTTTTTTTCCGAGTTTTTAAGTTAAACATTAAGTTGTCTGATGTTAATGATATCAGGAATGGGATTCCACACGAAATTAGAAATAGGGCTCGAGTCTATGGGCCTTATGAAATCTCTAGCGTTAGTAAAGGAGAAACGGAAAGAGAGAGGTGGTGGGAGGGGGAGAGAGAGGGAGAGAGAAGGGGAGAGAATAAACCAGGTGAAATCGGGAAAGGCGACGTGTGGGGGGGTGCAGCCTGCGTATGTACAGCAGAACACAACTATACATTAATATGCGCGGTAAACTGAGCGGTGATGTATGAACAATATTGAATAAACGTCGGTTTTACCGACCGGATAAAGGGCTCTGAAGCAAATCCAATTGTCGGCTCGTTAGACTTCGATTGTGACGCCGCGCTTCGTTTTTGGGGCCGCGCCACTCCGCGCGTCAATCCGCAATCAACTGTTGATTCTTTCTACCAAACACTGTTAGCAACATTATTATTATCATTATCACTATCATTATTGTTGTTGTTATTATTATTATTGATGTTTATTACACACAGTGGTAACGACGGTGATTTTCCCCCATTTATTTAAATAGATAATTTAATAGTAATACGAATTCTGCTTGTTTTTAGATGTTTAATGTATTCACATATAAACATCTACTGATACACAAATATTACAGTACACAGTTGGTCTCCTAATACAGTGCGAAGCGCCTGTCAATAAAGTAAAATTATATTATACTGTATTGTAAAATATTTTAAATTGTGATTTATGACCGGATTAACATCAGGTTCGTGACAAACTCACGTAGCCTCCTTTTCGTAATATTCAGAATATTGCACATCACTCGCTCGCGATAAAAGAACTACTCGATGTTTACATCATCATCATTGTCGTCGTCGTCGTCGTCGTCGTCGTCGTCGTCGTCGTCGTCCTCCTCCTCCTCCTCCTCCTCCTCCTCCTCCTCCTCCTCCTCCTCATCATCATCATCATCATCATCATCATCATCATCATCATCATCATCATCGTCCTCGTCGTCGTCATCATCACCATCATCGTCCTCGTCGTCGTCATATCGGTTCTTGACGTATTACGCCATCTGCCGACTGCTATAACCGTCACCCGCATCTCTCTGCCCACGGATCCTTCGGCTATCATCTCCTTTGCATCGTCTTGACAATCCGTCTCCACAGCTTCTCCTTGGCCTTTCTCTTCGTCATCGGCATCGTGGTGTCCACGCAATTACTTGCTCCGATATCATATTCCCTGGCATGGTCATACCTTTGGTTTTATTCTTCAATCCTTATTCTGATTCAAATTGTTTCACGTATTCCGTTTTACAAACTACTGTCTCCTTTCGATCTGCCCATTAATAATTAACTGCAGTTGTTAATAGACTCTTTTCAGTACTCTGTTTTAGTTGTCCAGATATAATAACACGCGTAAAATATTTTTAAGTATATTTGGGTACAGGCTTTAGAGGCTGTTTGATACCACAATATTCCGTTCATCACGCATATGACTTTCTTACTAGCGTGTTTCTCTAGTCTTCCCACTCCCCGTTATATATATATATATATATATATATATATATATATATATATATATATATATTCTTCTTCTGGAATGATGTGTTGGGATAACCCTCCAATATTAACACATTTCTTCGCATACATGTGTAGTCTTCAGGTACTCTGCTGATCGTGTAACTCAAATTTTCATAGCTTGTGCTGTTAGTCTGGTAATTCGCGATGTACAATTCGTAGAACTAAGTTTTACGCTTTGTACGCCAATAAGAGAGATCTCCATGCCATCACATTTCCTATTCTATACCTTCAAAGCTGTTGTGTAAGTAAATTTTAAACAGCGTTAATCCTAAACGTATATTGCATTTGCCTTATTCATTCTGTTTCTTGACTTCCTTAAATTGCCTTCACTGCTAACTATGAGTCATAGAGATTCCTTTACCTTTGTAGGCCCTGTCCTTCATCATCATCCTCTTCTTCTTCTTCTTCTTCTTCTTCTTCTTCTTCTTCTTCTTCTTCTTCTTCTTCTTCTTCTTCTTCTTCTTCTTCTTCTTCTTCTTCTTCTTCTTCTTCTTCTTCTTCTTACTTCAAAGATTAGGGACACTACGGGTTTGCCTTTGGTCAGGACAGTTTTTTCTTTGTCCGTCCAATATCTCCTTTTCCCGTGGCTTGAATTTCATTATTCTCTATCGTATTCTATCAGTGCTTTCACTTTCAATTCGATGATTTATATTGAATCTAACCTATGTGAACTGTTTTACAGCAGTTATTTTTACTAGTTTTTTTTTTTAATTTTTTTTATTTATTTATTTATTTTTTTTTTTGACGACAGAGATAATGCTATTTTAGCGAGTACCTAACCTAACTTAACCTAACCTACCCTATGACTGATGTTATAAATGACCAAGGTCTGCTACTGTTTTTTCTCTTGGTACTCTTTAGTACTGTCTAGTGCACCCCGAACACTACAGAAATTTCATTCCACTTGTTTGTATTCTTGATCTGTCTGTTTTTTTTTTTTTTTTTCAATTTTCGTTACCATACATTAACACAAACAGGGCACCGTTACTTAAAACAATCTCAATGTTGTGTTTTTGCTTACACTAGTCCCTAATGTTCTCTGTGTTGTGACACAAATTTCCTGAAATTTATTCACCTTCCATGGCAATCCGTCCACCCTCGATAAAAGACACGTCCGAGTCTAAATATAAAATGTGACACTTGTTCCATTATACTATTATCCATAGCTACCTTCCATCGTACAGTATCTCTGACAGAAAATCCAGCACTTTGTCTTAGAGCATGATATACTTAGGTCATTAAATTTTGCTAATTGGTTCAACGTATGTAGTGATAACTGAGAACATCTCTCTTATTGTTGTGTACTATTTTAAATCATCCTCATACAACCAAACAATTTGAACATACGTGTGACTGTAAGTGTCGATTTCTTTACCGTTTACGATTCATCATCTTCATCACAGATTAAACCAAGGATTGTTTGTACCGGTCTCAAATAGGCAAAGATTAGAGCTGGTCACTCCAGCGCATACTCGGACGTCCCACACCTCTCCGTTCCCTCGGTTTATAGTTCCAGACTTGTTTGGGAATGTGGCGGTCATCAATTTGGCAAAGATGTTCCCACCAATTCAACCGATACTGGGCGATCCTGTCGAGTATACTCAGAATATTCAGTTTTGCCGTATATCTTTGTTTCTTCTATGATCATGGACAGCATACTCTGCCACGTGCCTGAGAAATCTCATTTCAGCCGCTTGGATGGGACTGACCTGGCCTTTCGTTAAAGTCCAATTCTCAGACCCATAAAGAAGTGTGGGAAGAGCCATCACCTTGTAGAATTTCAGGCGTGTTCCTTTATTACTTGCTGACTTAAGGGTTCGGCTAATGGTCCCGTACATAAGGTTGAACTTATGGAACTTATTCACAACGTCGTTGCTTGCATTATAAGACACACACCGTTTAAGATTGTTTCCATAATTCATTATCAATGTGATCTTCATAAACTCCCCACCCCCAAATTAATGGAATAGCCCCGATTTTTTGTGTATATTGAACGTCACTACTACAAATGTACGCTGCTGGCAAACGTCTGTTGCGACGAAAGTCATAACACTTTCATTCAGGAATAAACGACTAAGAAAACCTTATTAGAAAAACAGCGATTTGTTCATGGAGCGCGGTGAGAAGTGAGAGTGGCCCCACCAGTACATATATAAGAAGAAGGAAAACGGGCAACAAAACTATATAAGCGGCGGAACAGTTGTAAGAAATGGATGGCATCAGGAACGGTGCCGGGGTGGGGCGGGGGTATTGCCTCGAAGGGACGGACGCCGGCGAGAGGTGGTAAATAATGGACCCCCTACTACTCTCTTTCTCTCTCGCTCTCTGCGCCGTTGGTATTACTGGTATAAGGAACAAACAATGGGCCTTATCTCAGGTTCCTTTGTTTCCTCGCCAAATCAGCTGCTAACACTCACTTTATCTTCATTTCTCCGCGTTGCTTTCCTCGCGCGCACAGAAACCCTTCCTTCGCCTCCAACCCCGTCTCTCTCACTCTCTTGCCCGACAACTATCGCGTTCCCGGTCTTTTACGGCCGTTTCTACTTCTGTATGACTTGCTGCACAACATACGTATATCAGTAGGTTGCAATAATCCTTCAGCTTGAACAGAAATCTTATCGGCAGCACCGTTATTATACAACCGTTCCGCAGATGAATTTATAATAAACGTGACAGAAACGACCGGAGATACAATCAAGTTGTACTGTACACGGAGCGAACAGAACGCGATGTAGTTCAGTTTACACTTTTATTGCGATTTTACTGTTTTATGCTAGATCATTATTGTTAGTATTACAATGCTTCAATGATGTACTGTACGCGTTTCCGCTATGCATGGAGTGATATAAAGCAGAGAGATTATGATATTTATAAAGGAAAACAATTTTTACAAGTCTCATGAATCATCGTCTGTTAAAATTTGCAGAAAAGTTTTAATCAAACTTTTTGATCAAAAAGTTCGCGCAATTTTTGTTTGTTTGAAAAATTAAGCACTGAAACATCTCTATTTACAATGCTCCCTTCAACATAGCATTAGTCGGTTATAACACGACTATGCCAACGTTTTTGTCAGTCTTAAAAAAATTTCTCGAACGTACATTTTTGTGTACCCTTCAGTTCGCTCACCGATTTTCTTTTTACCCCGTCGTGGAACGTTCTCTACATTAACTATAGGAAAATAATGTGAGTATATGGGCCTATTTGAGATCGTATAACAAAAAATCCTTTATATATTTTTTTACATCTCTGAATTTCTGGCGGTAGAGCTGATTATCTACCTCCTACAGAAACCACCACTGGTAAATGTTGCCTTCTTGAACTTGACACCACGCAAAGTCTCCTTGAGTGGGCCAAACAAGAAAAAGTCAGATGGGGCATGGTCAGGGCTATAAGGGGGATGAGGCAGGATCTCCCAACCTACTTTTTTTATTGTTTCGAGCGTCAGTTTTACCGTGTGTGGGCGGCCATTATCGTGAAGAAGAATCGCACCTTTCCTCTGTCATCCCGGACATTTCTTCTTCAATGCAGGCTTAACTTTGTTCATAATCATGTCAGAATAGTACTGACTATTGATGGTACGCTGGTCTTGTAGCTAATCACAGAAAATTGGCCTTGGGAGCTCCAAAAGATGGTTAACATCACCTTACCAGCCGATGGCTGGGTTTTGAATTTCTTTTTGGCGGGTGAACTGGGATGCTTCCACCCCATGCTTTGTCACTTTAACTCAGGTTCAAAATAGTGAATCCAAGTTAGTGGTTATAGTGATTCCAAATCCAAAAATCTTATAACAGAACGCTGTTCTTCGAAAGTACTGTCCTCAAGAGGACACGCCATCTTAAATAAAACTGTATTGGTTATGTTTATGCAATATATTATTGAACAGCTGATCAAAACTCACAACGACGTTGCCAGGTAACACTCTTGAAAGTTTCAATCAGCTGCTATAATTAATTTCTTTTCTATAACTGTTTGTCTGTTTACTTATTGAATGACCCTCGTACTAATGTCATGATTATAAACGTGTCATCTTGCATAAACGTGTTTGGTACATAAAAGAATTAACGTTGTCAGTCACCTGTAGCGTCGTCGTCGTCATTATTATTGTTGGTATTACGCAATTAATCGGTAACGGATTGGCAAATAATCGCGGCCGGTGATTCAGATCAAATGTGTTTGCATACATTTAAACCTGAAACTTTTGTTATCGAAAACAATATCGATTGAGCTCACACACTGTTTGGTCAAACAACTGTGCGATTTTGTGTATTCACTCATCTGAAAGCGAATAAATCAATCAGCTTCCAGTCAGTCGGATCGCAGAGCGAGTATCGAATCGTCATTCGGTCGATTTATTTGTTTTGCTTCTTTTAAATTGTGCCATTTAATCTCGTTTTGTTTGTTTGTTGCGAGGGTGTTACAATTTAACGCGCCCCGCTACAAATTCGAACAGATTGGACGACGAGGAACGGGCGGTGCTCCGTCGCGCGTGTGCGCGTAACTACTCTGGATCCTGTCGACCGGTTAATGTATGATGGTAGTGGTAGAATCTTTGTGTGCGTGTGTTTGTTGGTGACGGGCGTCGGAATATTTGCTCTTCGAGGTAGAAGCTGATTGCTGTCGCTACCCAGTAGGAGGAATCGATAAATAAGCGAAGAGATGTGTGGAGAGGGGAGCGAAGCCGCGGACTGGTCACGCGGAAAATCGGCCACAAGAAACCGACCGCGCACACACATATCCGATTGTCAACACACGACACGCAGACAATAGATTTCACAATCATATTAGTTAGTAGCGGGGGGAGGGGACGTTAAGTGTTAGACAGAGACAGACAGTGAAACGTCGTCTTTTGTCTTATTTAACCCACGATACGTGTAAATTGACTTCAACTATCGCTTTTCTCCCTATTCATTTCATCAGATTTTCTGTTCTCACTAAAGTAGGGAAATGAAAATTTTCTATGTAACTACATGTTAAAAGGTGTATAATTAAAAAAAATATTGTTCATCTATAATATCGAACATTTTGTTTGTGAACATCGAAATTAAAAATAAAACTGGAATTAAGAAATGTTATTTCAATTACTGCGTGCGGTATTTTATATAAATCTGATTTTACATAAGCTAATGATAACCAGATAATATACACTATTACTGGACAATATCATTCTTAAGCTCTACAGTGCTGCTAATTAACGCCTCTCTTTGGTGAATCTACTTTTTTTATTTCTTTCTGGAGTCAAGGTTAATAATTTTGAAATGTAGTGTTGTCTCCTTGCCTGTTGCCTCTGTCAGTCGGGAATCTATAGATTAATTCATTCGTTTTAATTGTCACTCTGGCACGTTTATACATGTCACTCATCAGTGTTAACGCCGCAGTGCACGATCAAGTCTAACCAATAACGAGATAGCGTGGTGATACGTAGAAGACAAAAGTTTCACAAAAGAGGCAGTTGGATTGAAAAACATAACCGACTCCTCACATAACTGTGTCATTCTCACAGGTTTTCTTCAGAGTTCCTTATAATGTCTTATTTTCTCCAGTATACTCTTACTCCACTTCATTGTTGTCAAATGGAAGTCCCATTACGCGACTTACCCGGGGGGTATTCTGTGTTGGGGACATCTAACTATTATTCAAGGAAATGAGTCGGATGATAAACAAATTGTGAGTGATATCTGGAAGGTGCTGAAAGTAAGAAGAAGGACAATGGGAAGTGAGTGAAAACTATAAACACTTTATACGAAATTATCGAAAGTTACGATGATTAGTTCATAAAAATTCGACGCAATCTTAAGAATCAGGTAGAGATGTATTTTTGACGATCTAAAAAAAAGAGGTACTGATGATATTTGTTCCATGAGTGAGGCCTTTTAAGGTCATCCCTTCATCAGAGGCCATAATGAACTAACTTAAACCGACGCATATTTACGCACAAAATTAAATCTACCCATACAAATTGAATATCCAGTATTTTTGAGCGTGTCACTAATCTTGGAATGAGTGAGCCAGCTTGAGCCACTTCAGGTACTAAGAAGGTTTAAATGGGTAGGCCTATATTGAATTGAAAAATAAGTAAAATTTAAATATTCATTATACATTCATTATTAATTATTCAATATTCATTTAAGTAAGTAATTATTCATTGTGGAACCTTTTTATTCCTGCATCCTCTTTGGGGGATTGGTGATTAGCCAACTGTTTTTTTGTATTAAGGTCCTTAATTTATTAATAATTAATGACCCAAGTTTTCGGGTCATTGTATTAATCACTCTATCATAAAAATTGATTATGAAAAATCATGTACTTTAAAAGCATTTTTGCAATCACCTGGTCTAAGAACACATATTTCGACTTTCCTCGAGCATTTCTCCAGTTAACATCTCTGTCTGATTCCAAACCCATGTAACTTTCGTGTCTAATCAGATTTCCCAGCCATTGATATTGCATTTATCCTTCGCTTCTCCAAATTTTTTTTTTTCTATTCTCTGAAAGTGTTGGTCATTTCTCAGCCTGTGCACTCATGTTTCTTAGGATTCTCCTACAATATATTCCTTCATGAAATCCATATTTCTCCTTCTTTATGGGACCTACTATCGTACAATTATAGGAAAGTTACAGGGGCGTATTTACGGGGGGGAGCGAACGGGACCTGACCTCCCCCCCCCCAGGGGGTCGAAAAAGCTGACGAGGAAATTTTTTTAATCTCTTAATTTGTAGGCTGTTTTATTATTTTTGTGAGCTGTGTACATTAATATAATAGTAACTCTTTTTTTTTAAATATACAAACAGGTTTATTACCTAGCATTTGCATACACGTGTGAAATGTGGAATATAGAAAAATCAAGTCACTGTCTGGGAAAGAAGTTGTTATAATTCATGGCTAAAAAATCAAGGCGAATAGATATTAAACTCTGAAACATTTTCAGTGTTGCCTATTTTTTGATATATAAAATTTTCTCGATTTAATTAGAATTTTCTATTTTTTAAATTAAAACTGTTATCATTTTTAAATAAAAAGTGTAAATAAATAGGCCTATATTGTAAACAATGTTTCAATAACATGTGCTATTATTGTGTTATTACCTTTACTTGTGTGTATTATTATCGTTTACTTTATTATTTTAATGGGATTGACTTCAAAATGTTATCACACGTTTTTCATCCACTTTGAAGATTGTAATATTGATTAGCCTTAAGTTGTTTTTTTTTTGTACGAAGCCGACAGGACCGGACCCTCCTCGATGCAAAATTCTAAGATACGCCACTGGAAAGCTACGAAGAAGAAGAAATAAAGAATTTATTGATCAGAGGCTTCCTCCACGTCTCCAAAAGTACATATTTTTCAAAGGAACATACTATCTATTATCTTTCTTCTTGAAACAGTGACCGTAAACTATTCACTGTCTCCCGGGAAGGGGGCATTTCGTGTTACTTAAAGCGACTACTAGTTTCTGTAAGACAGAAAGAGACTGTGTGCCTACACACTTTGACTGCCACTTCGAGGTGAGACGTCACGTACATAACAATCAATTAATGGGCAACAACAAACACATGAATCAGTCTGGGCAGGTTGTGTCCCGTCTGCGCGGGGGGGGGGGGTGACATATGGTGATACGCAGGGAGGGAGCGTGTATTGTGCGTACAATTGAGACATATTGCCAATTTGATACACTGTGCCCGCCACCTTATTGATTATGTAACGCGCACGCATCGGTTAATGGCTAATTCTCTTTGCCCGGTTTCTTCGACAATAACAAACAATAATGGCACCAAGCGACAACAATGACGATAACGGCGGCGATTGTCGGCGCGTATCGGCAGAATTTTTGGAAAAATTAATCATTCTCGCCCCAACTTTCCTGTGTTGCTGTTAGCATACAGTTTGACCGAGTAAATTAATTCGTCAGATTCATCTGTTCTACCCTAATTTAGCAATAAAAACAGTTGTTTCTACAGGATGCCAAAATATGGTATAGCCTACTTTGTAAATGCAAAATTCTTTTAGTCCATTGTTTTAACTGAGTAATTTAAATTTATTTTAACTAATTGTATTTTTTTTTTTTTATAATTCAGTTCTTAGGTTTTCACAAATGTTTTGCTTTCCATAACACCAAGGTCTCGTCTGTTCTACGATGTAGGATCTTCAAATCCAAGAACATTGATGTTAGGAATATCGAAAGCTGCGAGTGAGATAATCTTTTTTTTTCATAAAATACACTCTCAGACTAAATTTAACGTACTTAATGCCAAACTGTCAACAGTACTTCTCTTACAAAAGTCAGCCGTCAGCTCAAATCGTTTAATCGCGACCTTCTTTTGCATTTCCACTGTATACGTTATTATAACGGACGTACACAATTTTCCTTTACTTACCATTAATATTTCAATAAAAAAAATTCTAAATTATACTGAAAAAAAATGCAGACATCTTTCGCTAAAGCGTTATGCTTTCATCTTGAATAATTTTCCCAAATCGTTATAGTAAAATGGGGAATATACGCACAACATTCTCCTGATTCTTGGAAAAAATATTGGATTCTCCTATTATATATTTATTGAAAAAATTCCTCATTTTTACAATAAAAGAACTGCAAGTTTCTGCCTGGAGACAATACAATATGAAAATGTGCAAATTATTTCGATCACTGAAATGTTTATTTACACAATAAGCTTATTTTACGACTATTTTAATAACATACGTATATTCATTTTTAATAATAACTGATAGTTCCAAATAAAACGTGCGCGCGTGTGTGTGTGTGTGTGTTAAATATTTATGTGTTTTATCTAAGTTCTTTTCATCGTTACTTTGTTTTCATTTAATACTTTACTTTGTATTTTTTTACTTTTTTTTTGTCATTATATTATTTCGTTTAATATACACAAACCAATGTATTAAAAATATTTGTCTCCTTCAATTCACGAAGTAGGTATACTGTCTATTCTCTTCACAGTACATCTCTCCAACATATTCTCGGTATTCCTACATCCCTTGTTCCAAAGGGTCTATATACCTATATGCTGCTTTAGTTAGCCAGTCGTTAGCACAGAATTATTGAAGGTTTCCTATGCTAATTTGTAAGTTTTCTTCCTGAAAAACAAAAGAAAAAGCAATTAGAGAAGTCACTGTTGAAGAAAGTACTTCATTCCTCATTATTCTGTCACATTTTGCGACTCATTCCATGAGATATTTTTGAATGCAGACTAACAATAGCTTGTTCCTAATGTCCTCATTGCGCAAAGGGTCTCGGCTTGTACAACCCTTTGTTCTTCTCAAAAAGCTCATGTCTGAATTTTGGATTTGTAGGCGCCCACGTTATACACCCATACTCGGGCACTGCTATTGTTTTGTAAAATTTAATCCTTGTATCTTTCTTCGTTTTATTCATTAGTGTTCTGTGTATCATGTCACACATCATCTGGCACTTTGATGATATAGTAACATCTCGTCCTGTTTCATTCCACATACCGATAACGCAACCTAGATAATTAAATTAATCTAGAGACTTGTTCTTAAACTGTTCTCTCAAGAACAAGTTTTGAAGTGATCGGATACTTTTCCCAGAAAGCCATGACTTTTGTCTTTTTCTTTGTCATTCCAAAAGCATACTGATTGCACAGATGATTTAAACGATATAAATAATACTGCAACTCAACCTCAGTTTGGTATATTAAGAATCCATCGTGAGCATATGAAAAAATTGTCCAAACTAGTGCTCTGATTAAGTTTAATGCCTGACCTAATAACGTCTCTACATGCTTGAATAATGTCGTCATTTATATTAAAAAGCGTTGGCGAAATACTGTACCCCTAATCTTACGCCTTTAATTACTAAAATTTCTTCAGCCCTTGTCTTTCCTGTACTTACACCGACCTCAGTAAATACGAAATAAGATTCTAACCACATTTAGCCTACTAAATAATGTGGGTAGCCACGACACCCCATAGTACACTATAATAATGTGGGTAGCCACGACACCCCATAGTACACTATAATAATGTGGGTAGCCACGACACCCCATAGTACACTATAATAATGTGGGTAGCCACGACACTCCATAGTACACTATAATAATGTGGGTAGCCACGACACTCCATAGTACACTATAATAATGTGGGTAGCCACGACACCCCATAGTACACTATAATAATGTGGGTAGCCACGACACTCCATAGTACGCTATAATAATGTGGGTAGCCACGACACTCCATAGTACACTATAATAATGTGGGTAGCCACGACACTCCATAGTACACTATAATAATGTGGGTAGCCACGACACCCCATAGTACACTATAATAATGTGGGTAGCCACGACACCCCATAGTACACTATAATAATGTGGGTAGCCACGACACTCCATAGTACACTATAATAATGTGGGTAGCCACGACACTCCATAGTACACTATAATAATGTGGGTAGCCACGACACTCCATAGGACACTATAATAATGTGGGTAGCCACGACACTCCATAGTACACTATAATAATGTGGGTAGCCACGACACTCCATAGTACACTATAATAATGTGGGTAGCCACGACACTCCATAGTACACTATAATAATGTGGGTAGCCACGACACCCCATAGTACACTATAATAATGTGGGTAGCCACGACACTCCATAGTACACTATAATAATGTGGGTAGCCACGACACCCCATAGTACACTATAATAATGTGGGTAGCCACGACACCCCATAGTACACTATAATAATGTGGGTAGCCACGACACCCCATAGTACACTATAATAATGTGGGTAGCCACGACACCCCATAGTACACTATAATAATGTGGGTAGCCACGACACCCCATAGTACACTATAATAATGTGGGTAGCCACGACACCCCATAGTACACTATAATAATGTGGGTAGCCACGACACTCCATAGTACACTATAATAATGTGGGTAGCCACGACACTCCATAGTACACTATAATAATGTGGGTAGCCACGACACCCCATAGTACACTATAATAATGTGGGTAGCCACGACACTCCATAGTACACTATAATAATGTGGGTAGCCACGACACCCCATAGTACACTATAATAATGTGGGTAGCCACGACACCCCATAGTACACTATAATAATGTGGGTAGCCACGACACCCCATAGTACACTATAATAATGTGGGTAGCCACGACACCCCATAGTACACTATAATAATGTGGGTAGCCACGACACCCCATAGTACACTATAATAATGTGGGTAGCCACGACACCCCATAGTACACTATAATAATGTGGGTAGCCACGACACTCCATAGTACACTATAATAATGTGGGTAGCCACGACACTCCATAGTACACTATAATAATGTGGGTAGCCACGACACCCCATAGTACACTATAATAATGTGGGTAGCCACGACACCCCATAGTACACTATAATAATGTGGGTAGCCACGACACCCCATAGTACACTATAATAATGTGGGTAGCCACGACACTCCATAGTACGCTATAATAATGTGGGTAGCCACGACACTCCATAGTACACTATAATAATGTGGGTAGCCACGACACTCCATAGTACACTATAATAATGTGGGTAGCCACGACACCCCATAGTACACTATAATACATTATTGTTCATTCGGTCAAACGCTTTCTCTAAATCAACAAATATGATAGTCTTACGCCATTGCAGAACGTTCTACATTTTTCTCGGCTATCCCAGCAGAGCCCAGCTGTAATGTTTGTGTGCGTACGTGACACTTAACATGCGTCAACAATCGAGGGAGTGTTACGTAATATGGAACATTCTCGTACATTCGACAAGCTTCTCAACTAGCCCAACGGCCGCGCTGAAGTATTCTCTAGAATTTTCTATTGCCTGTTAAGGACGCATATTATGGAAGCCTGCAGACTGTAAATAGCTCACACCTGCGGCTTAGCTTTCAGTTATTGTCGGGCGATTTACACAGTGCGTCTCAAGTGGTGTATTAGTGAAAAGTGATTATAGTGAGGAATTCTTTATAGTTGACATTATTATTTGTGTGGACAGATTTTCTCAAATTATTGTACGAGTATAATCTTGTTGAACAACTTGTTGATTTCAAACTGTTAATTTAGATTGATTGAAGCTGGTGATTAGTGACTTAATTGGTGTCTTATATTTTGTTTTCCACTGTACCATACGACAATCAGTGAGACTGTCGTAACAGTATGTTAAGAAATAATAATCTTCTTCTTCTTCTTCTTCTTCTTCTTCTTCTTCTTCTTCTTCTTCTTCTTCTTCTTCTTCTTCTTCACAACCTAGACTGTCTAGTCTGTTCCGCGTTCAAACTGGTCGGATCATCTCCTCTTGGGTCTTCCGAGGGTTCTCTTCCCTTTCGGCTGATACAATAAGCCTACCTTGGGGAATCTCTCACTGCCCATTCTGCTAACGTGTTGTTTTCATCTTTCTCTATACTTATTGATGATTCCACTTACTTCTTCAACTTTCAGTTCCTCTCTTATCTGATTGTTTCTTTTCATATCTAATTTTGTGTACCCAGCTATGGAACGCAAAAATTACATTTCCGTAGCCTGAATTCTTCATAGTTGTCTAGCAGACATCATCCACGTTTCTGAGCCATAATTAAGCGTAGTGACTGCCATGGATTTGTATAATTTTATTATAGACTCTTTCCTTGACTTGTGATTAAGAAATTATAAATCACTAAATATGTATTAAAAATTTGGTCTGTATTTCTTCTCTAAACAATACATTCGTATCAAGTGTAGGCGTGATGGGTGTGTTCATAGATCACAGGTGTACGCGACCTTTAGTTTAACTCTGACGTCGTATAGCTAAGTGTAGTTTGGCATTAATAAGCAGGTATAACGCTTGCTGATTTACCATTACTTATAAGGATATACACATAAATACACTTTTTGCGAACATACAGTTGTTGTTTCTGAGAATTCTGTGAATATCTGACGTTAAATTCTGCACTCTAACCGAGCGTAGGGGGAGAACACAGAGTGATTTAAATTTACAAATTATGAAGGGGACGGAATAATACGTCTGTGGGAAAATTAAACGCGCACTAATGCAGTTAAGGGACGGATTAGCCGCGAGGTACGAGTACGAACCGCGCCGCGACGATGACACAACAGACGGTGCGCCCGCCACCTACAAGTATCTTCCATTGTATAATGAACGAAACGAAAGACCGTCGTGCCCATCAATATTCATGAAGAAAATAATAGATTCGTATTACGCACGATGAAGAACGGTGTTGATTCTTTTTTTTTTTTTAATTTAATCCAATAGTATAAAGTCTTCTTAAGTGAAGCGAATGGACACGCGTTTACATCGGCCGGTAGGACAATTAAAGAGATAGGATTTGGAGTGGTTTCATGTCAATGGATGGTTTTGTCGAGCGAGGGGTGAGGCGGCTCGGCTCTGGCAGTTGCACGCGCGAGTTAAAGTGGGCGCGTTGCGTCGCTTTTACTAATTGTTAAATTCATTCACCGTCGTCCCCCCCCCCCACCTACAAACCACCCCCTACAAAACACTTAGTAAAACTAGATCGACAAGTGCCACTACGGGTGCGCGCGTGCGTGTGTATCGAGAGAAGAAATCTCTCTCCGAAGCAGTTTTGCATGTTGTAGTTTATTGTGGAGATCGTTGGTACGCGCAAACTTTGTAATCTGCTTATGACAAACTGCGTTCCATGCCTCCTAACTCTCCCCCCCCCCCCACCCACTGGGCTCTCTCTTTCACTGCACTCGATAATTTTATATCGGCAATAAAACGCCTTTATATATGGCATCAAATGTAATTACTACTATTACAACTGG
The DNA here is from genome assembly GCA_034769895.1 of Magicicada septendecula. Lineage (NCBI taxonomy): Eukaryota > Metazoa > Arthropoda > Insecta > Hemiptera > Cicadidae > Magicicada > Magicicada septendecula. The sequence continues at coordinate 98,246,321 of CM068367.1, forward strand.
TACAGATGGTGTGGAAAGTTTAAAGCTCTCAAATGTATCTCTCTTCCTCTCCCCCTCTCACTCTCTCTTGAATGCCTACGTATTAGATCGATGTAAGCAAATTAAATATGCCAACGTTTTAAAACTGAAAGAATTTGTCATTTTGTAACACCCAAGTCCGATTTTATTGCACACATACTAAGTACAGTACTTACAACTTGGAATTGTAGAAGTCTTTTCCTCATAGAATAGACTTGAGCCCGTTCTGACTCATATCGTACCGTCTAACTCTCTTACCAATTAATTTATAGCTGAGGAAATGTGTAGGGATACGTGCGCTCTCGCTCCTCATTCGGCCCACGTGGGACTTTCAATCACGTCTATTTTCCTTTCCCCTGTTTTGAACTAAAATGACCTCAAATTCGAAGTTGCTTCAACATCCTTTCCGCAATCCACTTTCTTAATTTTTGAAATATCTTATTTTCTGAGCAATTCTAGGTACTTCCTTATTATCTTAGTTTCGCTTAGTAGGTGTGTCGTTAAAGACATATATTTTAAAGGATTTCAAGTTTGTCTCTTTCTAGACTTCTAATATTATTTAAATTTTTCCATTGACACAATTAAGTTTATTTGACTTCCCTTATTTTATATTTCTTATACAAGATATAACAACGCAAATAATTCAAATTTGATACGTAGAATTATTTTAAAATTTGGCCAGACTTCGCCAGCTTATTGTGATTTATGTTGATGCGAGACTTTTCTCATAAAATCAGTAATTTTTTGTAAAGAACCCAATGTCTTTTAAGAGCATATTGTAATTGACATTACAGTAAGCATTTTAACTTTCTAACAATTTAAATGTAATTCTTGAAATTACAATTGATGTTGTACTTAATGGACACCCTATGCAAAAAAGAGAAAAACTGCGCACAAACAGTAAAAAAAATTCTCCTTTCGATAGGAAAAATACCTCTGCATCAGCTAGCAGTGTAAACAGGTTTTAAATCACATATGAACGCGTTCATCTTATAAGCCTGTATTGGGACCATCTACATTTGTCTAAGTTTTTCGCATCCTTGTTTTTCGACACTTCCTGCCTCACAGTCTGTTTTCTGAAGACGTTTAATGCTGGTTACACTTCCCATACCTTTCTGGCATCAAAATTTAGATTTACTTTATTTTGCAGTGCTGTGTTGGCGTTTATCCCCTATCTGAAAGACCAATCCTGTATAGTTGAATGAACCAACTTATCTTCTTGGTTCCATAAAATCTACGTCCACTCTGTCTTCCCGTATCTTTGTCTATTTATTTCCTCGTCTCTGATCTAGATTCCCGTCAAAACATGTCTTCTCCTTATTTCTTTTTTTTTTTTTTTCTTAATGTAGTCAAACATTTCCAGTTAATAGTTTTTTAGCTAATAGTCAAACATTGTTAATTTTGACTATTGAGTTTCTTATATACCGTAGCCTACATTTGCAGTTTCCGAGCATTTAAAGTAGTTTTGTGTATCCTAGATTATAAACTTTAACATCTTTCCAGTCGTCCTTCTTCACAGTTCTCTGTCAGTGCATTCTTTACGACTTCTAAGTCATTTTTTTTTCAGGTCCATTCTAGTAATTTCTTTGGTCATCTATCATTACCCATACCACACACATTACCGTATTGTCTTAAATGTTTGCATCAATTGTGCCACTTGTACTGGTACATAGACTAATTCTTTCTATTATTTCTTCATTCTTAACCCTATCCCGCTGTGTAAGTCTACATAACCTTCTCCAGTGTCCCATTTCCTCATATGTTCTGTAGTTTCCTACCCTGCAGCACAATATGTTACAATACTTCTCAATATCTCCTTCCACTACTGTCTTATATATTTTGATTTTTGTTTTGGGCCTTAGATTATTACTCCATAAGGTGGAATATAACTTTCTCGTCACTTGTTTCCCATGTCCTATGCGATCTTTTATTTCTGCTACACTTGTGCCGTCTTTTGTAACCATGACACCAATCTGCTTCCCGTTACAACATGTAATTCCGATGACAATATGTTAATTCTTAATTATATTTATCGTTAAGCCCCATTTATGGTATTCTTCACCTACTACAGCAGACGTTATCTTCATCTTCAGCTACAATTACTAATCGTCCGCGAAATGCAAAGTGAATGTCTATATTTATTCCAAATGCAAAGTACTTTATTTCTAACGTCTACATATACTTATAATCTAAAGTTTTTATTGCTCCATAAAGGGGAATGTAACTGTCTCGTCATTTGTTTCCCTTATCCTATACGTGTTTTTTCTTATTTATGTTACACTTTTTCCGTCTTTTCTAATCATAACACCAACGAATTAGTATGAATCTACTGCCTCCACAACTCTCCGTTCCAACAGTATATTTCTGCGTGTATTCCCGACGACAATGTAATCCAGTCTTATTTATTACGTTTTTTCCAAATTTATGAAAAATTATAAAAATATATTTTTTCAATAAAGTAAATGTCATTAAATAATTGCCTGACATAGGTAACATTTCATAGAACTGATACTAATGTCGTCTAAACAAGCTCTGGTAGGCCTACTTGTGCGTTATGCACAATGGCGTATCTAGAATTTGGACTTGGGGGGGGGGTCCGGCGTCCGGTCGAGTCGATTTTTTTCATACAAAAGAAAAAACAAGTTAAGACTAACTTTAAAGTGCCTGAAAAACGTGAGATAACATCCTAAAACCAATTTCATCCAACTATATTCTCAAGAAGAGCATTTGACAAACATCCAACGGGGAAGAGAAGTGTTGGAAGACCCCGTAAGCGACGGTTGGACGACTTCCATTGAGACTGGAACAGGCTGCTAGCCTAAGCCTTAAAGGATGGCAACGACGACGACGACACATTTCAAACTTATACGCAAATACTGTGTAATAAACCTGTTTCTATATTTAAAAATCGGTATGGAGAGCCATACATGACTTCCATGTTCTAAGATTTATATTTAAAATCATTTAAATATAAATTCAAAAATTTGACAAGTTTGACAAATTGAAATGAAATATTTCCATAGAAACTACTTCTTTGTTGCCGATAACGTAGTAAACATATAAAAAATTACACCCTCCCCCTTCAACTATCATTTTCATTTACACAAAATTACCCCCCCCTTCAACTACCCTTTTAGTTTATAGATATTTCATCTACCTTTCTACAGTGGATTATTATGACCTTCTTTTCAGTATGCTTTATTATCAAAAGTCTTTACTCTTGTTAAAACGTAAAACGTTGCCGGTAAACCACCCCTTCCTCTTAATCAATCTTCCCCAAAATCAATAGACCTTGAGTCCTCTACAACTCGGGCTCATATGCAAAAAACTATTTGATTCTGTTTGAATTTGCGGCAGTTATTGTTCACCATAGAAAAAATTCTACACACACACGCTTTTCAGAAAATGACTTTTCTTCATGTTTTGAGGGTAGTACAATCAGAAGCGGCCCTTATCTCGAACACGATTTTTTTCGCCATCAACATACTTCCATTTTCTTACGGAACGTGGAAGTAAAAAAGAGTTGCTAGCTGAAAAAATAATAATAGAAATAAAAAATTAAGAGAGTAACAATATTCGTCAACTTCTTTCAACCCTCTGGTTGGGGGGGGGGTCCGGTCTCGTTCGTCCCTCCCTCCGTAAATATGGTTATGGAACTTTATTCCATGTAGTACATGTAATTACATTAAAAATAATTATTTTTATAAGAATTAAAGTGTACATTATAACATGGTAAGGAGTAAATGCGTTTTTCTGAGCAAGTGTGACACATAAATTTTTACGTTTTAAATAATTTTAAACGAAGCAGACCATTTCCTCTCGCACTGGATTATAATCGTCTTCGCTCGCGTTTAAATACGATCAAATCGCTAAAAATTAAAACCAAAATACGTTTATTGTGAAAAAATTGCGTGTAAACTGATCGGCGTCGAGAGTCGGATTACACCGCCGCCCGCTCCTCCTTTCTTTTTTTTAATTAAACAAAATTTTCTAATTTCTTTTAAAAATGAACTGATTGAAACGCCATCTGGCGAACGGAGAGAGAGCGAACGAGGCGACTCGGCTGGCCACGAAGCACGTGGCTGAGAGCTCGGTAAACACAAACACAAGCCGAGCGCAGCAAAAACGCCATACAAGTAAAAATAATCAGCCCTTCGCAATCTCATTCCCGTCCCCCGTACCTTCACCCTTTCTCTGGTCTCTCTCTCTCTCTCTCTCTCTCACACACACACACACACACACACACACACACACACACACACACACACACACACACAGAGAGGCGGTCGTCTTCTGCCATTGTGATATCCAGTTCAGATTTCACATGATCATACAGACAGTACACAAGCAGGAAAACTGCTCACAGTGTTGCCAACATTAGGCTCAATAGTATTTGTACTCTGTGCCTAAGGCTTTCAACGGCAGTCGTCAACAGTGTTTGAAACAAACTGACTAAACTCTGGGCTAGTGGGCCGTGGTCCACTCTTGTTGTAGATGTTTCGGCTTCTCCTCTAGTGGCCATCTTCAGTTTGCAAAAACGAGTCACTAACTGACACGGTCTTCACTAACTGTGGCAAAAAAAAATCTACCACGGTCCAAGAGCCCGGAATTTAGTCAGTTAGTATTCGCACTATTAAAGACATATTGCACGCATTGAACGTCTGCATCCAAGGATTAAAGTGACCAGTATGGATTCCTTAGCGTACGTGTCCATCGTATGTGAACTGAGATTCAGAAAATCTCCTAAGTTTCTGAGAAGCCGAGTTTATAGATGTTTTCGGGCAGCAGAAACGAAGTTATTTCTGACGGCATAAGGATATTCAAGGGAAACAGCCTGTAATAATGTATGCGAACAGCATTACTGGTTCAATATTTTCTTTAGTGTTTCCATTCGACACTGTTCAATCTACGCATACTTACGTACAGAGCAATAATCAGATATACTGAAAATGTCATGAACAAAGAAACCATCCAAGATGATGCTCTTGAAGAAACCAGATGGCGTAATGATTTTCTTGATCTATAAGCCGTAGAAAGTCACTTGACCAGTGTGTCTTCAGTCTTATTGTCACATTTGCACCTTCCAGCTCTCGTCATCTGTACGTCTAACTCCTCGTCATCATTGACTGACCTCTCCTTGCCTTTCTAAACAGTTTGCCTTTAAAAATGTACAAAATAAATCCTTTACGTATAAATAGGGAGGAATTCCGATCTGACGATGAGCTGTGAAGCTTGAAAGCGCTAATCATGATAATTTTTATATAGTGGTGTGCAACAGTGATCATTCTGCTTGTCTTTTCCATTACTTTTAAAAACTTCCTTTCTGTTTTACTTCTTATAAAAACTACACCATTTCTTTTCGTTTCCGACCAATTTGTCTTTGTACGTACCTTTACATCCACATTTCCACTGCCGGTAGCCGGGCCTTTTTTTTTTTTCCAAAGTCCAGGTTTCGCTTCGGTAAAGTAACACAGTACAAGCAAAAGCATCGTCAACTACAAATTTTTACAGACTGATTCTGCATTTTCTGTCAAATTACTTTTCGGGCTGCAGGACGTGGATGGTCTTGTTAAAAACCAAACGTTTCCGCTGCAGCTGCAGCAGACGTCTTCAGTACCTTCTGTTCGTAGTCCTGCTCCCTCGCTGACTGACTCCAGACCGTCGTACGTATATGGTCTACGGTCGGGCAACTATCTGAGTGGCCGAGAGCTTGAGAAATTCCGTTCCTCGCTTCTGTCACCAACGGAGTTTCATGCTGTACCCGAAGATGACACTCCCCCAGCAGTAGTCGAAACGTCTGATGTTGTAAGAAGAAGTCCACGGCCCAACAACCCGGAAAAGATAATTTTACTGAAATTTACTCCAACCGTGAAAGTTTTACTGCACTGATGAGAAAAACTATAAAATGTATTAAGATGATAATTTGATCTTTGTCTTTTTGAATATTAGACACAAAGTAAAACGTTTTCTACTTCTAATGCAGGTTCTTTTGCCACTGACAATTTCTTTATTTACTTAATCAATCTTTCCGTTACAAATATTCAAAACCAGATTTCTTTAATTTTCCTCGAATTCTGTACAGACAAAACTCTTCCAAACGTTACGGGAAAAAGTTAATAAATAACCGCACGGAGGCAAAACGAAGTAAAAAATAAAATAAAGAAAAGCTAAAACACAAAGCTGGAGTGCAACAGCAACGAAACGAGGAGAGCTGGTTGAATGCAATACTGGTGTGTGTGTGTGTGTGTGTGTGCGCGCGCGCGCGCGCGCGCGTGTACAGCAGGATGTAGCGTTTCCAAATCCTCGTCGGCGTATCACTTCATGAATTCAATGTATTCCACCCTACTTTTCCCGCTCACTACTACACTAGTCTCTTTCCCTGTACCTCCCTGCGCCTCTCGCTCTTTCCCTGCACTGTTCTTTTCGACAAGTTTCGCGCGATTGTTACACACACACACAGACAGAAGAAGCCAAAAGCGGCGCGCACGATGTATGTCTGCATGTCTTATAAATAATGGATCTCTATACGATCCGACCTGTTTCCTAAGGGCTGATATCGCACTTCGTTCGCGCTCTCAACCAACCTCTTCCTACCCCCCTCCCTTATATACACACAACACTTTCACACCCTTTTTTCTGTTGCTGCTCTTCTTCTTCTTGTTACACACTAGTGACAATCATCCAGTTTTCTCACTTACCGCTCGCGTGGGTGAATTTGCGTGCCCGCGCGCGACGTGTTGTACGTGAATACAATTTGTAAAAAAAAAAAAAAAAAAAAATAAGGAGAAGAGGAAAGAGGTGGAGAGATCAAATTTATTAGGAGTCTTTTCTTTATTTAATAACCTCGTCGTCGCTTTTCCTGTTACGACTTGATTTGTCTTCTCTCTGTGTTCGTAACTCGGTATTCAAGGTAATTTCTTTGTGAAGGTTTCTTTCTTTAAACAAATCTTTTGTAAAGCTGAAATTATTGGAATGTCTTTATATCAACATAGGAGAACCAAGCGGCTAAAGTGTAGTACACACATTTGTGCTTAAATTCACGTACATAAGCATCTATGTTGAAAAAATTTGGTTTGGGGGAGAGTAATTTTTTCGCACCCGTCTAATATTCGCATAATGTCGTCACATATTTAGCTACAGTTAACCATCACTGTTGTGAAACTTATTGTAGCTATTGTTAAAATTATTATTACGGTTACGCCGTACTTGAATGTTTTTGTGGACAGACGTTTCACCCCACCATCAAAACCCATCTTCAGTATCACAAAGTATTAGGCAAGATGTCCGCCAATTCACCCCAGTAATGAGGTAAGGTTAACGGGTAATCGATACTAGACGGTGCTCACTCCTAATTAGTGAGGTACACTTGGCTTGTCGCCTCCGACTGAGCATGGCTTCCGGAGCTGTGGCCGAAACGTTTCAAACGACCGACCGCGGCCCAACGACCCGGTTTTTAATGTTTTAAATAACGTTTTATTACTTTTAATACAAACATGGCTCGACTGGGACTGAGTAGATAAAACTGTCTCATTGTTCAATAAGGTGAAACGTTCACTAATTGTTAATTGTCATCGTCGTCATCCTTTACGGCTTAGGCTGACAGCCTGTTCCAATCTCAACGGAAGTCATCGCTTATGGAGTCTTCCCACACTAACTTCTCTTCCCTCTTGGATGATAGTCAAGGGTTCTTCTTCAAAATCTAGTTGGATCCATTCTCTCTACGTGTAACCCCCACTCCGTTTTGTACCGGGAGATTTTCTCATTTAAGCTTCAGCTATACCTAGCTCCATTCTAATATGATCATTTCTGATAAGCTCTCTCCTTGTACCACCCTTCTCAGCCCTCAAGATCCTTATTTCCGCTCCTTGGATTCTAGATATATCTTTGGTCTTCCTCATCCAAGTCTCACTACCATGAGGTATGGAAATTACATTATAATATTTCAGTTTCGTCTCTTTCCTTGTTTCTTTCTTGAAGTGCTTAATGACAGTTCCACAAAGCGACTGGAAGAGACTAATTGTGCTTTCAACTAATTATTAATAAAAATAATAATATCTTAACCCCCAGGTTGATAGTAATAAGAAATAAGAAAGATCACGAGCGAGTTCATTATAGATAAATGAAATCTGATAGTATTTCTGTTAATCAACATCATATGAGCTGAACACAGACTTTGTACTGATGATTGGTTTTTTTCATTGACCTGTTCACCGCAACAGTGCACAAACACAAAACGCGTCCGTCCCACTGTTGATGCTATAGGGTATTAATTACGCTGATCTCATGGCTCGGCTCAATCTGTCAGTAGAGTCTATACTACTGCCTACTACTGTTTATATTGCCGCTACCCTTTTAATAGTTTTGACATGCACTCGTCGCGCCAGTTCGTTTGTTTGACTTGCTGCTAGTCGCCCGCTCCCTTATTAATGACCCGAACACCTGGTCACCTTTGAACGGTAAATGACACGGTTTACGCGGCTGAATGCCACGATTACTGACGTCATTGCTTGTAGAACTAGTACAAACCGTTATGTGTCTTATTTAAAACGCAATACTTTCTAGACCCCCAATGAAGACACGCGCGCGCGCTTCTTTGTTTATATAAATATGAGAAGATCCAGAAATATTTAAACATAAAACAAATACTAAATTTATACCACAATAAAGGCATATTAATACGAGAAATGATAGTATTTTCAAAATTACTAATTTCATAAAACAATAAATATAAATATATATATATATATTATATTTTACACTCCGTTATATAACATATTTTTTGAATATACATATATAAAAGCATAAATTTAGTCAACATATAAAACAGCTGTTTTGAACAATTGATTTGAAAATTTTATTTTTTGTAATTTCTTATGATAGTTTAAACTATCGAAACAGTGTAAAATATTCAAAAAATACAAAATTTATTCTTTAAGAAAATTTGTATTTAATAATAATAATAATAATAATAATAGAATATATATACAAGAATAATGTGAGCAAATATGAATGTAAATATGAGAAGGTATATATTTATACTGATGTATGGGTGACTAATGACTGATGATGAGGTTTTGAAGAGAGCGGATGAAAAGAGGATTCTAATCGAAAACGTTGAAGAAAAGAACCAGTATGGTTGACCACCTGCTACCCCAATCAATCTGGTTCATCAACCTGATCTAGAGGCTGACTGAGGAGAGTAGATGGACGGGAAGGGCAAAACAGGAGTATATGGAAGAGATAAAAGGAGGAAGAAGGTATGTAGTGATAAAGGGACTGTCTTCGGAATGGAAGAAATTGCTAGTGCTCACCAACCTCTGGATTGAGAAGAAGAAGAAGAAGAAGTAGAAGAATAAGAATAGGTGGGTGAAGTATAGTGCTGGTCACGTCTCATTCCTTTATATCATACAGCCCTTGTTGGTAGCTACCCTAATTCTCCAAAGCACAAAATAGTCTATTGGCATTGCATTTAAGTAAAGGGGTCCATGATTCTATAGGAAGGTAAGGGGCAGCTATGAAGAATGGGAAACTTAAGAGTGATACATACATTGATGACAGGCAAGACTGCTTATAACAAATGGCTCAAAACCCGACGTGAATTACGTAGGAAGAAGGCAAAGTAAGGAGGTACGTGTGTAAGATATTCAAAACCAATACCAGTTTATTAAATAAATTCTTGGTGTCACCCATCCAGATTTTGTTTTCATACAAATGACGACTGACTTTACGAAGTGTTTCGACGCTATATGCTACACATATTCCCAGGTAGCATTAGTTAAAAAAATTTAAACGATTCTATTCTAAATTATAGATGTCAAATAATTATATATAGTTCTATATGATTTCTTTTTATTTTGGGCCTCGACACTATTTACAGACGTTACGAAAACACGAACTGGTTTACAGACGTGAACTCAAAATTCGAACACAGCGGATTTTACTGTTACGACGAGGAAGACTGGTATGCGTTTCGAAACAAAACACGACGGCGAACAAACCCATGGCTCTTTTCTTGCTCTGCGCCGTTGAACAAGATGAATGCCGGCTGAACCCGCGACCTCACAGACAGTCGGGTCTGCCGCTGCCGCGATGATATATATTCACAACAATACCACCGCACAACAAAGTTCGCTACTGCCGGATTCTGATTCGCAGATTGTGTTTCTCTTTGTGTTAATTAGTAAAACCCCCCCGTTGTCGTGGTCTGCCGCAGAGAACTTGTATTCACTACGAAATACAATGCAACTTGTATTTATCCCCCTCCTTACCTTGCTCGACTTCGCCACCGCCGCCCGACCCTCTTCGCGCTCACCTAACAACCCTTGACTCCTCATTATATGAACACAGCAGAAATTATTTACTTACTTTACACGTATGCGTGTACCTAAGTGTGTGTGTGTGTGTGTGTGTGTGTGTGTGTGTAAACACAACAAGGAGTATAATAAGTCCCAAGCAGTGGCCACTAGCAAACTTAACACAGCAAGTCATTTCGTATATTTACAGAAATTAAAATTAGTACAAGAGACTTTACTGAAATTTCGCTATACGGAGGAATGTTTTGAAATATAAAAACTGTACGATAACAAACCTGATTTCTCCAGTAATGATCACGTTTTGCTAAAATTTTGACATTCAAAATCTGTTATTAAATAAAAAATGGATGTGTCGTGGGAGACACGCCAGAAGTGAAAACTTCACTGTCGGGAGGCAAGTGAAGTGATTCAAGATGTAGAAGGTTGGTCGTACGTATTTCCAGTAAGTGGGATTTTGATACAATGAATTAAGATTCAAATAATAGTGAACGGATATTAAATTAGACGAGGGCATAGTAGTGTTTATGCGTATTTTATTATAAAATATCAGTATTTACAATGAACATTAATAGAATAATATCACAAGTCGTATTATTTTCAGCATTCATATACAAACAATATGTAACAAATTAATTGTTTCATTGTGACAATGTGGTTTACGGAATATTTAGTTGAAAAGTAGAATGTAATAACGCAGTATAGTAATTCAATTTTTTACAAAAAAAAATTAAAAAGATAATTTTTTAATTAAGTTGATTGTGTAATCACCAAATCTTATTTGGTGGTGCTCTCTGGTGGCGGACTTGAAGTTAAAGTTAATGTAACGTTATACACTATGACGAAAGAAATAACATTGTGTCATCAGATGTGATCAAACGCTAAAGAGATTAATTAAAGAATACGATTATTTTTAATATTTTCATTATTCTTGTAATAGTGTTTAAACATTTAGAATATACTTACATTCTTAAAATATTACGTTTAGCTTAAAGCACACATATTTGTAGCACTGGGGAAATGTTGGGTATCTATGTAGGGAAAAGAGGTTTGATTGACCTGGCAACAATGTTTTTTCGTGACATCTATTTCGTTACACGTTGAATCAGTTTCTATCCTGAGAGCGCAAGGTGTACGGGATTGAGCCGGGGACCATAGTGCCGCATTTTAAGTTCTCACTTAAAAAATTAACATTATTTTATAAGACAAGATCCCATTAAAAAAAACGAAATAGTTATCCATAGTAAGTTATTGATTACAACAGCTTTTAAAATTTTGGGGGGTTCAGATATATTACCGCCCGGAAGTAATGTGCACAATATACGTCATAGATTTTAATACTATACACTATTAGATATTCGAAAGGCAGCTCATGAGGAGAATTATAGGTCCGGTATAGAAATGGAGAGTGGAAGATACGATTTAGTGAAGACGTTTGTAATCCTTTCAATGAAGCAAAGGTAGAAATGTATGAGGAAACTGCAATAGTCTGGATATGTTGGGAGAACAGACAATGGTAAAACGCCAGGAAGACTCCTCAACAGGAAATACGGAAAGCAAAAGACATAAAGGCCCCCCAAGGAAAAGAAGACAAGTCCTTCGCTCCCAATGGAATGAAGTTCAGGGTCAAGTAGAGGGGGCCACGCCCGGCTACGGGTTCTAACGACATAAGAGAAGGTATTTTGAAGTACACAAGTGAAATCAGAAACAAATTTTGAACAAATTTAGGCAGCTGAAATTAAATTTTTGAGACTAACAAATAAATGAAAAAATCAAATACTCTTTAATGGATAGAATGCTGTATAAAGCTGGAACAGGCAATTATGTCTTGGCCTGTACACATTTCTACTAACTTTCTGAAAAAACTGATATTTGTACACTTCATATAGCAGAAATTTCACATAAGACGACCCAAAACTATCCGAAGGTAATGGCTCTCCCCATACTTTTCTATGGGTATGATAGCTGGACAAAACCCAGGCCATTCGTATTCAAGCGGCCAAAATGAGATTTCTCAGACACTGTCGAAGATCGTACAAGAAACGGAGATATGCAGAAACTGAACATTATGAGTATACTGCAGGCACTGAACATTATGAGTATACTGCAGGAACTGAACATTATAAGTATACTGCAGGAACTGAACATTATGAGTATACTCCATAGAACTTCTCAGAATCCGCTAAAATGGTTAGATCATATTAACAGAATGAGTGACTGCCGTTTCCCCAAACAACAATTGAATTAAAAGCCGAAAGACGGATAGTTGTGGGACGTCGGAAGGAGCGTCGAAGTGTCCAGCTCTAGTCTGTCTGCTTGGGACAGGAACAAACCATTGTTGGTTTAATCCTTGTAGGAGATGATGGTGACGATCTGAAAACTAAAAGTTAATCATTTATTTAAAAACTTAATTTAAAAAAACACGAGCTTGCAAAGTTTATTTTATTTTTTGACATTAAATAACTGTAAAGAAACGGAATTTTTTTTACAATCGTGAGAAACTTGACTTTCCAACCAGTTTACGCAAAACAAAACGTAGGAAACATGCGTATAACTGAAAAAATGCAAACAGAATTAAATGCTCACCATTCCCGATCTGATGATGAGCTGTTAACCTTGAAAGCGCTACTCGGAATAATTTTTTATAGTGGTGTGCAACAGAGTTAATTCTGTTTGTGATTATAACCACTAACACAACTTTCTTAATTAAATTTCTGAAGACATACAGTGTATATTTGAAACAAACACAATAGTAAAAAGATAGTCAGTCGGTTATATAAATTTAAGTACAAGTTTACAGATTCCATAACTATAAACTACGGCCACATATTCGGGATCACGTGTTTCATATCGTGATTTGTTGGACGTCAACAACTTCCCGTCTGCAAGCAGACACTGAGTGCTCCGGCCGATTGAGACGTTCCCAGCGTAAATAACGCTCTGCGACGTTAACGTCTCAATAACCGAGGAGATAAATTTCCAAAGCGAGTAGTTCATCGCAAAAAACCACACGCCCGGCATAATTATGATAATCATAATGTACTCTATATAGTGGTCTATATAGCTAGCAGACTGTTGGACTGTTGTTTTGAAAGAAGGCAGAACTCCAGCCTGTTGTTAATAGTATTAGCGCAGTAAGTAATTGCACAGTGCTCGTCGTGATATATGCATATATAATTGAACGCCAACTAACAGCATGGCCTCATAACGGGCTGATAACAAAGTGGACAGATAAATTGTGGGAGCGAGAGAGCGCGGAGTGATCGCAGAGACTGTACGGCTCTCACAGGAACAGACTGAAGCAGCTTGGCGATAGTGATGATAAACGTCAAGTATTATAAGCAAAAACGCAACTCCACTGGCGAGAGAGATAGTCCACTATCGTTTGATGTCATTACGTTAATATAAAATCAACGAACTTAACAAAGAAAAACAGCCAGCCACTGCTCTACTCTGGTTCTCTAACCGCAGGCCATAGCCTAGCGGTGATTTAGATAATATCTGCGCCAGTTACGCGCTAATTATTCAAATCACTCCCACTGACTGTGTGTATGTATGTATGTCGCAAAAGATTAACAGCCTGTCACGTTTAGAGATAACGATGGAATGTAATAAAAGGGAAACTCTGAATGGAGCACAGAAACAGAACGTAGTACTACTGACTGTGCTTCATACCGTAGAAACATAGGTAGAATAGCCTAAATATATATAAAAAACTCTACTGCATACTCTATTAATAGAGTTTCTTACATCCACCAGACAATTTTCTGATCCAGTTTAGTCAGCAAAAAAACCTAACTTAGATTATACAAGATCTTAGTAAGACCAGCTGTGACGTATGCTGCGAAGACCTGGACACTACTTACATAATTTACATTTACATACATAATTTAAGAGACTTTAAAAGAAGAATTGTAAGAAAAATATCTTTGGACCAGTGAAAGAAGGCGAAGAATGGCGCACACGGAACAATAGGGATTTGGAGAAATTGATAGATGGCAAGGACATAGAGAGGTTTATCAAGTCTATGAGGATCAGCTGGTTGGGACATGTGATGTGCATCCAGGACGACAGAATGACCAAAGGAATTCTTAGAGGGACAACAGATGGGCAAAGAAGGAAAGAAAGACCTAGAAGAAGGTGGCAAGAGGACGTAGAAGATGACCTCAGGAGGATGGGTATCGGGAATTGGAGGCGGAGGCTGGAGGACCGGGGTATTTGGAGGCGACTAGTCGTGGATGCCAAGGCTCATCGTGGGCTGTAGCTCCAAAGGGTCAGTCAGTCAGTCAGTCAGTCAGTCAGTCAATGGGAAACTATATTGGTCACGCCGTATAAAATTAAAAATGTCACTTGAAAACCAAATCATATTATGGTGCACAGACATCGGCCGTAAGTAAGCGTATTTAAATATACTAGTATTTTCCTTGAGCTTCAGAATTCGCTATTTTCAACAAAGTACCCGTACATTAACTACTGGAACAATTCTGATATTAAATAATTTTTCAGTTATCAGAATCCCGATTACCCTACTACAGTGGTTCCCAAACTTTTCAGTCCGCGGACCTCCCTCAAAAAATTAAACATTTCACGGAACCAGTGTGAGTTATGAAATAAACAGACAGTAAATATGATACAAACTCTTATATTTTAATTGAAATGTATTAAAATCAAAATTCTCTTAACTTGCAAAATTATAATATTAATGATATCAAACATAGTTTAATGTGAACAATGACGCTGATTTTGAACAATTAGCTCTCCAGTATTAGGTTTAATGTCTGATAATTTCAATATTAAGTCACTCTCGACATCAAGTTTATTTCTTAACTTTGCCAACTTCGGCTCTATCTTTCCAGCCACACGTGGCGATCCAGCTACTTAGGCGTAACACGGAAAAACGTTATACTTAGATACAGTGCTTATTAGCAAGATACATTTCGCGACCAGTTCTGCATTGATGCGGCGCTCTAGTCAGTTCGCAACAGATCCGCTACACAACATGATTTAAAGCCATTAGTCTGATATTACTTTTACAATAATTGCTATTAGTTTGAACCAAAAAAAAATACAGGAATATTCTACTAATTGTTTTAAGATTCTAACATTCAGATTTTAGACTATAAAAAATCGGAGAAAATTATGGTATATTCTATTTTGTCTTAAAAGTGTTCGCGGACACCACTTTGGGAACAACTGCCCTACTATTTTTTGTTTGGTAAAGTGGCAGTTGTAGAGCAATCATACAATAAACGCTGAAAATCCCTAACAATTGGATTTGTGTTAAAATTCCCATTAGTCTAACACCTAGTAGGATTTTTATAAGTTTTACAAATTTTTGATCTCACTTTTGAACCCTGGGATCAAAAAATTTTTGAATTTCCAATACTCTACATTATATTCAGTTTCTGGTTAAAATTCTCTTTTATTTGATACCCTACATAGAATTTGCAATTTCATCAAAGTTTTGCCCAACTTCTTGACCCCCGGCGTCCATACATTTTGAAATTTTCTGCTTTACCACATATTTTGGTAAAATGAACGGCTTGATACTAACATTTGTATCAGCTAAATTTAATTTAATATAATAATATTATATTACAATAATTATATTATATTATAGTAGCCATAATGTGAATAAATCTGGCTTAACCCATTAAAGTTAACCTACGAAATGAACTGGCAAACGAACTTCACTTCTATCTCGTATTGAATCATTTATTTCACTACTTTTTCTTAGCACAACATAAGACATAAAATCTTGAATTGTACTAGTCATATTGAGAAAGATATGAGACCTAATGTCTCCTTCATTGATACTTTTGTTCACTCGTGTACTTTCTATCTTCTTTCACATCTAGAAGAATACATTAATATTCAATTGGCATATAGAGTCATACAACGTCATACTGAGGACGATAATGTCACGTATTTTGATAATTTTGTTCGTCAAATTTCTATTCTCTTCAAGGTCATCTTGAATGTTAAGAGCATCTGCAAAATATTTTATAGTGCACTCGAAAACTGGACAACACAGACTGTGACAAATAGTTCAATATAGGCCTACTTCTATATGCATTTATGCACCCAGTGTTATCTGTCCTCCCTAAATTTCCATTTCAAACAACACTGCTAACGCTATTGCTAGGAAGATTTTTAAAGAAAAGCCAACAATACAAGACGCATACATATATATATATATATATATATTGCAACATTTTAAATACCAACATTTAAGTGCATACCAACATTTTAAATTTGTGGAGTCCCACGTTCTTTGGGACGCCAAAAGGTGACAAATTACCCTTCTTTGTGTATTTTAATCTGTAGATTAATTTAATTCATACTCTTTATATAACATTCCTATAATGGCGTGTATGTATTTGGGGTTCAGGTGTATCTGTAATAATAACTCTATGTAACTTGTAATGGTATTTCAAATTTATTTAGTAATAATGAAATTGTGCGCAAGGCACTTGATCGACTTAAAAACATTCATTATTGCTTTGTTACTATGCCGTAAGGATTACGCTGTATACATCCTTACTGACTAAATATTCTATTCTAATAATTACTTTATTAAAATATCATTTCCTGACTACTCAGATAATTAGTGTGCTTCTAAATATCAATGCTTAAATATCTCTTTTTTTAGATATTGTAACGAAATTTAACATATTAATAGCTACTGAATTATCTTTCTTTTTCAGTACTGATTTATAAAACTCTACTTTTTTTACTTAAATGCTTTGCATTCTTTTCATTTCAATACTAATTTGAGCTCTTGTTTACGTTAATTTTACTTCGATAATATCTACCATTTTAACTCTATATTTACAAGAAACATTGGCTCTTAACTTTAAAATAAAACAATAATGATTTTAATTGTCTTGAGTTAATTGTTCGACTAAGAGATAAATAAGTTGTTTATCACCTTATTGTTGTCAGTCAACCTCAATCGCAATCGATCCATCTTTAATCGTCCTCGTCTCGAACTCCAGCATCAATTCCTCTTGTCCAGCGTCGCTTCTCTTGTCCAGCGTCGTTTCCAGACTTCAGTAATGTTCCTCTTGTCCAGCGTCGCTTCTCTTGTCCAGCGTCGTTTCCAGACTTCAGTAATGTTCCTCTTGTCCAGCGCAGCCGCTCTACACTCCAGCGTCGTCTCGCTCTCCGGAACTTCATGTTACTTCTTTTCGTGATGTTTCGGACGTCAGTTGATCATATAGATTATATGGATTTTCTTCTCGTGTATTTCTGTTACTATTTAAAACTGATTGTATTTACAACTCAGTTACATAGTTGTATGTAACTGGAAGGATGAAACTACTTACAAAAAAATAAATACTCCGTGCGGACGGGCAGAAGCTCCCGCTGCAACGGTGGGTGATCAAAAAAGATACAACTGTAGCGTGTGTGTCCTATTTATACCCACGTCTTGGTTAACACCTGCAGTTGTACGAAATCGACATGTCTGAAATGTCTCTGGGTTTTGTTCCCCCACTCCTCGTCAATTTCGCTATTTCTTATATTTCTGCGAATTGCAGAGTCCTGTAAGTATACTCTTATACCCATCTTATAACTATTTTCACTACCCATGTTGACTGTACTTTTGGACATTGTAACTTAACCCTTTCGATCAGTACACAGTTATTTCGCCACTACACTCGTACGGTGTGTCCCTTTCACGTGGTTTTCGTACACAGTATGTAGTTAATTTTATTACATTTTATTGTGTCTTTGGATTTTACTCCTTATTTATAGTTTATGAATAATTACGGAAAAACAGTAATTACGCAATTATTCATACTGGGGTGGCAAACTCGCCTGCATAGACTTGCGTCACACACACATGCAAAATACTGTTGTACACACTTTCAGTTACATCTGTTTGTGTGTACAAGTCGATTCAGGTCGAAACACCTGTCCATATTTTTGTCTGAGCCAAGCTTGCAATCCCTGACATGCTTACTTCTAATACATTATTAATTATTTTACAATTTATTATGTATATTTAAATTTTTATATGCAATGCTCAGTACAGCACTTATCTGTACTGTCGCAATATATATATATATATATATATATATATTTTATATATATATATATTGCAACAGAACACAGGATATAAGTTTCATATAATAGGGATACTAATGCTGTAACACATTCTCTGACGGCCATAGACATGTTATAAATTGATTTTGTTCTTTTCTTTGTAAAGTAGTCATAAGTTTTGAATTAAGGTATGAATAAAAACGTGTGTTATGTCAAAATATTCATAATTTTATACTCTTTTATGTTAAGTGAAATATTTGTGTGTAAGTACGCGGGTGAGCGTGTGATTAACAGTTTTTTTTTAAATAACTTCGTTAATAATTGACATTTCTTTTTGAAACTTGGACAGGGTATTCTCAGTATTGAAAGCTACATTATCCATATACTCAGTACTCCAAATCTATAATTTTTATGTTTTTTTTTTTTATGAAATCTGTTTGTCTTTTAACTCGTTGTCTCCAAGAGGGTAATAAAATTTGTAGATTAAATCTAGACAGGCCTTCGCAGAATCGGACAGAGTTTTAACTTGAAGTCTGTCTATCACAGTGACCATCTATGACGTTGCTAGATTTTCCACCAATCAAAAGGTCTAAAATTTATTTGAGTCGGTGCTCTGCCGAGTACGGATGGGTCAGTTCACTCCGAAGTCTTGTCATAGAAAGACGTACTGACTGTCGCGAGTTTTTCGTGTCAGGACAAGTCTATTTCTATGAGACTTACTACTTTGGTAGACGGTACGAGTTTATCGTAGTCGTAGCCATATCGAAGAACTCAACAAAATTTAAATAGATCTTATTTAGTGCTTTTGCGTGTACAGTGGAAGATTTCCGGTCTAGGGGTAGTAATACTGACCGTGGTATTTCTGAATGTAACGCGAGAACACTTGAAGAATCAGGAATTGTGTAAGCCAAATACACATGATCTATTTGTACCCAGTTAGAACCCTAAGAGTAAATTCATAATAAACAATGGTCCGATAACGGAGCGCGTGTGTGCGTGACGTAGTGAACGACGTAGAGGTCATCGAGCGACGCGCAGAGGAACAGCGAGAGCGGCTGCCAGATGTCTACATAACCATTGGAATTCTACGCACAAATAACCTTATATGTAAAACAACCCGATAGACTCTTTTATTTAAAGGCAATTAAATAATAAACAATTTTATGTTATAACTCAATAAGACAATAATAATTATTAATGTGTTAATTAATAAAATTTTGTTACCTCCAGGGGTATAGACTCTGTATTGATAATTTCAATTAACCTATCTATGCATTTATAAATTTGTATCCCTGCAATATATATTCAGTGAAATCATATAGACAAAAATTAGCTCAGAGGAATTAAACAATCTTTTAGCACACTTTCACGTGCTGTGTGCGTGTGAAGGGGTTGGGCGCGTGTAAAAGTGTACCAGACTATCATCAGTTTCTTGTTTCTCTTTGCAGTAGTAGGACTAGTTGTTATTCAGCCCGCGCTGCCAACCAAATTGGCCTACGTAAAACACACACGCATAAACGCTGGCAATGTATTTATTGCAACCCGTTTCTTACAGTCACCTGAGCACTGACCAAGCACACGTCATTATCTCTTAACTGTAAACACTATGTGGTCGATTCACTCCGGTTATAAATATTTATTTTAATATTTGCCTTTAAACGTTTATTTGGAAACAGTATAGTACATTTCTTAACCTAAGAAGGAAAATATCCGATAACAATTGTTATCAGGCAGGTTTGAAAAGCCAACTATTTATTTATTTCAAATCCTAACGACAAAGTGCTTAAAATCTAAAACTCATCTATACAGTGACGTAACCATTAGCTGCCCCTGGGGAGGGGATAGGACTAGCTTCTGGGGGGGGGGGGGGTACGACTAGAGTTTAGATTGAAGCTTAGACTCCTTATTTTGCTCAGGACAAATGAGAAATTCGTGATGCTTGCCATGCCATATAATTTTATAAATTCTTTGTGTCTCAAAGTTTTTGAGTAAACAGACGTGAAGTTGTTTACCAGATGTTGAGTGACTGTCATTATTAAAAAAATTCTAACTTTATTTTATTAATTTACAAATATTGTAATCATTTCATTTCTACAATTATCTATAACCTTTATTTTAACACAAGCAACTGGCTTAGAAATTGGCCTACTTTAAGTGTTTATGGAATTTAAATACAATTTTTAATAGCTCTGATGGATGACTGATCCCTCTGATACTACCCGTAGTTATCTCACTGCGTCTATTGACATCCGAAAGTTTCAGTTATCGTGCTTAATCACAGCATTATAACATTACTCTCTGCATTCTTTTGGACTGTTACCAAAATAATATGAAGGGCTCAGTCCTCTTCAGTATTTTGCTAAGACTGTCATGTCAATGAGTTGAAATGCCGCTACGTTAACGAGCTAGTGAATTTTTGCTTCATGTTTAATAGCAACTTTTTATTGTCACCGTTGCAGTGCCACCGATAGCAGGTCACGATGAATCTCATTATTCACTATTATGAGCGAACGTTGGAAAATTTAGTGTATTGCAGAATACGCTGTCCAAAAACGTATATGACAATATGTAAATTAATTGAGAGATCACACTCAAGGTTGTTGCTTATGAGCTACGTGAATAGTAAAGAAAAATAATCCTGTCGAATAAATGACACTGATAAGATTACGGTTAGAGAGGGCAGGGATAATTCCAAAAAGTTCTACAAATTGATGATAACAACTGTATTAATGTTTGGAAACGAAAACATCAGGAGAAAAAATGTTAGTAAAATACGGTCGGCATGAATTTTTATGCAAAAATTCTCAAAATAGGGGGGTTTTGAGAAGGGCGAATGAATGAGCGAAGGCAGACTGTTTTAGAAGCGAAAACATAAGAAAAAATTAAATATTTATGATACCTATATGGGATTACATTTAATAATTGTGACCGATAGAATAAAAGACGATGCCATCGACCGTATAGATGATGCCATATGAACATTGAAATTGGGTACCTCTAGTCTAGAGGGTTATAGGCCTACTTGTGTAAAGGATTTTATTTAAATAACTCAATGCATGCAAACGATCTTGTGATCATCCAAGCGAACGAAAAAAGGTCGTTGTTTTCTCTTAACAGTATTTCTTAGCAGATTATAATCAAACCATTTCCTCTTCTAAAACAAAACTTATGGCTTTTCCTATGGCAAATCATATTAAAACAAAAACTGTCGTACTGGACTCGCCAATAGAATAGTATCTACGGTCAGAACTCGTCAGATTTTAAGTATCTACGGTGCAGCATTACATATTAAGATAATAATGAAGCTGAAAGTAAAAGTCGCTTTAGCTGAAGCTGAAGTCTCTTTCAGTCGCTTTGAAGATGTATAATTTAAAACTTAAAGAATAAAACAAGAAAAGAGGCGCAATTTAAATATTATAACATTCAACTATTATGTGGTAGTGAAACTTAAATTAGAAGGGGAAAAGATAAGTCTAGAACATAAGGGGCAGAAATGAAGTCCTTGAGGGCTATCAAGGGTTGTACAAGGTGAGATCTTATCAGAAATTATCACATTAGGCTAGAATTAGGCGTAACTGAAAGCCTAAATGATAAAATCTTCCGGGACAAAACTGAGTGGCGATTACATGTGGAGAAAAATTATTCAACCTGTTTTTCAAAAAAAAAAACCCTTGACTATCATCTAAGGGGGAAGAGAAGTATGGGAACACCCCGTAAACGATTGTTGGATGAATTCCATTGAGACTGGACCACACTATTAGCTTAAGCCGTAAAGAACGACGACGAGAGGAGTATAGAAGAAAACGGAAAAAGGCGGAGTGAAAACTTCTCAAGAACGAACCCGTTACGGATAGCAAAAGGAAACCCGTATAATTATGATCCACAAGGCAGACGTTCTTTAGGATGGTTACGGAGACAATGGCGGGAATCACTGCCTAAGACAGGTAGTGAAGACGACAACGATGACAAATTCCGATTCCTCACTTTCCGGTTGCTTTAAAACGTTAAATGCGAATCCCCGAAGTCCACGAGCAGTAGGCCTATATAAAGAAGCATGCAAGACTGAAAGCGTGTTATCGTTTAGACAGTACCATATTTCACTGAGCGAGTAAGTAGCCGGCTTGGAACGTCACCCCCTGCAACGTCGGGGAGATCCCGCTATGCGTATCAAGGATTACAATATTAAATAGCTGTGGATAAAGACGTAGGCTTATGTTATTACAGTGGCTCTATTAAGTCCCCTACAAGCCATTAGGAGAAGAAGAAGTAGTACGCGCACCATGTATAGTAAGGGTGGTGGCGACCGGTCGGGTGAATTTTTGCCCTTTGGCGGCCCCGTCATACTAGTAGTAGAATAAGGGGTGGCATATGAGTGCATCATTTTGACAACCCCTCGCTCTGTATTGTACACACGCACACACATATACACACACACCCTGCACATCTGTTGCGGTATGAAACGGTGTGGCGGTACATATGCGCTACGTACAGTGAGCTCGCGCGCGCGTGTGAGTGTGTTCCGTGTAAACACTTAACAATTATTCCGGCATGTGGTCGCAAACGTAATTAGCCGGTCTCTTGCGGCCGTCCCTGCCTGTTTACGATATACTGCTGGCTACTGTTGTCTTCAAAAGTATTCTACAGGTTCGTTTTGTGTTTGTGGCTGTTTTTAATTTTCCTTTTTTTACATTTCCGAGTTTTCACACACACTTACCTACAATCTCGAGAAAGGAATTTGACTTTTCATAACACTGAAGGAAAAATGTTAATTTTACCTCTCCTAACTAGTTGAAACTTCATAATTACTCTATTAGGCCTACTACTATTATTATGATTCTGTCTTCTTCTTCTTCTTCTTCTTCTTCTTCTTCTTCTTCTTCTTCTTCTTCTTCTTCTTCTTCTTCTTCTTCTTCTTATTATTATTATTATTATTATTATTATTATTATTATTATTATTTTATATTGTTCCTGAGCAATAATAATACAGTAGCATCACTGATCGTTCTGTATTAGAAGGTATGTATGACAAACTCTAGTGCTATGATAGTTCATCTTCACAAAACGGCATAGGCAAGGTGCTGCCTGTTTCTCCTTCAATGATCCTCCAACCATCCCTTCCTGGCTCTACCCACACACGTGTGTCCTATAGATTTGAATTTCCAGACTTTTTTGGCTAGTATGGAATCTGACATTCTTTCTAAAGTGTTCTTTCCACCTTTGTTTGTAATCTTTTAGTTTTTCGTTCAATTTAAAAACGTGTAATTCTTCTCTTATAGCCTTATTCTTTGTACGGTCGGGTTCAGAACACCTTTTAACTCCTCTTAAGAACGCCATTTCCGAGGCGTGTAGTTTACTGTATTGGTTTTTTTTTGTTCTTCTTCTTCTCCTCTACAAGGATTAGGTCATATAAACCTGTTCCGGTACCCATCTCATCCTCGGACGACCCACGTCTCTTCTACCAGTGGCTTTATAGTTCAGTGCCGCTTTCGGCAGTCGATCCTCTGACATCCTTTGCAGCTGTTCCCACCGTTGTTTTCTGTAAATTGAAATAATTTCATTTATGTCCTTTACTTCGAGTTCTGCTCTGATATCTTCATTCCTTATTTATCTTGCAATGTATAATTTAAAATATTTCGAAGAAACTGCATTTCAGCACTCTCAATCTTACCACTTTCCTTTTTTGTCTTGACCCACGCCTCACTGTTTCTTGGTTGTTGCTCATAATTCACACCCATAGGACAGTACAAGGACTGCTATAACTTTGTAAAACTTTAATTTTGTATCTCGATGTACCTTGCGTCTGAAAATACGATTGATTCTCCCATAGATCGTCTAGAACTTACCTAACTTAACATCGATACCAATGATTTTTCGCCTCCTATTAGCCACTGAGTATTACGTTCATTTCAGTAGCTTCCCCTACCTTCTTCCCCTTCTCTGTCACGCCTAAAGATGAATTTAGTCTCTCTCGAAGTTTCTCTCATTTTTTCTCAGTCTAAACGGCAATGATCTTCTTTTTGGGCTTTGCTTGGAAACCTGCAGAGATATGTAACTTTTACCAGAATGGACAACGTTTGTTGATGTCCTCTTCGGTAATTTGGATTTCTTCTACGTCTTTATCGGTTTCTTTAATCATTGCATTAGCAATTTTCAATCTTCCACCGTAGTTGAAGAGTCTTCCTGTGAGTCCATTGAGGCTCCTCCTCCTCCTCTTCCACTTCCTCTTCTTCCTCCTCCTCTTCCTTCTTCTTCTTCCTCCTCTCCTTCTTCTTCTTCTTCTTCTTCTTCCTCTTCTTCTTCCCCTCTTCTTCTTCTTCTTCTTCTTCTTCTTCTTCTTCTTCTTCTTCTTCTTCTTCTTCTTCTTCTTCTTCTTCTACCTATTATTATTATTATATTACTGTGACCTTTTGGTCGTGATCGGCATATACACTTCTCTGCCCACTGCTGAGCGAATGGCTCTCTCCCCACTCAGTCTCCAGTGGTCTTTCTCCGGGACAATTTTGTTTTTTCAATTCTGTTTGCCACAGTACTGAATCAGATCGTTTTTGTGTCTTCTTCTAAAGAACCGCCACCGTTGTCTCTTTATATATTTCGACGGTAGCCTTGCAGCACTGGATTCAAATGTCTGCACTCCTTTGATTCCTTATATAAACTTAAATTCACGTGAGTCATTTTTAGAAAATATTCTTTGTATTTATAATGTGTAAAAGTAACGCATATACGGATACATGACCATATATATTCAATTTACTAGTCACATTTTTTTTCAATAATCTTTTTCTTCTTTCTTGTGAAAAATACCAACTTTCTCGTAACTTGTTGGTACGAGACCGCGCTGGGCGAGGTCTTTCGGTGTCTCCACCAATGGGTTTAATCTCGTACGGAGCAATTAGAAGTTTAGCAACAAGTTATCACAAAGATGGTGTTAAAAAAACTGACCCTAAACCTGACTGATTAAAAAAGACAGTTGGTCCACGTGTTCAATTATTTTCTAGTCTATTACAACGGCGAAGGTTCAGTTTTCTCCTTAGAACGGCGTTGGTTTCCTTTTCGTTCAGAAATGTTCACGTGTGTTTTCTTATTTCTGCACGCAACGGAACAGAATATTATTATGTACTTAAGCAATGTAACTTTTATTAAAAATAAATAAAAATAAGACTAGCACGATCACCCTTTACAACTGTGGTTGATAGTAAACATTTCTAAGCCTATGGCAGTACAATCTAAAAATTTACATTTCACATAAAATGATTATTTATTATCCTTTTTAAGTCTTCAAGTCCCTTTTATTATTATACTAATATACAATTATCACGTGTTACGTATATAATAGACAAATAGAGTATTATTATTTGTATTCACTTCACTATGACATGTAAAATGAGACTATATTAACGTACACATTCTTTTTAAAACTAAAATTTATCATCTTTTGGAACATAACATTAGTAGTGATATATTATTACTACGTAAATGTACTTTTATTTATGACACTAAAACACACACACACACACACACACACAAAGTGGATAAGGTATACTAAATCAGACTTCGCTGGTTCAATACCGCAAATAACACTGCTGTATACGGTTAAAATACCTCTGTGCTTTCTCCTTCCTTTAAACGCGCCCGCTCCCTTCTTATTTCTCTTTGCATCGAAAGGAGAGTGCGGTAATCGGCGCGACTGCCACATTGGAAATAAATGTCACAGAGAGCAATAACACGTCATGCAGCAAATAAGGATAGCACACAGAAACTTCGACTATAAATAAAAACGCGATCCCGACATCCTCTTCCTACATATTTCTTTACAGAAATATAAGTTAACGGTAAGAATCGAAATTTCGACGCCAAAAATAAATGTCAAATGCAAAGAGGAACAAAAATACACGCACACAAGTACATAAACGCAAGCTTACGAAAAATAAGCCTTACGCGCGCGCGCGCAAACACACAAACACACACATTCTGTCTCTGTGCGGGGAGCCAACACTGCGACAAATTCGCCCTTTTATTCTGAAAAAGAGAAGAGTATATAAATGCCTAATGTACTGACAGCTGGAAAGTTAAAGTAATTTGTAAGCGTCTTCATTATGATGTTCTTTGTCATAATTTAGAAGGTTGTCATACTCACGCGTTTAGTATCATTAAAGCACACACGTCCTCGCCCCTTTACGTCATTAATTCTGTCAACAGTCTCTTTTATTTAGTAGTACTTTTAGTATATTTATTCTTTTAGGGTACAGTCAAGTCCAGATTTGATATGTAGGCATATGTTTCTTCTTTTTGCACCTTCATTCTTAGTGCTAGGTGGCATATTCTAACGACGTCTATTATAGGCCTAATTCTCTGTTTACAATCCCGGTAATTAAACAATCAATTCTAAGACACTTACGCAGCCACTTCGTTCGGGAAAGAGTGTTTCCCTTGGCATTTTCACAGTCAACGTTTTTCTTAAACATACTGTATCCTAACTCTAAGATGACCACGTACCACTCAATCGAAAAGTAGATAAAGCGCGTACTTACCTCACCCATCAAGAACTTCAGACTATTAAAGAAAGGCAGAATTTATTTTGTCAGCGTAGTTATTAACTAAAACGATTTTTCTCTTATTTAATTTAGCTAATTTCAGTTAATTAAATTACGTCTCAGAAAACTGAATTTCAATTGCAGTTGGCGGTGTTTTATTTGCAATTAATCAGTCCTTTTTTTGGAGTTGAAGTTGTTTTTCACCAGCCGTGGTTTTTTGGGGGGTGTAGATTTACGGTAGAATTATTGTTGACCAAAGCTAGTCGTGTTTCGTCGCTTACATAGTACTGCAGACTTCTCGTACGTTGCATTTTATAGGCTAGATTAGATAAAATATGATTTCTTTTTTTTTTAAAGAAAGCTTCTTTCTTTGTAGCACATTGGCCACTTTAAGCTTGTCTCGGAGTAACGTAGTTGGGAACGAATGCTCTGTATAACACAGTAGTTGTATATAATTGTGTCCGATTAAGTTTTCCAACCATTTACTTAAGCCTCCACAAACGTTAATCATATATATTCTCTTAAAACACTTCTTAAAAACCACTCAACAACCTGTATGAGATGCCATGAGTAAACTTTACCTCTAATATCTTCCGTAGCAGACTCATATCCATTCCAATCGAATATCTTTTATAAATTATTAAGGCTACATGTGTTTCTATATTAACCTATATTCTCGCCGCGTTTCACTGTTTTTCCCAAGGTAAACACATTGGATCATCTGATTAAAAAAATCGCGAGAAAAGTCGTGTTCGAGATAAGGCTGATTCTGATTGTACTATCCTAAAAACATGAATATAAGTCATTTTCCGAAATGTGTGTGTGTGTGTGTGTGTGTGTGTGTGTGTGTGTGATTTTTTTGTATGGCGAATGATAACTGCCGCAAATTCAAACAAAATCAAATAATTTTTTGCATATGTGCTCGAGTTGTAGAGGACTCAAAGCCTGTTGATTTTGGTGAAGATCGGTTAAGGAGGAGGAGTAGTTTACTGGAACGGTTTACGTTTCAACAAGAGTAAAGTACTTAATTTTGATACATTAAGTACCCTGAAAAGAAGGTCACAATAATCCACTGTAGAAAGGCAGATGAAATATCTATAAATTAAAATGGTAGGGAAGGGGGGGAGAAAATTACCTTTCTGATGTCGAATAAACTACTTAATTTTGAAGGATAAGATACCTTAGTAATTACATATAATGAAACTGTTACTAAATAAAAGTGTAAATTTCAAAAATGGGATTGTTCGGTTGGGGGGAGGGGTAGTTTACAGGCAATGTTTTGTGTTTTAACAAGAGTAAAGTACTTAATTTTTATAAATAAAGTATCCTGAAAAGAGGATCATAATAATCCACTGAAAAAGGTAGATGAAATATCTATAAATTAAAATGGTAGTTGAAAGGCAGGAGGTGATTTTTTTAAATTACTTTGCTGATATCAAGTAAAGTACAAATATTTAATTTTGAAGGATAAGATACCTTAGCAATTACATATGATAAAACTATTACTCTATGAACGTGTAAATATCATTAATAGTGGGGATCGGTTGAGAACTAGAGGTGATTATCTGCGTAGTTCAGTTTCTTTAGAAAAATAAAATACCTAATTTTTATGGATAAAGTGACTCCAAAATAACATTATGTTAAACGACTACACCATAATAAAAAAATATGTATAAACAGTGAAAAAAGTTTGAGGGTGGGGATGTTTTTTTAGAAATTATCCAACCGAATTCAAGTAAATGATTTTAAAATATAAATCTTAAAACATGGGAGTCATGTATGGTTCTCCATACTGATTTTTACTTCCATGTTCCATAAGGAAATGGAAGTATGGTGATGGCAAAAAAATCGTGTTCGAGATAATTGCAGATTCTGATTGTACTACCCTCAAAACATGAAAAAAAGTCATTTTTCGAAAAGTGTCTTTGTGTGTGTGTGTCTGTCTGTAGATTTTTTCCTATGGCAAACGATAAGAGCCGCAAATTCAAACAGAATCAAACAATTTTTTGCATACAACCCTGAATTGTAGAGTACTCAAAAACTATTGTTTTTGGTGAAGATCGGTTAAGGGAAAGGGCTAGTTTACCTGCAACGTTTTATGTTTTAACAAGGGTAATTTTTTCTATGACGAACGATAACTGCCGTAAATTCAAACAGAATCAAATAATGTTTTGCATACGTTCCTAAATTGTAGAGTACTCAAGACGTACTGATTTTGGTGGAGACCAGTTAAGAAATAGGGGTAGTTTACCTGCAACATTTTATGTGATAACAAGGGTAATTTTTTCTATTACGAACGATAATTGCCGTAAATTAAAACATAATCAAACAATTTGTTGCATACATCCCTAAATTGTAGAGAACTCAAGGCTTGTTGATTTTGGTGAAGATCGGTTAAGGGAAAGGGGTAGTTTACCTGCAACATTTTATGTTGTAACAAGAGAAATTTTTTCATGACGAACGATAACTGCCATAAATTCAAACAGAATCAAATAATTGTTTACATATGTGCCTGAGTTGTAGAGGACTCAAAGCCTATTGATTTTGGTGAAGATCGGTTACGGGGAAAGGGTAGTTTACCTGAAACATTTTTTGTTGTAACAAGAGTAAAGTACTTAATTTTGATAAATAAAGTATTCTGATAAGAAGATCTTAATGATCCACTGTATAAACTTAGATGAAATATCTATAAATGAAGAGGCTAGTTGAACGGGGTGGGGGTAATTTTCTATAAATGAAAATGATAGTTGAAGGAGGAGGGGATAATTTTTATTTATATGTCATGTGTACTACGCTATCGGCAACAAAGAAGTAGTTTGTTGTTAAAATTCCTTCCCGGGCTGTTTGGCCGTAGTCCAATGTTTTCTGCAAAACCAGACGTTTCGTCAGTACCATCGACTGCCATCATCAGTGAAAATCGAGTGCGATAACGTGAGGTGGTATACGTTAGTGACTAGAGTACTGTGGTTAAGCCTGAAGAAAGAAGTAGTGTCTATGGAAATATTTCATTTCGAAAATGATTTTAAATATTAATCTTAGAACATGGAAGTAATGTATGGTTCTCCATACCGATATTTTAATGTTGTAATGTATAATGTTTCTTTAAGGTAGTAGTTCTTGTTTTATATATTTCCTTACGTTATCCTAGATTTAATGTTTTTGGTGGACCTTCTATCCAGTGAGACTCTGCTACCACGTATATCTGAAAGTGTTTACCTATCAGAGCTTCACACAGCCCAGTTAAATATTTACTCCGTC
The DNA here is from genome assembly GCA_034769895.1 of Magicicada septendecula. Lineage (NCBI taxonomy): Eukaryota > Metazoa > Arthropoda > Insecta > Hemiptera > Cicadidae > Magicicada > Magicicada septendecula. The sequence goes on from CM068367.1 coordinate 98,276,487, forward strand.
GTCTACAGTTACCATGAATTGTATTTTCCTTCCCTTTTATTCTACGGCAGATTCGAGAAGTCTTTTTACAGTTTCCAAGATGTTGGATGGACGATGTAGAGGAAGCGTGGGAAAGGAGACAATTGGAAACTGGAGACTGCTAGAACAATGTTGAATTGAAAAACAGGGCCGCCGCTAGGGTGCTTTTCGCCCGTGTGCAGTTTTACCTTTGCCGCCCTCCTGAATATACTTTCCATATCCCTACTTTTTCACACTATTTAATATTATTTTAATTAAAAATTGATACAGACATAAATAGTAAAATCGATAAAAAAAAATAAATATATTTTTCAATAACTTATTTAGCTGAGTATTTACATGATATCGGTGGAATATGTGCTTATTAATTTATTCTGCAATATCTGCTGATGAATTTGGCAGTCTACGGTCGCCCCTTTGGTATGGCCGCCCTTGTGCGGTGCACATTTCACACATATGGTAGCGGCGGCCCTGTGGAAAAAGCAGCTAAAAGCCGAAGGAACACAGCGCAAACATAGAATATTTATTAATATGTAGGCCTAGATCTATATTATCCATTACAGCGATACATTTTAAAGAACAGAACTCGTCAAGATTGAAACTTCGCTAAACAATGACAGTTGTAATGCTGACATACGACTGGTAAAAATGGATTACTGGAAGAAAGAACAAATTAAGATATAAAAATGCAACAAAGTAACAAAGTAAAGTTAGAAAAATGCTATTTTTACGTGTTCGTAAAATGCGGAACTTGAAGAGATCGCGATGGAAATGTAGAGTTTCATAATGAAGTGGGCATGAAATCATAATTGTCCAGATGAATAAAGGCAAAGATGGTGCGCCCATGTGGAGCGAACTGAGGATTGCAGGGTTCTGGAGCAACAAATTAAAGTTAAAAAAATGCAATTTTTACGAGTTCGTAAATGCGGAACTTGAAGAGATCGCTCTGGAAATGAAGATACTCATAATGAAGTGGACATGAAATCATAATTATCCAGCCCCAGCCCATTGTGGAATGCGCCCATGTGGAGTGAATTGAGGACTTCAGGGTTCCGGAGGAAACTGTGGTCTCCTGTCCAAAAAGTCGATCAAGAAAATGACGAACATCAGAACAGGCACATTAGCCTAAGCCAAGACAGGGATTATCATGATCATAACGAGGAAACCACTCTCAACAATGTTAGAAACAACCGCTAATAACAAATGCAGTGTAGTATGAAATTTCTTTATAAGAATTTCTTGTGACATTTAATTACTAAAACGTGACTACGTTTTTCTGTGATAATGGCTGTGCCTCAACGGTCTGTCACCTCTTACAGTTATATAATAAAAACTGATTCGGACTTGTATTATACGTAACAACAAATATGTCACTAAATTGCCTCACGTTTATATTCACCATTGGCATATATATAGGCCTACTATATCAAGGCAATTTTCAAAGGCTCTTCTTATTATTCTCGTCGTTGTTGTTGTTGTCGTCAGTATTGATGATAGTGCAGTTGAGTCCTAGATTTTATAGCTTTGAATGTAGTAGCAGTAGTAGTAGTAGTAGTAGAAAAAAAAGAACAAAATTGTATGTCGACAGGGTTGGTCGTAAGGGGGTGGGGGGGAAGCAATCTGTGTTGCCATGGATACTTGGTCAGCGATTCCTGCCGGACGGACTCTCTCTTCTTTCTGGGCCCTATCCACTGCAATCTTTACTCTTAGCAATATACTGCTGCTACCCACCTCGCGTCACACACACACACACACACACACACACACACACACACACACACACACACACACACACACTCACATATGGACAGCAAACGTTTAAAATCTTTCCGTACCGATGAGAAAGTACACAAGTATATCTAAATGTTTGTTTAAAAATCATATGGTTTAAGATATGTTTTTAAAGATTATACATAATTAGAACACTTAATTTTTCTAACTTTAAAATTATTGTCGTCTGTGAATGTAATGTTACTTTCTTTTACAAACAATTCGTTACAAAAAAAAATAGTGAAATATATTAAAATCGATAAAACGTAGATACAAGATTCGCGACGTTGAACACGCTTAAAAATCGCTAGTCAGAACACACAATACTCTAACACGCGTTTTTATGGTAGCACAAGTTAGAACGCCCTGCAACGACATATTCACTGGTTAAACCAATTAAGTAGGACATACAATTTATAGCAGTTTTAGTAATAGGTATACAGTTTTAGCGAGTATACAGTTTTAGAAATAGGTATTGCATTTTTTTAATTTTCTACGTTGTGATATAAGTTATGAGTATGATAATGATAAAAATAAAAAAAATAAATATCTATCAGATGATGTGTGGAATAATACAAAGAACAATGACAAGTAAAACCATATCAGATAGAAAAATGAAATTTTATAAAGTAATAGTGGTACTTGTTCTTACCTATGCTTAGTAAAACGTGGACCATAACAACGAAGAAAGAAGCTAGCTAGGTATAAACAGGTAAAATGAATCGCAGACATTTGAATTTGAATTTTGACGTCACAGAAAACATTTTTATATAATACGTACACAGTACACAGTGCTGAATGTACTGTGTATGCAGTAGTAAATAGTTTCGCGCGTTTTTTCAGTCAGAAAATGTCTGCACCGAATATGTTACCCCGAATATTCAGAATATAATAGTCAGAATATGTTACCGAATATGTTAAGCGAGCTAACGAAAAATAAAATTGAATTCTGCACATGTCTAAAAAAGAGTGCATAACATATTCGACAATATAGTATTCATGGACAGCCGTCCATCTTTAGGTTCTCTGAACATAGCCTTTAAAGGTTTTTTATTCGAAAATGAATCTTGTCAACAACGTCTGAGAACGTTTAAGAGTAGACGTCCGACGTTACGACCTACTCCCTGTATTAGGTCTCTATTACAAGAGCAGAAGAACGTGACTGCGTGCGCTTATTGGTAGGGATCATCATGACCCTTTATTTCGTCCAATATTATGTTGTGGCGTTGCCGTTTTATAATCCGGCTCCTGTTTTTAAATTATTTTTGCAATATTAATCTGGATTTGACTCGTACGGATAAAGCTTTAATAAAGTATATCCGCCTACAAGATTTGCCATTATAGCGTAGTAGCCAAGCAATTCGCATATACGTTCGTCCTTGATAGATTCAATTACAGTTTTTAAAAACGACTTCGAATCGGTCATAACAGACTGATACGCACCATCTTACATCTCCGATCGTAACGCAGATACTGCTATCACACAACTGCAGTGCTAGCTCGATTTGTTCGTGGATTGGCGTGACGACTGGAAAGTGGCTAATAACGCGACCAAGAGTGCTGCGGTGCTACTCTCGTAGAACCGGAAAGATCCGCAAAATAGCCTGCGAATAGACAGCACGTATATTTTGGCTGGTCCACGGAAGTTAAATATCTCGGTGTCTAACTTGATCATCTGCTCACTTGGCGCATAGACTCGTCTCGGCCAACTGTTTCCAAAACTCTCCAGGCCAGTAGTACCCCAGAAACTAGGTAAGACAATCAATGGCGCGTATCTCCTACCGATCATCACGTAAGCTGCCCTGGTCTGGGGAAACCTTGCTGATATGTACAGAAATAAGACGCAAAGCGTTCTCGACAAGCGGCTTCAGTTAGCAGCCGAAGTCTCACGACGATTTCCTCCTCGCTTGTTGAGAAGCGGACCCACTTACTGAGAAGGTCGTTCGATCCTTGGACGACACCTTGAAACATAGTTCGTGCGTTTTACGAACCAAGAAAATACCCTCACAGTCGTGATTCATGTTTTCACCTGAAGATTCTTCCCAGTCACCTCTGTGACAGTTTGAAACCTATCAATTTTATTTCTTACATCGTGATCTAAAAACTGTCGGCTATAAAACTATAGTAGGAAGTATAGGCCATATGGAGCATAACTGTGGGAAATTAAAAAAGAAATAAATCCATAATAAGCGCTATGGAGATGGATTACTGGCGGAGGTGCTGTAGACTAGACTAGATAGACTGATAAATGTAGAGATAAGACAAGCGATGGGAATCGACCTTGACATTATAGAAATAATAGAAGCAAGAAGACTGAATTGGTTTGGACAACTAAAAAGAATGTCGGATGAGAGATGGCCAAGGAAAGTATGGGAATGAACTCCACCCTCTAGAAGAAAAAAAGGAAGATCTAAACATTCATGGAAAATGGACGTCGAATATGCAATGAATGCAAGAGGACTTACAGAACAAGACTGTCGAGACCAGGGCCAGTGGAAGCTAGGATGGGAGAGGCGGCGCCAGCCGTAATTAAATCGCCTAAAATTAAAAAAAAATCGTGGTCTCTTAATTGGTGACATGTATCCGTAATTAATGATATTTTACATGTCTAGTTATATTCAGTTGACATCACTTACATGAATGACCTTACACCCTACCTTATACATGCACACACGCTTACACGACTAGGAAAACATGACAAACATTAGCAAACATTAACACTTGAGAAGACAGCGAGTCAGATTCACAACGCACAAAAAAAAAACTAAATGAATTATGAAAGTCGGCGGCGATGGCGGGCAAAGAAAAGTGGCAGGAATTTACGCCGTTTTTCTGAAGACGCTCGCGAGAACCGAATGAAAGCCTAAATAAACGGTGAAAAGCGATGCTGCGAGGACGGAGGAGAAGGGACGTTTGAATAAATAAAGGGAAGACCACGGGGGCGCTACCAACTCACGCACGCACCCACACAGACCAGTAGACAACAGAAACGGACAAGGGGAGAGCGCAAAAGTACACATAAAGGGGGAGGATATATATGGGAGAAGGACTAATTCATAAATAAATTAATTTGCACAATGCAATTGGAGAGAGAGCAGGAGACGCGCGGCGGACGAACGAACCGAGTCGAAAGATAGACGAGCCCGAAACAACGTTCTTTCTCACAGTGCACTCTTTTTTTCTTCTCACTTCATCATTCTCCTTCTTTTACTATTCTCGTCCTATATATACACGTCTTTACACCCACATAAGAAACAATTGGCAGACACAGGCATACATACGATCAGCCGTCACAACGTTAGGGGGTTAGCCGAGTTATAGAGGGTCGGTTGGTCGGTTCGAAATGAGACAAGCAGTAAACCAGTGAGAGACCGTTTTAAGCTTCAATTTTGTTGTTTTTCTGTTTCCACCAGCAGAAGGCAATTCTTCCTTCTGATACTGCTTGCTTCATCGCGTTCACTCCGCCTTCCTTCCCCGCTCTTTGTCCTCGACGACTTACGCTCGCCAAATGAAGGAACCAAACAAACACACAGACCACGCGGCAATAAAGAAAGAAGGCGGACCGGGAGAGGGGCGGGGACGGGGTGGCAATTTACACCGCTCTGTTTATTTTAGTGACAGTCTTAACGTATACAAAGTGCTTCAATTGCTCTGACTTTGCTTCACCTTAATATAACTTTACAGTCAATTAAGTGGCCCCGGCGCAAAAAAAAACGACCACATATCGCGTTCTCGCTCGCCTGCCTACCTCACCGTACCTTAATATTACACACACACACACACACCGAGAGTTTACAAATAACTGAATTGTAAATAATGCACATAACGTCAGACTACAATCGAATAAATAAGTAAATAAAGTCGGTCCATGTAACTGTGACCGTTTACACCCAGTAGTAAAATGGAAAAGAGCAACCTCCCTATTACTGGTAAGTACTACACTGGAAAAAAGCTCAAAGAATACATAGGCCTATAAATAATTGACAATAAGTTTTATTTCAAATAATAAAGGTTTAATATAACTTTCCGTATATAACCTAAGTATGTGCTGTTCACACACACAAACTCACACACATATTCTAGTTCTAAAATACGGCTGACGATGGGCAGACTGCTTGATGCCCGAAACATATACCAAATAAGAAAAGCATATTGGCATATTGAATGTAAACTGGTATAATATATTAGGCAATTTACTTATCAAGGAAAGACCTGTAGCAAAAAGTATTTGTGTGTGCGTGCGTGCGTGCGTGCGTGCGTGCGTGCGTGCGTGCGTGCGTGCGTGCGTGCGTGTGTGTGTGTGTGTGTGTGTGTGTGTGTGTGTGTGTGTGTGTGTGTGTGTGTGTGTGTGTGTGTGTGTGTGTGTGTGTGTGTGTGTGTGTGTGTGTGTGTGTGTGTGTGTGTGTGTGTGTGTGTGTGTGTGTGTGTGTGTGTGTGTGTGTGTGTGTGTGTGTGTGTGTGTGTGTGTGTGTGTGTGTGTGTGTGTGTGTGTGTGTGTGTGTGTGTGTGTGTGTGTGTGTGTGTGTGTGTGTGTGTGTGTGTGTGTGTGTGTGTGATTCATCCTTGTATGTGAATTCACTTATAAACCTCTGATGATACAGATGTATTCTGTGAAACGAGCATCAGGTTGAGATATAATGATAACATAAGAACATTCTACTTAAAGAAGTAATTATAATTTAATAAAATAAGCCTATATGTAATATAAGAATCCTGCAAGAAACTCAACGAGTTAGAAAGAAAAAAATGGATGGATATAGGCCTATACATATAATCGTTTGTGTTCTTATAGTTTATCACAGTCCTTTTTTAAGGTATTTGGAGTCGCGTTTTCCGAAACAGACTGCGTCCACTCTCTTTGTTGTTTTTCTCTACGTTTTGACATCTGCTCGATGTATTCCTAAGGAGCGTCTTGTGTTCTGTATGTATCTTCACGTTCCCGTCGTGTATTGTAGTTCACTGTGGTTCTGCTGCTACTGCTGCAGCTGCTACTCCTGCTGTTTGCGACCGGCTGTTAAGTCTTGATCGTGCGGACCCGGTGTACCATCCTTGGCCGACTCTTGCGGGTTCTTCTACGTAAATTTTACGGATTGGCGGGAAGGGTCCAAGAATACCTCATCATAGGTGTGGCCTTGGCTGGCATCGAATACGTTATAATTTATTTATGTACTTAGGCCCTACGTTGTCGCGCCAAATATAATTAAACTCGAATGCTCCAAATTTGTGCGCCAAATATAAAAGAAACTCTTTTGCAATTGCTATCGAATGCTAATAATAATACGTGCTTTTATGATACACTCTAATTGGTCGTTAATGAAATTTACTTGCTTTTGATTAATTTTAATTATATTGATTAATTGGCAATTAACATAGTCATCTATATTCTAACTGCTGCCTCGATTTTTGTTAGGCGCCAGAGATAATTATTAATCTCAGGGGTTATTTTTAAATAATAACACTTTGTTCAGATGCTAAATGACACAACGTTATATTTATCAACTTTATGTACATTAGCTAATATCAACACATAACATCATGATTACTATTAATTGTGCAAATTGAATGATTTATCAATAGATACAAAATCTTATCACACTTCAATCTTCAATTGAGATTATTTAACATATTTAAATAATTTATCAGAGATTCTTTAACACGTTTAAATCATTTATAACATTATGCTAACGTCTTGATATCTTGAATCTCCCTTTCTCAATTCATACTTTACTTTGCTCAAAGACATGACTTAATATCTAACAAATTACATACGTATATTTAATTTTCATTCAATTCTATATCATCACGACTTATTATCTAACAAATTAGATGTATTTAATTCTTATCCAATTCTATGTCATAACATATAAATGCATATTTAGGATCTGAACGTTCTCATGGGTTCTTTGAGAATGAAACGGGTTGAATTTACGGTAGACAGTTATTACTACATCAAGATTATGTGATTTAGATAATATACTTTGATAGAATTACTTGTAAATGGTTATCCATTCCGCTGCTGGGCTCCTTCCACTTTATACACAACATATCACTTTCACTTTCTATTGCTCTGCTTTTACTTTGCACACGATCGCGATGACTACTTAACACCACGCACTTAACGATTCAGACTTAATTATTCTTTCGCGCACATTATAAAGAAATATTTCTTCGCATCTCTGCCCGCGCACCGATTCAATAATACTCACTAGTTCTTCACCTTTACATCACCAAGTTCTCATATTTCACTTGCTTGCTTTAGTTCATTCTAATTATGTAAACATTATGATAATTCGTAATTCTGACTAACAAATACTATGATTGACCGACCGCTATCATTACCGGACTTCGTACTTCTTCTCCTTGACTTAAACGTTTTACTCACTTTTCTACTGACTGACTGGCCATTTACTGACCTTTACTACTTTCTTACTAACTTTGTGTATTACCGACTCTTGACTGACTTTGAGTTTTAGTTCCAGTTTGAGTGTTTACTGTCTTTGACTTCGACTTTGAGTGTCTTTTGACTGCCTTTCGACTCCCTTGTTCTTCTGCGAGAGTTACATTTATAGTCTCTCCAAAACTTCCCTTTCTGCTGTCACTCTTCGAATAACCCCTATTGGTCACATTTTGAAAGTGTCGCCGGTAAATTTGAAAATATCCAGTCATCACTTGCAAAATTCTCGCGCGCAGCGATGACGCTATTCCTTATTGGCTACTGATTTCGGCGCTGAGATTTTCCCGCACAGCCGTTAACTCGTAAAAGGAGAAATCTGCTTTCTAAAACACACACCTCGTTTCAGTATGTTAGCTATTGTATTTTTGAAGGCCGATACACCCTCTTTCTAACGGTGTATCGCGTTTTTTGCTGGTTTGTGCAAACAAAGCATTTTATATTTTTATGACATAGAAAGTTTGGATGTACAATACCTTTCTAAGCTGCCAGGCGACAATGTGTCGGCGTTCACGCCTTAGCTACCCGCTTACATAACTAGTACACTGTACAAAATCTCTCATACTTTCTTTCTACTAATATTACAATCTTATATTAACTTTAATAATTTATTGCGTCGTACTACAGATATTTACGATTTATTAATTAACTATTCGTAACTCCTTGATTGACGTTACAACGTACACGTGATTCTTGAAAACGCCTCGCGTCATATACTGTACTAATGTGAGTTACAACCAGAAAGTTACGACTAGTCTCCCTAATTGTGCGAGATCATTTAGTTCGCACAACCAGCACAGCCCAGCTTAACAAAAATGTTTGTGATGCTGGTTACTAAAGCGTTTTTCGTGTTAGACTGAGGTTCTCGCTGTCTTCTCTGTTGGTGAGTTGTTGAGACAGTTCCGTCGTTTCTGTATTTCTATAGCTTGGGTAATTTTTCTTTGAACATAATTTTGTTTGTATCTGTATGTATAGAATTGCCTGTCTCTCTCTCTCACTCATACACACACATACACGCGCGCGCATTATATATGAGTGACCATCAGCATTAGTGCATCTATCTATGTGCGACCATCAAACGAATTTATCTAGTGACTTCTTTCCGGCGCGATTCCAGTGTAGGTCTGGTTTATTGAAACACGGAAGTAGGTCAGCATTGGTTGCAACCGAATTTATGATAACGCCGCCAGAAGGCAAGCATTTGGTAGCCTTTGATATAGTATTTTGTTTTCGGTTGCGCGGCACTCTCCGACACTATTTCTGTGCTCCAATCACATTGCACCCCGCATCAATCAAACTGCACCATTACTAAGATGAGATTAGTTTTTAAATGACGTTGCCACAATTAGTATTTATCAGCAGCAGCTTGTCACATTCAGTGTAGCCGTCATTCTGTCGGTATACCCGTTGGTTAATGATGTGCAGAAATATGTCAACAATCTAAACAATGTAACTACTCTGATGTGTGATAAAAAATAAATTTCCACTGATAACGGTTGCTTTTAACTGTTGTCCTCCTGAGCACAGGAGCAATACATAAGACTGACAATAATGCAGTCTTATGATATATATATATATATATATAAAATAAGCTAGACACTGACCAGAGACAGAGGGACCACGAGGGGTAGACGACACAGCATCGTGTACTGCGGCTTTTGTGATAACGTTTGTGTGTGTGTGTGTGTTGCTAATGGTGTGGTCTACCTTAACCTTGCCGAAACTGGTTAGCGGGTATTAGCAGCAGCAGCAGTAACAGTGGTGGCAGTATACGCTAAGTAAAACACACACACACACACACACACACACACACACACACACACACACATTGTACCTGCGATACGTAACAAACACAAGTGGTAGTGGAGGGGTGGGGGGTAAATATTAAATTAACGGAATCACTTTACGTGTATCGCGTTGAGGAACATCCTTATGTTCTACAATCCAGGTTCCTAAGTACACGTTCTTGTTCAGGCAAGTATGCAATTAAGCAAAACAGAGACAGAGAACCTTAAGTGCTTACCGAAAGGCCGTTGATAATCTGTGTAGGCCTTCTGAAATATTTATTCATATAACCATTATTAGTGTTAAATTCAGTGTACAAAAACAATGTACAATTACAACACAATTAATTATAGACGACGATCATTTAAAAACGATTTAAAAATATTCATACTTACTAACATTATATTTGTTCTTCTAATTTATATCAATAATAGTCTTGTGTGTGTGTGTGTGTGTGTGTGTGTGTGTGTGTGTGTGTGTGTGTGTGTGTGTGTGTGTGTGTGTGTGTGTGTGTGTGTGTGTGTGTGTGTGTGTGATAAATTAGTATTAGCATTCTACATCGATTATACGAAAATAAATAATTATCATGTACAGTCCAAAATAGTACAGGCCTACATTTGATGTATCCTTTTTTTCGAGCTTAATTCATGAAAAAAGGAAACATTCTATCATGCCCTCGAAAATCTTAAGAATTGTGTAAGTGTGTGGGTAAGTATGCGTGCACGCGCGCGTGCGTGTGTGTGTGAGAGAGAGATCTCAATTGTAAAATATAGGACATAACAAACCTCAAATTAAGCGGGACGACATATTAGACTGGACACAACCAAGGAGCACAGACACATACAGCATTACCGTATATGTAAATTTTTAATATCCATTAGCATAATTGAAAATTTTAAACAAAATATTGTACGCAAAAAGATTTTATATTAATCACCAGTATTCTTTACTTCTATAGAGGCGTATATAAAAGAGTTCATATATCTTGGCTCCCAGATAAACAGCACTAACGACACCAACACTGACATAAGAAAAAGAATATATCTCGCAAATAAAACATATTATGGATTAAAAAAGCACCTGACATCTAGCTTCATCTCAAGAAGCACGAAATGCAAAACAAACTAAACAATTATCAGGCCAGTGCTCACATATGCTTCAGAAACCTGGACAATGACAAAAAATAGCATGAGACTTCTTGAAAGACGGATACTAAGAACAATATTTAGAGGAGTACAAGAAAATGGAATGTGGCGCAGGCGCTATAATTATGAACTATACCATCATACAAAGAGCCGGACATTGTTAGGATAATCAAAATATACAGGCTAAGGTGGGTTGGGCACATAGAGAGAATGGAGGAAAGACAGCATACGAAACATATTTTCTAGCAGAAACCAATGGGTAGTAGGAAAAGGGGAAGACTCCGAAGTAGATTCAAAGACCAGATAGAGGAGGACCTCCGAAAGCTGCACATAAGAAACTGGAAAGCCAGGGCACGCAATAGGGAGGAAAGGAATCGACTCTTGGAGCAGGCCAAGACCCACCAAGGGTTGTAGAGACATGCCTAATGATAATGATTCTTTACTTCGTTTATTATCTGTATCCACTTAATTTTTACCAAAGAAATTTGTTTCCAAGACAAACGCCTTAAGACTTGACTCTTGGACTGTAGTAGTTTGAAACTTCCAGGTTTATAAACCTCACAATTTATTATGGTCAGTTGTCTATAAAAAAAAAATGTTACCAATTTATTGGCCAACACCTTTAACCATGTTTATGTCGTCAATTCGCATTCTCGATTCATACAAACACTTAACAGGTATTTTACATGTTTATTGAGTCGCAGAGTAGCTGGTTTTCCCAGGAGCCAGTTTTTTTTATTTTTTCAGAAGCAACTGAATTTGCAGCAACAAACACGGTTACTCTTTACGTATGATTCTTTTGTTTGGTACAAATCAATTCTTATTGAGACAATGATTGTATCAGTAATGATGACACAACAATCCTATGGCAGTCGTATTTGTTTTAACATTTATGAAAATGAATAAAAAATTTTGATTCACGATAAAAAAAAGCGTGTTAAGTGGGATTTGAGCGCAATAAACGGGATATTTTGTAAAGGTCACGCATATGAAACGTGCTCGTAGCGGGATAGTGCGTTAAGCGGCCCATCCATTAACAAGTAAAACTGACAAGGAAATGTGTGAAGCCTTGACAAGGCTCGACAAGTCTCGGCACATTTCCTTGCAAGTTTTCTTGAAACTGCTCATCCATTTAAAAGAAGTAAACTTTGCAGTGATCCAGTCACTGTTTTCAATGTGCCTGCCGTTCAAAATCGTCAAATAGCCTGTTTTGCTGTAATTTTAGCAGTGTTTGAAAGCAAAAAGAAGACATAGGTTTTGGTCCCACAGTTGGTTTTTGCAAAGGAACTTATATAGTTACGTAAATTTATTAGATGAACTCCGATTAAATGATGCAGACAGTTACCGAAATTACCTTCGTATGGATGAAGTCGGTTACATAATAAATGAATAATTCACAGTAAATAAGTACACAATAACACAGAATAGACAAACCAATACCTACAAAACAAACTGTACGAGTTGTAAATAGCACAAGCGTATGTTACATTGACGGACCGTCTGTAGCGTACAGCGCATGCGCCGGAAAAAACTGACGACTTACAGTGAAAACTCCCAAACGGTTTGAATGCCGCAAGGATCCTTGTCGCAAGCATTGTCTTGACCTTGCCATGCCATGTTGCGCCCATCCACTATAAAACTAACAAAGATCCTTGTCGAGGCTTGCGAAGAAATTGGTCGAGAGTTGACAAGAAAATTGCTTTTAAGACTTCCCAGTCAACAAACTTGCAAGGAAAACTGTGAGTGGATGGGCCGCTTTAGTGTAATAAGCAGTAGCGGGTTTAAATTAACCGACCGAAATTTTGTCCACTTTCTTTAAACAAGTGGAGAGCACCAGCCAAACGACGACAACATGCAATAGATTAACAACAGTTATTACGCAGTATAATTGACAGTCCAATTTAATACACCCCGACCAACAACGCACGGTACATCAGTATGCACTGCCACCAACTAACCAGTTGTAAATTTCATTAACCACTTGTGCCTAATTCGACCAATCACATTGATTCCCCATTGACGTAGTAGTAGTAGCAGGGACCGAGTGAAAATATGTAACCCTACCTCCGAACGCATACTAACCAACTAAATTACCTACCGGGGTAATGTTGTCCACTTAGTAACCATGTCGTCAGGGGGCTAAACATTGGTGTACTGTCGGTTTTCAAAGTTTTTTATCTCAATCTTATTGGTTATTCATCCACTCGATTTGGAATACATAGGATAAAAGGTTTTATTCGTACAATACGTCGAAAATGGCTGACTTTAAAGTGTACGAAAATTCTGAAGAATTCTTGGGACAACAACCTTAAATTAGGGTTGAAAAGTGAAGAGTTGGTTCTTAAAAAAAGTTCAAAATTAGGTTTATCAAAAAAACATTATCTAATATGGGAATTTTCATTTGAAATTACATTACATTACGACAAGATTCCTGCCAATTTTAGAGTAATCGTACCTAATGATAATGTGATGTATTTATAATACACACACAACACACATACACATTGTTTACTAATGGTACCTATAATCTCAATTTTCTATTGTAGTGTATGTATTGTTCATAGCCTAAAGGTACCATACATACGATTTGCAATAAAGTTTTAATTACTCACATTCTTAAACACGATCGATTTCGGTCATAGACCATCGTCAGGTCATAGCCTATACAGTGCACTTGCGGTCACAATATCGTTAAACAGCCACTTGAGTTCTCAAGAAACTTTGGACAGCAACGTACGTATGACGTTCATTAATCAATGTCTACGAATTCGTTTTTGTTAATAGTGGCAGTTTTACGATATTGTGACCGCAAGTGCACTGTATATGACCTGACGATGGTCTATGACCGAAATCGATCGTGTTTAAGAATGTGAGTAATTAAAACATTATTGCAAATCATATGTATGGTACCTTTAGACTATGGACAATAAATACACTACAATAGAAAACTAGAGTAATCGTATTCAGATTTTTATTAAAATTGGCTGAAAAAGATATCTGATTATCGTATTTTTTTGACAATATTTTTATGATTTACTGTTTGTAAAGAAACTAGGTAAAAATGTAATTTCGATCTGAGGCTGTCACGGCGGGCACCAACATTGTTCAAAGTAGCGCTGGCCACCCAGTCGGTCGTAGTCTAAAGATGTAACTACAGACGTTTCGGGCCGCTATCGGAGGCCACGTCAGTGTAAAATTGTTTTGGCAAATGTTCGCCAAATAACCCCCAAACTAATTAGTTTACATCAGTAATGAGGTTATTTGGCGAACAACTTACAAAACGATTTTACACTGAAGATGGCCTCCGATGGCGACGCCGAAACGTCCGTAGTTACATCTTTAGACCACGGCCTAACAGCTCGGCTAATGCTACTTTGAACAATAGGTAAAAAATGCTTTACATAGATCTGGAATCTCGGATAATACTACTTTGAACTGAGGCTTATTTAACTGAAATTTCTTTAATCTAAAATTATTTCCCCACACGATAAAAAAAATGGACACGTAATGGCAAGAAATGTTAGAGAAAACGTGATTTTAAAAATTCATCGAGGTACTCAAAACGTCTACGCTGTGTCGAATCAAAAAATTAAATAGGACATTTTTCATTGCTGTCTTGATGAACAATCATTTAGTATTTGCCTATTATTCAAGAAAATAAATTTGTAAAAAAAAGGTTTATTTTCATGAAAAATTTGTGTCCCTTTTAATATTTTGTTACAAATAAGCTCGTTTAAAAAAATATAAAAAATATATTTTAATTTTTACATTTTAAACTTTACTAAATTATGCCTCAATTTTATCCAGAATGTCGTTTTTATCTTAATAATAGATCTGAAAAAAATCACTTGTAGAAATTCTGTGTTTTTAAAAATTGTTTAATTTTTGCAGAAACGATTTTTTTAATTTTATTCGAATTAGCACCAAAAAATAGCTAATTTTCTATGGTTATATAGTTTAATGTCACTACACAGTCCCCAGCAAGTACAAAATTTATAATCCGCGTTTTCTGCATCACTACCAAACGAAATCGATAGCGAAAAACTTGTAGTTTTTTTTCACGTTGTTGGAACCTGGCAGCAGTATAACATTAATTATATGAAAGCTACTTTACGGAATGCATTAAAATCCCAAATCTGATTTACACTGACATAAATCAACAATTTCTCTACTAATATTTCCTTTTTTAGGTAACCCCTCTTCCCCCCCCCCACTAATGTGTACAGGAAATCCAGGAAATCTGAGAATGTTAAGGAAGTTTAATGCACCGATTTCTGAATCGAGTTTTACAAAATCAGTAGTTCACAAAAAAAATAAATAAAAAGTGAGGCGAAACTGGTTTGGCTCGTTATACCGATTTTCGAGTTGATTTATGGAAACACGTAAGATTGCAAAAAAATAAATATGCCACAAAGTTATTCAAGTTTGGTGTAACTAATTATGCAAACTTTCGAATCATTTTACTATAAAAACTTTAAAAAAATAATCAGTATAAAAATTTGAATCTACAAAGATATGCAAACCTATTTTTTGCGAGTTTTTTTAAAAATCTTGAGTCTGTCTGTACAAAAATATATAGGTCTATATATATAAACCAGCTGTTTATGTTATCAACCTTCTAATCCTATAAGCGATACGATACTCTATAACCAGTTAACCAGTGGTGTATCTAGAATTTGGCCATGGGGGTCATACAAAAGAAGAAACAAGTTAAGACTAATCAACATTACTATCTTTAAAGTGTTTTTATTATGTTTTTAAAATCTTCTTCCGGTATGGACCGCGTCAAAAATGTCTTGTATGATAACGTTTCACTCATATTAGGCCTACAGTGAGTATCCTCAGGCCTTAGACACTTAGAATACATTAAATTTGTAACACTTAGTGACACTTAGACCTGAGGATACTCATTGTAATATGAGTTAAACGTTGTCATACAAGACATTTTTGACGCGGTCCATACCGGAAGAAGATTTTAAAAACATAATGGACACAGGCCGCGGAAGCCTACGTGAGAACTTCTTTAAAGTGGTTAGAAAAACGTGTTACAACATACGGAAATCAACCCCTTTAAAGTAAACGATAATAACACAATAAAAATACACCTTATTAAAACATTGTTTAGAAGTTACTTATTGATTAAATTGATTTTCTATATTTTATATTTCAAACTTATACGCAAATCCTCTGTAATAAACGTGTTTGTATATTTATATATTAGTTTACACACCTGAAAAAATAATAAAATAGCCTAAACATTAAGAGATTAACATAATTCGTCAATCCTTGGGGAGGGTCCGGAATCGCCCTCCCCCCGTAAATACATCCCTGTCTATAACAATATAAGCACGAATAAAGAAAAAAGGAAGGCCTATTTTGAAAATGTCCAGTTTGGCTTAGGCGAAAGCGGAAAATTTTAAACGTGTAGATAGGTTTTTGTAATTTTAAAAATGATAATACAATTTGCTAAAAACGATAGCAGGAAGAAGAATTCTCCTAATTCATATTATAAAGAAAGACGCAGAGTTCTAGAAAGAGTACCATATATATACGCACTTTAATAAAATAAATGAAGAGACAATTGACAGACAAACACGCAGTCAAAGAGACGAGTAAAGAGACAGAAGAAATATAAACCACGAGAACAATAGTACAGACATAAACTGAAAAATTATGGCGTCTTCTTTAATTAGCTTTATATTTTTACAATTTTGCTAAAAAAAACACCACCACAATCACTTATCACTGCATTTCGCTTTATTGTATCACTTTATCACGTAAACTCGATCATATCCGCTTAGTCGACCGAGCGCTTGCGCGTTTGTGCGCGTGCCAGCGTAGGCCATTATGATATAGTGCCTCAGCCACGGTTCATAAATCCTACTTATATTTTTATCTTTGACAGTGAGGCACTGTGGCCGGCAGGCGGTAGCCAGCAGCATGTTTATCGAACCAAGGCCGTTCTTCGCTATCTAAATCCGATCTTGGCACACAGGGGTTGGAGGAAGGGTGCTCTCTTTCTGTTCCATTCATTATCCCCTCCACCCCCCCCCCAAACAGCACCAGCGAAAGTATCAAACTTTCCCTTGTCACACAGATTTATAATGACCGCTTCGGAAACGTTGTCACTGTGAACTTCTACAACAGATTTTAAAGTTGTATTTTCAACTTTCACACACACACACGCGCGCGCGCGCATACATATAATCAACTATAGGCCTAACTCTTAATTTTTTACCAGTTACATTATAATAATTACAAAAAATAATGGTTTCCTTAAACAAAATATTACAATTGTAACGCCGGACATACACGTCACAGAATCTTGGTCTGTATTATCACAGTTTGAATTATTTATTAACGAATAACCGATTTGAATTTCTAATTCTATTTCGTAGGCTGTCACGGCCAGAATCATTAATAAAACAGTTTATGATGTTCGGGCTACTGGGTTCGTGGTCAGTTGCTTTGATAGGCCATTTTGTAGACGTTTCAACCATCCACCGGAGGTCTTCTTCAGTAGAGAAACTTTTTAAAATGTTCTACAAACGGATGGAAGGCCAAACGAATCCCCGGGCGAGGCCGAAACCCAATAGTTTGGACATCGTAACTCTTTTATTATTGAATTTCTAACGTTTGAAATTATATGTATTTTCCTGAAATTGTTTATTTTTTATGTTATTTACAAAATGTGTACTGTTACTTACGTAAGTTCTTATTTATTTTTGTGTGTACTCAGTATCTGAGGTAACTAGGCGTTGCTCCTGGGGGTACAGACTAGTTTGTGGGTGGGTGGGGGAGTATGAGACTAGCCGAAGGTTGGACTCCCCATTTTTCCCACGACAAATGAGGTATTCAAGATTCTTTCCGTACAATTATTTAGGCCTACATAACTATTTATAAGTCTTACTTTAACACACACAACTGGCTTAGAAATAGGTCTATATTAAGTGATTGTGGAATTTTATTGAAAATTTTAATAGCTCTCCGGGGGGAGTGATCCCCTGATCCCCTCCTGTAGTTACGTCACTACAATTGCCTAAGTGTAACGGAGTTTCATCTCTCCCACGTTCAATCGTCTCCTAATTTCATAGTTACAAACGTGATATATTTTTAAAATTCTACAGCTCCTTCTCGTAAGGTCCACCTCGGCTACAGTAATTTTGCTTCCATTTTCTTATTTAATTTTCTGTTTCCACACGTCCATTATATGGATACCATGATGTTTTCATTTTAGTAATTCCAATTAAATGCTAGTCCATTAGAATATAGTTCGGTTCATTAAAACACGTTTTTTTGTTTGGAAAAATCTACCGGGCTTCGTCGTAGTAATTTTCCTTTTTGACGATTCGTCGCCAAACATAAGTCGTTCAAAACAGTGAGCTTGGCAGTTGGAGGATCTGATGAGAGACACAACCACAATTAGATGAGGGCGATTAGGGCTTTCAACAAGGTCTTTAAATACCTCCTAACAGTGAAGGTTTAGATTTCTGAATATGGCCTCTGATCGCCGATCGTAGTTGGTCATTGATTTCATGGACTTTTGCCGTCATAACTTCAAAAAAAGTCAATTACTACAATGTAGGTGGTCGTGGTCTGCTAAGAGGTGTGTCTAGATGACGTTCACCCAGAGTGCGGTTGTTTTACGTAATTTCCTGCTTGTCTTAACTTGTTTTTGAATTCTGCCTTCTGTTTATTCTACTGGGGTTACAATAGCAATAAAATTAATTAATATAAATATAAACGTAATTAATTATATAACTAACATTTGTAATATTACTAACTAATACGTAAGTTATATAATACTTATCTGAGTAACACATACGTAATTGCAAATTACTTAGGTACATTGATTGTATATAGGCTACGTCTGTTCCATTCATTATCCCTTTTACCTCCGCGACCCTGAAGCTTCAAACATTCCCTTGTCACACATATTTATAATGACCGCTTCGGAAACGTTATCATTGTGAACTTCATGCCAGATTTTAAAGTTGTATTTTCAACTTACACACGTGTGTGTAAGTAACACATTATAGCTGAAATAATAAAAATAGAAAAAAATTGATTACCTCGAAAAAGTTCATAAAATCGTAAGAAGAAACAACTTCATAGCTAACCACGTTATTCATTAAGTTAGGGAAGAAGAAAGAGAATGTAAAACTTGATATTAAATTGGGTAATACATTTTTAGAAGAGGTTGAAAATTATTGCTATTTGGGGACCACCATCACTTGTGAAAATAGATATGGGACAGAATAGCTCTAGCAAAGCAGGTGTTCCAGAACAAAAGGAATTTACTTACAAACAATCACTTAAGTATGGTGGTGAGGAAAAGGTACGAAAAAACATTTGTGTGGAGTGTCTTAACTTATGGGTGTGAGGCGTGAACTCTGGGCAAAACAGAAAGAAGGAAGTCGGAAGCAATGGAACTGTGGATCTGGAGGAGAACGACGAGGACGAGTTGGATGGATAAGGAAAGTAATGAGCAAGTCCTCGCAGAAGTGAACGAGGATAGATCACTTTTAAAAATGATTGGAAGAAGAAGGGCAAAATTGATCGGGCACGTGTTACGACACAATCAATTCTTTAGTAACATTGTTGAAGGGCAAAAGTGTTTGGGGAAACCCCAAGAGGACGACCAAGAGCAGCGTTCTTCAAAGACATGGGTAAGGAGATGCACTTCCTATCGTACTGCGATTTAAAGACGATACTGATGGAGAAAGGCTAACTCTATAAGGCCTTTAGATGTTAATGTAGTTAGGGAGATACAACATTAAAAACAAAAATGCATTTTGTGTACGAGCGTGTTGCCTAATCTGTTATCATAAGTATGGTAAACAATTAGATAATGTAGTACAAGCAACACTTCCTTAACCGCCCGCCGGCACCCGCTGGTAAAAAAAAAAAATCACCAGACGAATAGTAAACAGGTGGCCCAGTTTTGGGGGACGTACGGCGATGATAAATGAGAGCAGATGACACATGGAGCGGCGATACCGCTGCTCGCTGGACACAGGAAGAGTCTAATGGGTTCAGTGTAGACGCCCTCCCTCCACGCACTCACTCTTCTTGACAACTTTATGAAAACACTGGTTTTTAACGAGCGATACTTCCTTATAGTGAATAAAACGAGCCATTAGTTACGCTGGCTCTCAGGAGGGGGCGCTGCTCCTACAGGTCTCACACTGCTGGGAAAGTGGCCGCCTTGCGTAAACAGATCCAAATATGTAATATTTGACGTAGCTTGGGGAACATGGGCCCCCTGTCTTCTCTCACTAATTGTCTAAACAATAAACAATTTAAAAAATTAAGAACGCGATCCAATTAAATATTTTTTTAGTATATAAAACGCTAAGTGCAGAACACAGTTTGACAAAATAAACAGAGTGATAGTAGTAAACTCATCATCATAACCTTCACATCACGGCGTAGGCAAGGTGATGCCTTTTCTGCCTTCAAAGATCCCCCACCCCCACCCATCTCATCCTGGTTCTGTGCACACAATGTGTCTATAAGTTTATATGTCCGGACTTAACAAGTCTTGATGATAGTAAATTAATATGACAATATGGGTACGCCCCCTTGGGCCTTGGAAATCCTAAAGTAGCTACTATGCTAAATTACTATTCTAAACTGGATTTTCAAGAAGAGTCCTTGACTATCATCCAAGGGGAAGAGAAGTGTGGGAAGACCCCGTAAACGATGGTTGGATGACATCCATTGAGACTGGAACAGACTGCTAGCCTAAGCCGTGAAGGATGATGACGACGACGACGACGATTATCCTAAAGCAAATTGATAGTAAACTAATATGACAATTTGCTGTAGGAAAATAACAATTATTCTCGGACAAGGAGCCATACCCATCTTCTCATGTGTGACTGTTTCCTCGATAGCACCTTGTCGAAATATTCTGATAGTTTTCTGATAGTTGACTTTAGAAGGTTGATACCATTAACGTGGAGTTTTCCAAAGTATCGAAACACGTGTCCTGTGCGAGGTCCATGAATCCACACGATTCTGCCATTAACAGGATATTTAAGTACGTACTTTCGATATTTCTTCAGATTGCATTAAGGCGGAGTGTTTCATATATACACCGGATTACTACCTACAGTAAAATTTATTTTATATATTTGTTTATCCGGCGACCTCTGCAGATGTGTTTCATTTTTGGTTTTGCATGTTGTTACTACCTTAGGACGAAACCTTGGGATCAAATGACAATTCTGAAACGAAACCACCGAGAAATATAATCGATCCAATCGGGAAAGACAGTTAAAGGTGGTGTCAAAAAAAAATAATCAAGATTGTATGAACTGTATAGAAGAGCCTCATAGAACGAATTGGAGGGAAGCTGTTGACAGTGACGTAACTAGGAGCTGCCCCCGAAGTGGGATGGGGGTTAGACTAGTTTACGGGGGGGATGAGAGCACCTCTAGGGGAAATGAGACTAGCTTGAAGGTCCGACTCCCCATTTTCCTGAAGACAAGTGTGATATTCAAGATTATTTTCATATAATTATTTATACAGTTATTTATACATTACAGTTGTTTATACATAGGAAATTTTAAGACACAGCATTAGCTTAGAAGTATGCTTACGTTAAGTTATTATGGAATTTAACTGAAATTTTTAATTGGGATTTCAGTCATTTTTAAGAACTCATTGATACCCCTGATCCCCCTATAGTTACGACACTATCTATTGATGGAGGCGTTACAACGTTGGGTATAGCGGATGTTGAAGACATGGTCCAGTGGGCTCTGATTGTCGTGAAGCCCAAGGACCACCTCGGTCTGCAGTAGAGGTGGACCGATATACATATAACAGGTATTTTGGAACGATTAATTTTGTGGAACGTATATAACAGTGACTGAAAAGTTGAAATACCTATTCCGATTGAACGATAACTGAAAAACAAAATACCCGTTCCGATTACTCGCGGCCTCGCGGTTCCGAGTCGTGGGACCCACGTACGCAACTAACGAATAAACGAGTACTACAAGTATTATAACTACACGAGTACAAAGTCACTTTTTGGTGCTGAATCATTCTGCGCATGTGACGATTGCCATAAAAATACGAAGTGAAGAAAAACAGCAAGGTTCAGAATATTTCTACGCCAAAGAGACGAAGCTATTAAAATTTTAATGAATGAAAAAATTCATACTGATGTTACATTTATTCTCGTGTGTTATGCAGATATATAATACAGATTATAATAACAAATTATATATTATACTAGTTACCAACTCGGTAAATTTTGAAAAAGTGAATTATATTGTGTTATAACCTACAGAGTGGCTGATAGGCCATATAGTATTTTTTGTTAATGTGATTTCGGACTTGATTCACTGCACATCTCATGTAATTTTTTTTTTTTTTGACATTATTTGTTGTGCTATTACGTGCACTCTAAATTTCATTGCCTGAGTTTTGCAACTGATTTGTCTAACCAAAATGGAATCAATAATTTAATATTAAATTTATGTCAGTTTGTTTACTCCTAGTGAACACTTAAAATTAGTATTCCCAAAGGGAGATAGGCCAATAAATTCTCTTGTTTTTTTTAACAGTAACAGCTTAATAAAGTCTAAAGTAACACCGTTAATACTTTAGTTTCAATTTATTTCTTATAACAAACTTAACAAACATAACAAAATATAACAAATAATACAGCTATATGTATAATACAGTATATAATAACAGGTATTTGTACATGTTATTTTTTTGGAACGGTTTCGTTCTTGTATAGACATAGCAAGAAATACGAAAGACTTGTGAATAGTTAAGTTACGTGATACGTAAAATTATTTGTGCATAATTGTCATACCTTTATAGTATTTTACTGTGAAATGAAACTAATTATAATTAGCCGTATGTATTTTAGTTAAATATTCTACGTCAGCTACCTCGGAAAATCCGGAAGTACTACACACACGCCCGTGACCTCACATGCACACACCCTGTTAACAAAATTGTTACCGTCCTTGTTTTCGTTATTTCAAAATTTCACCACGCGTCAGTCAGACCATCCCTCACGTCAGTTATCACCATCACACCCCGCGTACGGTATTTTTCTACAAGGGCGAAAACGTGAACAAAATAAATCTGTATAATTGAAAACACAGGCGACGTGGGCGTCGTTCGTCCGTAGTAGACGTGCGCTTACTGGAATCGCTGAAGGCGATAAATATGTCAAATTAGGTTAACAATATCTGGTTAAAAACCAGCTGACAATCTGTTTCCACTAAAGTTGTCTCGACCACAACGCGGCCGGGCGTCTGCCTCCGAGTCGGACACACTTCTGCAAGCCAGACCGCAATACAACGTCTTTACAAAAATATTGTTAACGTTTTGGCATTTTTGTGTTTTTTTTTAAATATTTTTAATACTACTGTTATTATCCATCATTTTCTGTATACGTAACTCAAAGTTTCTTGCAGCAATTATATAATATTGTGATATTGTTCAACATGGTTTGTTCTGCAAGTAGAGTATTGAGCTTTTGTTGTTTCGTACCTTACGTACGAGTTTTGTATTGAGTTTTCTACCTTACGCACGTTTCGCTGAAGAAATCAGCATCATCAGAGGCTTGTAAGTAAATCAAGCCTCTGATGATGCTGATTTTTTCAGTGAAACGTGCGTAAGGTATTGAAACAACAAAAACGCAATACTCTACTTGCAGAAGAAACCATATTGAACAATATCACAATATTATTTTTATTATGTATTAGTAAAACATTATACCAGTTATTGTATGCAAACATATTATTGCATATTATATTATTTTTAGAGTCAATAATAAAAAAATATTTTTCATCCAAGAAAAGAATTTTTTTGTATTACTTGTATTTTATTTAACAGCGTTAAAACATTTTTACTATGTGTATATGATGAAAGTAGCATATAGAGAAACTATGGAAACACTGTTATATAAAATATAAATAAGTATAAAAAATATATTCTTGGATGAAAATATTGCTTATTATTAATATTCATTAAAAAGCAAGTATAAGTATAAGCAATTAAAGAACAAACTTAAATAAAAACAAAACAAGATGATCTATTTCATCATCACCACCCAAGGACTAGGCCTTAGACCTGTTCCGGAACCCATCTCCTCCTCGGTCTACCGACATCTCCCTTCCCAGTAGGGTGATAACCCAAGGCAGCCACAGGTCGACGGATATCAGGGGTGCGAGTCAAGTGTTGACACCATCTCCTTCTGTGGTCTTCGAATCTTGATGACATATTTAAAATTATAATTTATTAAAATAAATTAAATATGAACATTAAATATTTCCAATATTACCGCCAAAACAGCTGCTTAAGTAAATGAATATAAAACAATCGATAATTAAATTGAATTAAATCGATTATTCGTTGTTTTACATTGAAATCGAAACAGATTCTATCATTTGTTAGTTTTTTATATTAATATCTCGATTACTTGTTAATTAATTTAAAACCTCTGAAGATATTGATAGGTTTATATTCAGTGAAACGCATGTCAGGTGAATTGAAATGATTAACATATAATACAACTACTTCCAAAAGAAATTATATCTGATAACATATATAATATTACATACACACACACACACACACACACACACATATATATATACATAGCTTTTATTTTTATAAAAAAAGCTATTGTAATTATTAAATTAAACAGAATTTAATATACAGAATATATAAGAGACTGTTCGCGTGCGGTAAAACGTCTTCAACATTGTCGATTTCTGTAAGTCTTAAAAAGATTCCTTTATACGTATTACGCAAAAAGAATGGAAGCGAGAGAATGCATTATGAAAATTGAATCCGTGAACTGCGTTTGCATGACTAAACTTTCTTTCAGCAGACGACGACGACGCTTTGCGTTTTATTTGTAACACAGCAGAAGATTGGCGAAGCAATTAGACTCTAGTGAAACGCAGGCCAAGTTATTGACAGCAGTCCTGTCGTGTTAATTATAATCCAAGTAGGCTACATACGAATTGAACGTAAGTTTGGGGAGGGAGGGAATGAGACTAGCTTGAAGGTTGGACTCCTCATTTTCCTCAGGACAAATGAGATATTCTAGATTCTGCCCATATAATTATTTACACATTTACTTATAAGCCTTATTTCAAAACTCGCAATTGGCTTGAAATACGCTTACGTTAAGTGATTATAGAATTTCACTGAAATTTTAAAAAGCTCTGGTCTGGGGTGGGACTTGAGCCGATTCCTCTGATCCGCGCGTAGTTATGCCACTGATAATGTATTTATTTAGTTCTATAAAACTAATAATGGATTTCAAACTATAAATATGTTACGGTTGTCAGGGGGCGAAATGGAATAATTTCAGTATAGTCCATTTTTAGAAATAGTTATTTCTTCTTCTTTCGTTTTAGGTCGCCTAAGGACAGCATAAAATAAACCCAATTCACTCGTTTCAATTTTTTTCTTCCCTCTTATTTTCTTGCCAATAACTCTTCATTTTATCGCTTTTTCTTTCTCTCTTCAGTCCAGATCTTATTTCTATTCTTGTTGTATTTCTCCTGGAAACCCTTGAAGTTCTGTGTCAGTTCTCTAAAAAAAAATCGTCCTATCCTATACTAGTCCTCTGTGAGCACCTTTTCTGTCATGTACTTCTTTATTCATTGTACACATTCTTTATCCATTGGTTCCATCCTTATTCTTGTAAACATGATTGAAAATCGTGAGTCTGCCGTTGTCCACCCTCAGTATATGGCCGAAGAACCTAATCTTTCTCTTGCGTGCTGCATCTGATATTCTTTTGTTTCCTTCAGTCTGGCAGAAGCCTTCATTCTTTCTGCGCCTAAACTCGCCTTCTTCTGTTTGCAGTAAATTTAATAATAACATTTTGTTTATTATTTTACTCATATATATTTTTTTGGAAATTTAACTGTGAAACATATGTAGGGTCACAGGCTACAAGAAAACCTGTGTAAGAGTAGTGGGAGGGAGGGAGGGAGGGAGGGAGAGAAAGAGAGAGAGAGAGAGAGAGAGAGAGAGAGAGAGAGAGAGAGTGGATAAACAGACAGACAGTCAGAGGCAGAGACAAACGGAGAGAAGGGGGCTGTTTCTAGGGAATTTTACTTTACATTTTGCTGCTAATCTCTCTTTCAGAATATTTGCTTATTTCTCCATGTGTAAATGAGTGTAGATCGTAAATAAACTGGCGAAAGAATAAATAAATTGAACATATAGCCTACCTTCCATCATCATAATCTAAGAATATATAAAGAACCAAATGCTTGTAATATTCACATGGCTAATTCCATCCATTCACGTGTGAGTCCTTGTACTGATGTCTCTCGCGGTCTGGTGTTCCAGTCACCTCATTCCAAGCTTCTTTTCTCCGTGTCATTGATCATATCCTCCTTCCACGATCTCCCGGCTTTATCCCATTTCCGCCTTCTAGTAGGAATCCAATTTCACAACTGTTTAGGCTAACTATCATCAACCATCCGTTCCACATGGCAATAGCATATGAGGCGCTTCGTATTATAGTCAGAATTAATTTTCTGAACACACATTTTCTCCTTTATTTCCAATGCACTGAAGCCAGGACACCCCAGAAGCTCTTCTCCAGAATCCCGTTTAGACTGTTTCGAGCCTTCGGGAGTTTCTTTGATTTATCCGTATTTCATGGCACTGTCTTTTTCACCTGCTTAAGGCTGTGTTAATATAAATTTTGAATAAAGTAGGCGTAACGGTTACTGCAATTAAACAATCTGTTATTGCAAAGTGTTGTGACACCTTATTCCGGAATAAGCGCGCGTGTGCTTGTTTATTTTACGCAATATCAAGTTATCAGGAAATTATTTTTTATTTTTTGTGCACCTTAGTGTCCCATATCGTCTGCGTTAATAACTGTTTATTTTGCAGCGTACAATCTTATTTTGTTTACAGTATTTATTCGGTAGCTATGTCAAGTTTGATTAGCTGTTTTTATATTTTTACATTCATATTTCATGCCATATTATAAAGCTG
This sequence comes from Magicicada septendecula, assembly GCA_034769895.1. NCBI lineage: Eukaryota > Metazoa > Arthropoda > Insecta > Hemiptera > Cicadidae > Magicicada > Magicicada septendecula. Next base: position 98,303,670 of record CM068367.1, read on the forward strand.
TAACCATACGTAACTTATTTAACGTTTAACCTTTAAAATTTAGTATTGAACACTTCGACTAAACGTTTTAAGAAATTTTTGAATATTTTAAATTAATTTGTGCTTCTTCGGTTGTAACATTTTTTTAAATTTAATAAAGTTTCCTACATGTTTATTTTTTCTTTGGACACTGGTTTTTTTAATTTTATATCATTTCAATCTGGACATTTCTGAGAATTATTTATAGAAAGTGTATATTACAATATAATAATTATATGTATTAAGTGACATATAATATATAGTTGCATGACAACGTGTGAAACAAACAAAATTATATATGTATGTGGGTGCACGTATCCGTGTTAAATACATATAACTCATCATTATCATCATCGTCATATCAACCTGATTCTACAGCGCTGAAGTCGCCTTCCGACTCCCAGTCTCATCTTCGATCTTCCCATTCTCCCCTTCTATAAGATCTCTCTGTGACACAGGTTTCACGATGTTTTGTTACCACGTGTCTTGAGGGTGACCATCTGACGAATCTATTTCTCGCCGATGGTCATCTTCGGTTGGTCGCTATTCCTGATCTGCCGATGAGCTGTGAAGCTTGAAAGCGCTAATCGGAATAATTTTTATATAGTGGTGTGCAATATTGATCATTCTGATTGTGATTTCAACCACTGTAACGATAAACGACACGTTATATACGATTGAATCTTATTGAAATGTATCCTCTGTTTGTAACCAGAGAATATTTCGTTACATACAATGTTATTATAAATCAGTTACTTGTATATATGTCGTGTGCACTTGGATTACACCACCCGTAGGAAGTGTGAACTTGTAATATATATAAATAATGTAGCGACAAACTCGCACTGGAGTCGTCGATGTGTAAATATAAATGTGTTATGTTGAACGGCGAATGATTTTGTAAATTGCCGCTTACTCCCACTATGCTGCTTCTTTTCCGTGACGTCACTCAACGATGCCAACTGTCGGGTTCGCTGCAATCTGTGAATTCTATTTACTAAATGTAACAGCAATAATAACGACACACAAATACTATCAAACATATATCCTTGTGGAATCCTTTATTCGGAAAAAACACTGGTTGACACTGGTTAGTTTTCCAACCATAAACTATCTTCACCCCCAAAGTATTCCCTTCTTACATTCCATGACTCATCTTGATTATTATTGAATTTTCTTATACTATTGCATGAAGGTACATTTTTGTTTTCTACCAGTTTTGCTGTCCATTCTATATTATCCACCTTTAATGACACTATGGCTTGTCTCATGTCAATTATTGCTGAGTATTTTCTCAAAATATCACAGCCTATTAGTAGATTAAATGGTAGATTACTAGCTATTAGAAAAATCATAGGTATAGCTACATTTCTGCTGGTCACTGTTAATGATACCTGTTTTCTTATTGACTTGTTTTGCCTTCCAGTGGCTACGATTAAAATTATATTTTGAATTGGTAAAGTTGGTAAGATGGCCTTACTATATTTTTGAATTTTGATGTATTCATTGTTGTCGATTAACGACACGTTTGCGCCCGTATCTATCATGCAGCTTGTCTCTAGTCCATTCACTTGGGCGATGATATAAACAATCTCATTATTTGAATTATATTGCGTTATCGTGTCTTCGTTCAGTAGTTCTTCTCTAACATTTTTTAGGAAATGATTGTGCACTATTGTCAACGTATCGTCAGTCGTTTTGTCTCGTCCTAGTAAGTACCCAAATTGCCGGTTCAGTGATGGGACCTGATGGATTTTCACTGCCGCAGTTCGTTTAAATCAGGGCTGATCTCCTCAGTCCTGTTGTCTGATTGGTTGGGTCTGTCTCTGCTCTGCGACTCTTGTACCTCAATGGCGTGATTATTGAACGTCACTGAGTTTCGGTTATTTCTGTTGTCGTCGCAGCTTCTACTTCGCCGATGTTCATCGCGGTAGTGCTGGTTATTCTCCTCCTGAAAACTTCTTCCACGGTTTCCATTATAGTTTGCACGTCCCTGGTACCAACGTCTTCCCACATCCCTATCGTCAACGCTTACATAATTCACTTGTCTTCTATATGTTTGATTTTGACTGTTATTATTGCCGTTATTATTATGCCTGTATCGGTTATCATAGTTGTTGTTATAACCCCGGTTGTTCTGGTACTGGTGGTCGTCTCTGTCATTGGCACGCTGGTATCCATTATTGTTATTATTTGTAGGAGGGCTACGGTAATAGTGGTTGTTGTTATTGTTGTTATTATTTGCGTTATTTCGTGAATAGTTATTGGTGTTATTCTGGTTTTGGTAACCGCGCTGATAGTGGTTACCGTTGTTGTTATAACTATTGTTTGGTCGTTGCCCATTGTTTTCATATGGGGCGTCGCGGCGACCATTATTTCTATTTATTTCATCATTCCTTCGTCTATACTGGAGGAAGTTCTTCTCTTGCTCCATCTCCGCCAATAATGTTGACATCTCCTCGATGGTTTGTATGCGTCCATTTATCCGGCCTCTTGTAATTTCGCCACCATAGTGGTATGCTAATAGCCGCACTAAACACTCTGTAGGAATTGCAGGCTCTAAATGTCTGGCTATGTTTATTTTGCCAAGAAAATATGCGGTTGGAGTTTGCTTGCCGTGCAGGTCATATCTGCCCAATCCTATGTCACTTCTTATCATGTGTTGTGTGGCATCGGACCAATATTTAGATTTGAACTGTTTTTTAAATTCCTGGAAGTTCTGTATACTCGGCCGCATCGCCGTCCACCAATTGTCATATACCTTTCGGAACATCTCGTCCAACATGCTCCTTATCACAAACCATCTGTCTTCTCCGGTTTTGGCTATCTTCTCTTCGACTCGTTCTAAGAATAGCATGGGGTTTCTTCTATAGTTTTGAAAATCGATCACCTTTCGATTTTCCTCGCATGTTGTATGGGCACCGGTACACTGTCTGTTCTTTAAGGAATTGATTTCATCTCTATGAGCAGTTGTTTGGTCTTGTACTCGATTGAGACTATTACTCATATCTTCCAACCTCTCTCCCATCACTGCTTGGTTGGTTCTGATATTTTCAACTCGTCCATTCGTTTCTTCCCGTACGCTCAGTATCTCTTGGTTCATCCGCTCACACTTTTCCTTGGTCTCGGATTCTACCCTTTTAATTTCAGTCACCGGTTCTTCCAGCTTCTTGTCCCATTCCTCCTGCAATTGCCGGTTATTAATTTCCATCTTGTTATTCCACTCTTCTTTTAATAACTCTTTGTGTTCATCCAATTTTTTCATGGTCTCTTGGTAATTTTCCTTCAATTCTTCCCTCAATGCTCTATTATTTTCGTCTATTTTCTCCTCCATTTTACTGCTATTCTCTTTCAGTTCTCGGCTCAATTCCTCCTTTGTTTGTTTATTATCACTCTTTATTTCCTCCATCTTCTTACTTAAGTCTTCCTTCAACATTCTTCTTCTTTCTATGGCACTACAGCCCTTGTTGGGCCCTGGCCTCCTTCAATTTTTCCCCCCATTCTCCTCTGTCAGCAGCCATCCTCCTCCAGGAACGCACTTTTAATATCTCTCTTGCATCCTCATCCACCGCATCCTTCCTTCAACATTACTAAGTTCTTATTACTCTTCTCGCTTAATTCTTCCATTTTCTTGCTGAATTCTTCCTTCATTTCGTCCTTTAGTTTCTTACTCCTCTCCTCCGTTTCCTTACTACTCTGTTTTAAAAATTCCATAATGCTCTTCAGGTCAACGCTCTCTGTGACTTTGTCCGGTTCTTGTTTATCTCCTTGGTCCTCTCTTATTATTACTTCTATTTCTACGACCGGTGTTGCTTCTTTGTCTTCCATATCTAACTCGTCTACCTTCTCGGCTTCGACCGCTCGTTTTCGCGATGTCTCTCGCTTCTTCGATGTCTCTCGCATCTTGTTTATTCTGGTTTATTTGTCTATTAATAATAATTTAATTTATATTAAATTACACGCCTCACACGTTGGTGCGCCAATTTGTAACGCTAAACGACACGTTATATACGATTGAATCTTATTGAAATGTATCCTCTGTTTGTAACCAGAGAATATTTCGTTACATACAATGTTATTATAAATCAGTTACTTGTATATATGTCGTGTGCACTTGGATTACACCACCCGTAGGAAGTGTGAACTTGTAATATATATAAATAATGTAGCGACAAACTCGCACTGGAGTCGTCGATGTGTAAATATAAATGTGTTATGTTGAACGGCGAATGATTTTGTAAATTGCCGCTTACTCCCACTATGCTGCTTCTTTTCCGTGACGTCACTCAACGATGCCAACTGTCGGGTCCGCTGCAATCTGTGAATTCTATTTACTAAATGTAACAGCAATAATAACGACACACAAATACTATCAAACATATATCCTTGTGGAATCCTTTATTCGGAAAAAACAATGGTTGACTGTTTTAATAAATTTAAACAGGATAATTGCAATTGTAGCGAAAACTATAAGTCTTCTTTTACCAGTTGGCAGCAGTAGCTGTTCAGTATTTCTTCGAGACCAAAACAATGCTTTTCGTTAACGTTTTTAAATAAAATATATTAATTATCTCAGGGCGTATATGGTTCGGGGATTATAAATTTAACAAAATATTACACTATTAATCAAAATACAAGTTTACAATTACAGGATATTACAACGTTAGAGTGATACGTGCACACAGAAATTGTATAGTGGTTACCAGTTTTAAAAAGGTTATGTCCAGTTCAGGCTTTGATAGTTACTATGTAAATTAAAAGTTCTTGTTGAGCTTAAAAAGGTGTTAGTCTTATGTGGTGTTATTAGTGATTGTTTTTAGTGTTTGTGTTATATGGTGTCTGTAGTTTAGTTGATTATTACTTAAAATTCGTGTATACAAATGTGTGTGTTGAAGTACAATATAATGAGATGTCAGATCACCAAATCCTCTTCTTGTACTCTTCTTGGTTGAAGATAGGGCCCACGTACACGTCAGATCTTCCTTCTCGTCCCTCGTCCACTTCAAATCTTCTTCCTGGTTATTATGTCCTTTAATCCATATAATGGGTGTTCTTCTATATGTTGCAAAAAGTTGTGTAGTGTACCTCTAACTGTATTTATCTGGTTGTATAGTTTTTTCACACTTTATAACACATAATGTAAGACGATTTAAAAACGCGTCTATCTGCTAAGATCGTTGTCAAAGAAGTCTCATTTTATTTATCCGAAATTTCTGGTTGCTAAGGGTAAACTTGGAATCTGGTTGGCCAATTCGGATATACATTGTCATATACTTTCATTATTTCGAAGTCTAAAATTTGTTCAAAATCTTTAAATTAACATAACTTTTCTATACTGAATGGGAATTTAAAACCATTATCAGCATTATTTTGATCTTCACATTTGATATATTTAGACACCAAACATGCCTATTTTTGCTTAAGAACTATGGATGTTACAATTTTGTTATTTGGAATTTTCTTAAATAACTTGATATGTGTTATTTTGTTCCTATATTCTTTGTATACATTTTTATCTATAAATACATCTACCCTCTCACATTTGCTTTACAAAATTTCTAATATAATTGTTCAAAATTTACTAAAGTTGGTTTCACCTGGCCTATGTAATAGTATCATTTTCATCACCATGTTTTAACACCTTTAATAATTAAATTAACTTCTAACACTCATCAAAATGGTTTAACATATAACGTTATTTTAACAATACAAAAGGTATATTATTCTAATAGTTAAATTCATGCCCACATGGCTATGATTATACCAAATCCTTGCACAAATAACTGTTTTCTACTCAAACTGTATAGGTGTTTGACACTTAACAAAACATCTTTGTATAGTCCATTCTGCTTGGTCAATTAATTTACCATGGTTTAACATCAGCTCTATTGTTATATTTGTTAACACAACATAAAAAAAATGGAATTAATATAATTAAATTGACATTCCTTTAAACTAACTGTATCACCTGTTACATACAAAAAACACAACACAAATACTATGATATTACACTGTGCTATAACATAAAACATGCACATTTTACAAAACAAATTCTATACTAATTAGTTAGTCCATTGTCAGCTAATTTACTCATTATTCTGACACTGTCTATGTCATATTTACTATTTATATGGGTTTCAACATCCGTATACTTACTGATGTTTGACTTACAAAAATTACTATAAAGTGAACACTGTTGCTCTACCTCACCACAGTTCTAATAATCTTGTTACATTTACTGTTTATCTGGGTTTTACTCTTGTTATAAATGTTATTGTGACCATGTTATAATTTGTTGTTTACTGGACAACCCTATGAACTCTATATGTGACAATTATTTGTATGGTTCATGTATCTATAATCAGGTGTATTTATATTTTCATTACATCAATTAACTTAATTATTTAATAATATTTCTTTTACATGATTTTACATGTTTGGGCCTATTATCCCTCACTTTGTATTTTGATTATCTGGATATAATGATACATTAACTGAAACCATTTGTTTCTTTATAGTCCTGGTTCATAAACCGTTTGTCTTTATAATTCTTTGTTTGGTCATTACTGAAAGTTCATTGTCATAGTTGGGGTTAAAGGTGTTTTGCATCACTTAGCCTAAATCATTAATTTGGGTACGGTCAGTTGTCTTACTTAGTCAGTCTAAAATTGTTAGTCGTTCCTCTTCACTATCATCTTGGAAGATATTGTTCTCCTTGTCAGCTTCTTAACCAAGGTCTTCATTAAATCAGGTACGATATTATGTTGTTCCAAATGTAATGTTACATATTACCCTGCCACCAAATTTGATCATTTTAATAAAATATTGTTTTTTATTGAAATTATCAATTATCTTAACTTTCACATTGTCATTTGTTATTCTTATTATGATCTGGTATACTTGTCTTTAATTATAAGTGTTCTATCCCTGGAACATGTTACTTCCCTAATAAATTAATCACCATATATTCTGGAATCAGTCGGGGGGCTCTCTTGACCTAATACCCCGCTGTCCTTACAATACATAATACATAAATAATATCGATTGCTGGAGCTATCTCGTCAGTCAATCACATTTAATAATCACTAGTCTATTCACGACTAAAATAAATAAAATAATATAATATATTCTTGGGATTGTTCACTCAGTCTAACTTCTCAGATCTAAATATTTCTTTCCATTGATTCTTTCAGATGTTTATTTTCTTGTGGCGATATTAATAACATTTTTTATTTTCTATTGGTACTATCTTCCTTCCTTCTTTATCAGTACTGCTTAATCTTCATTTTTCATTCACTATCTTCATTTAAATTAAAACATAACAAGTATTTGCATCTTCAGTTGTTGTTGATTCTCTCACAATCATGATAGGTTATTTGCAATAAATTCGTTTCTAGTCTTGTCTCATTTTCATCGTCGACCGTCTACATTTGTCCTTTCTTATTCATTTTATATCACTATAGTTTCTTCTAATTTATGGATGTTGCATCTTTCTTTTATATTCCAATAATAAGTTCATAACTGTGTTTAATAAGAGGTGCTTATTTTGTTTAGAATTTGGAAAATTATTCCCAGTTGTTTATCTGCTTGATTCATAATTACATTATTAAACTGTACTGTAATTGGTCCTTACTATTTATCTGAATTCTGAGATATTCAACCTTGTTTATTGGGCTTCATTTCAAATTATATTCTGAATTATCAAAGTTGGTAAGATGAGCTTACTATATTTTTTCAATTTCGTGGTATTGTAATAATAAATTCTTCAGTTTCATATTAATTCTCATAAATAATTAGTTGTAAGTCGTTCTTACTATGTGTTTAGAATTTTGGTGGTTTTATAATAATAAATTCTTCAATTCCAAATTAATTCTCATAAATCATTAGTTGTAAGTTGTTCTTACTATATTTTTAGAATTTTGTGGTATTTTCAACTTTGTTTATTAGGTTCATAATACATTTTTAAGGAAACTTGGTTGTATGTTCCCTTAATCTTTTTTGTTTCCACATCACTAATGACATAAGTATTATTGTTATTGTTTTTTATAACAACATATGGTCCATTATACAGTAATAATAGCTTGTTTGCTATTCCTTCCTTAGAACTTGGCAATTCGCGGTTTTTTAGCAATACCTTGTCTCCAATCTTGTACTGGATCACTTTCTGCTGAATTGTTTTGTATTTCTTCCTTCTTTTCTCCACTTGTTCATTCAGTTTGCTGTGGAATCTCACGTTGTCGAACTGGTAAGCTGGGTTGTTTGGGAAATTGATTATTTCACTAATTTCTCGGGGTGGTAATCTTTCATGCATTATGGTATATGGAGTATCTTGTATTGCTTCATGGTAAGCTAAGTTGATAAAGCTCTCAGTTTGTGTAATGTAGTCACTCCACTTCTGGTGTTTATCAAAACAATATGTTCTGAGTATACGGCCGACCTCCCTCAGTACTCTTTCCGCCGGGTTGCTATTTGGGTGATAGACAGATGTTTTATATGTCTTGACACCTAAGTCTAACAAAGTCTCCTTCCATACTCTTCCTCGAAACTGAGTTCCGTGATCGGTAATAATTGATCGTGGAGCTCCTAACTCTGGTATGTATTGTTGGATCACTATTTGCAAAATCTTTTTTGTAGTTGCCCGATTAATGGGGTATAGTTTTGTAAACTTGGAGTAATGGTCGAACATGATTATAATGAATTTATACTGTTTTCTCCCTCCACTACGAGGTAACGGACCACACACATCTAAAAATACTCTCTCTAATTTACCAGTTGATGTAATAGGTTGCATAATTCCTTCTGTTTTTTCGTTATTGCATTTTGCCAATTGACAGATGTGACACTGCCGAATACATTCTCTAACTCTTCTGTTGATATTCTTAATGTAAGTGTGTTCCTCAAGTGCCTTCATTACTTTTAATGCACCCATATGCCCATATCGGCTATGGTAGTCCAATATTAATTCTGTTTCTAAAGCTTTAGGTATCACTACCTTCCATGAGCCTTGGTTATTATTTGGTTTGTAAAATAATATGTCTTCATGTAGACAATAATATGCAGCGATTTTTTCATCCTGTTGGATCAGTCTTTGTCTAAAATTGTTGATTTTGGTATCCTCGGTTTGTTGTTGTGCAATGGATTTCATGATGTTTTCCAAATCTGACTTGTTTTTTATTATAGTGTATACCTTGATGACTGATTCTTATTCCCCTTCAAAAGTCTGTTGTTCTATGTTAATCCGGGACAATATATCTGCAGCAATATTCTGTTTTCCTGGAACATACTCCCAATTTATATGGTACTCCTGTAGTGCGAGTATCCACCTTGTCAATCTCCCATGGTTGATCTTGCAATTTTTTAGGAAAGATATTGACTTATGATCGCTCCTCACAGTTATTGAGTATCCAAGAATGTAGGTTCTGAATTTCCCACAAGCGAATACAACGCTTAATAACTCCTTTTCTGTTACACTATAATTGCGTTCACATCCATTAAGTATTCTGCTTGCAAAACTCACCACCTGATGTTCTCCCTCACTATCTTCTTGATATAATACAGATCCTAAACTTATATCACTGGCATCACAGTTCATGAAGAAAGGTTGATTGAAATTAAGGATGTTTTAATACAACTGAACTCAGGAAATTGTGCTTGATCATTTGGAGTAAATTGTCTTGTTCCTGTCCCCAGGACCATTTGTTCTTAGAGGATAATTGTGGAGAAAATTTTGCTGTCATTTCAGAATAATTTCTCTGAAACTTCCTATAATAATTGCAAAGTCCCAGAAATGATTGAAGTTGCTTTTTATTTTTAGGACTTGGGAACTTCTGGATAGCTTCAATTTTTTCATTGGATGGTGTTATTCCTTGTCTTGTTAGGTTAAAACCCAGGAATTGGACTTCACTGGCGATAAGCTTAGATTTTTGAAGTTTTAGTGTAACGTTATTGTCTGATAGTTTTTGTAATACTTGTCCTACTCTGTCACAATGGTCTTCCCAATTTACTGAAGTAATCAACAAGTCATCAACATAGACTGTGGTATATGGAATAGTATCTGGACCCAACACCTGGTCCATACATCTTACGAATACAGCTACTGAATTTACCAGTCCAAACGGTAGTCTCTTGAACTGATAGTTCCTTCCTTCGAAAATAAAGGCGACGTACTTTCGACTATCTGGGTGTAGCTCCACCTGCCAATACCCACAAACCGTATCCCAGGTGCTAATAAATTGTATGCCATTGAATTTTTTCAGTATCTCCTCAATCTCTCCAGGAGATGTTCTGTCATTAACTATGATCTTATTAATCTCTCTAGCATCTAAGCAGAGTCGTACTTTGCCATCTTTCTTTGGAACTGCTATTAACGGACTGGTATATGGGGAACAGCTATATTCAATAATATCTTCTGCTATCATTTTGTCTGGTTCAGTCCTCACTGCTTCCTTTAATGCATAAGCAACGGGATATGATTTTTTATTAAAATTGACAGGCTCCCTGAATTGTAACGTAAATTGATAATCCTTTACTTTGCCAGGTACATCAGAGAAAACATAGCGGTATTTATTATATATAGAAATTAACTTTTCTATTTGTTGTGTGGTTAGATTACATTCATTTTGTTCTGACCGAAATTGTCGGATCTCTTCTAATTTTTCCAACCATAAACTATCTTCACCCCCAAAGTATTCCCTTCTTACATTCCGTGACTCATCTTGATTATTATTGAATTTTCTTATACTATTGCATGAAGGTACATTTTTGTTTTCTACCAATTTTGCTGTCCATTCTATATTATCCACTTTTAATGACACTATGGCTTGTTTCGAGCCTTCGGGAGTTTCTTTGATTTATCCGTATTTCATGGCACTGTCTTTTTCACCTGCTTAAGGCTGTGTTAATATAAATTTTGAATAAAGTAGGCGTAACGGTTACTGCAATTAAACAATCTGTTATTGCAAAGTGTTGTGACACCTTATTCCGGAATAAGCGCGCGTGTGCTTGTTTATTTTACGTAATATCAAGTTATCAGGAAATTATTTTTTATTTTTTGTGCACCTTAGTGTCCCATATCGTCTGCGTTAATAACTGTTTATTTTGCAGCGTACAATCTTATTTTGTTTACAGTATTTATTCGGTAGCTATGTCAAGTTTGATTAGCTGTTTTTATATTTTTACATTCATATTTCATGCCATATTATAAAGCTGTAACCATACGTAACTTATTTAACGTTTAACCTTTAAAATTTAGTATTGAACACTTCGACTAAACGTTTTAAGAAATTTTTGAATATTTTAAATTAATTTGTGCTTCTTCGGTTGTAACATTTTTTTAAATTTAATAAAGTTTCCTACATGTTTATTTTTTCTTTGGACACTGGTTTTTTTAATTTTATATCATTTCAATCTGGACATTTCTGAGAATTATTTATAGAAAGTGTATATTACAATATAATAATTATATGTATTAAGTGACATATAATATATAGTTGCATGACAACGTGTGAAACAAACAAAATTATATATGTATGTGGGTGCACGTATCCGTGTTAAATACATATAACTCATCATTATCATCATCGTCATATCAACCTGATTCTACAGCGCTGAAGTCGCCTTCCGACTCCCAGTCTCATCTTCGATCTTCCCATTCTCCCCTTCTATAAGATCTCTCTGTGACACAGGTTTCACGATGTTTTGTTACCACGTGTCTTGAGGGTGACCATCTGACGAATCTATTTCTCGCCGATGGTCATCTTCGGTTGATCGCTATTCCTGATCTGCCGATGAGCTGTGAAGCTTGAAAGCGCTAATCGGAATAATTTTTATATAGTGGTGTGCAATATTGATCATTCTGATTGTGATTTCAACCACTGTAACGATAAACGACACGTTATATACGATTGAATCTTATTGAAATGTATCCTCTGTTTGTAACCAGAGAATATTTCGTTACATACAATGTTATTATAAATCAGTTACTTGTATATATGTCGTGTGCACTTGGATTACACCACCCGTAGGAAGTGTGAACTTGTAATATATATAAATAATGTAGCGACAAACTCGCACTGGAGTCGTCGATGTGTAAATATAAATGTGTTATGTTGAACGGCGAATGATTTTGTAAATTGCCGCTTACTCCCACTATGCTGCTTCTTTTCCGTGACGTCACTCAACGATGCCAACTGTCGGGTTCGCTGCAATCTGTGAATTCTATTTACTAAATGTAACAGCAATAATAACGACACACAAATACTATCAAACATATATCCTTGTGGAATCCTTTATTCGGAAAAAACACTGGTTGACACTGGTTAGTTTTCCAACCATAAACTATCTTCACCCCCAAAGTATTCCCTTCTTACATTCCATGACTCATCTTGATTATTATTGAATTTTCTTATACTATTGCATGAAGGTACATTTTTGTTTTCTACCAGTTTTGCTGTCCATTCTATATTATCCACCTTTAATGACACTATGGCTTGTCTCATGTCAATTATTGCTGAGTATTTTCTCAAAATATCACAGCCTATTAGTAGATTAAATGGTAGATTACTAGCTATTAGAAAAATCATAGGTATAGCTACATTTCTGCTGGTCACTGTTAATGATACCTGTTTTCTTATTGACTTGTTTTGCCTTCCAGTGGCTACGATTAAAATTATATTTTGAATTGGTAAAGTTGGTAAGATGGCCTTACTATATTTTTGAATTTTGATGTATTCATTGTTGTCGATTAACGACACGTTTGCGCCCGTATCTATCATGCAGCTTGTCTCTAGTCCATTCACTTGGGCGATGATATAAACAATCTCATTATTTGAATTATATTGCGTTATCGTGTCTTCGTTCAGTAGTTCTTCTCTAACATTTTTTAGGAAATGATTGTGCACTATTGTCAACGTATCGTCAGTCGTTTTGTCTCGTCCTAGTAAGTACCCAAATTGCCGGTTCAGTGATGGGACCTGATGGATTTTCACTGCCGCAGTTCGTTTAAATCAGGGCTGATCTCCTCAGTCCTGTTGTCTGATTGGTTGGGTCTGTCTCTGCTCTGCGACTCTTGTACCTCAATGGCGTGATTATTGAACGTCACTGAGTTTCGGTTATTTCTGTTGTCGTCGCAGCTTCTACTTCGCCGATGTTCATCGCGGTAGTGCTGGTTATTCTCCTCCTGAAAACTTCTTCCACGGTTTCCATTATAGTTTGCACGTCCCTGGTACCAACGTCTTCCCACATCCCTATCGTCAACGCTTACATAATTCACTTGTCTTCTATATGTTTGATTTTGACTGTTATTATTGCCGTTATTATTATGCCTGTATCGGTTATCATAGTTGTTGTTATAACCCCGGTTGTTCTGGTACTGGTGGTCGTCTCTGTCATTGGCACGCTGGTATCCATTATTGTTATTATTTGTAGGAGGGCTACGGTAATAGTGGTTGTTGTTATTGTTGTTATTATTTGCGTTATTTCGTGAATAGTTATTGGTGTTATTCTGGTTTTGGTAACCGCGCTGATAGTGGTTACCGTTGTTGTTATAACTATTGTTTGGTCGTTGCCCATTGTTTTCATATGGGGCGTCGCGGCGACCATTATTTCTATTTATTTCATCATTCCTTCGTCTATACTGGAGGAAGTTCTTCTCTTGCTCCATCTCCGCCAATAATGTTGACATCTCCTCGATGGTTTGTATGCGTCCATTTATCCGGCCTCTTGTAATTTCGCCACCATAGTGGTATGCTAATAGCCGCACTAAACACTCTGTAGGAATTGCAGGCTCTAAATGTCTGGCTATGTTTATTTTGCCAAGAAAATATGCGGTTGGAGTTTGCTTGCCGTGCAGGTCATATCTGCCCAATCCTATGTCACTTCTTATCATGTGTTGTGTGGCATCGGACCAATATTTAGATTTGAACTGTTTTTTAAATTCCTGGAAGTTCTGTATACTCGGCCGCATCGCCGTCCACCAATTGTCATATACCTTTCGGAACATCTCGTCCAACATGCTCCTTATCACAAACCATCTGTCTTCTCCGGTTTTGGCTATCTTCTCTTCGACTCGTTCTAAGAATAGCATGGGGTTTCTTCTATAGTTTTGAAAATCGATCACCTTTCGATTTTCCTCGCATGTTGTATGGGCACCGGTACACTGTCTGTTCTTTAAGGAATTGATTTCATCTCTATGAGCAGTTGTTTGGTCTTGTACTCGATTGAGACTATTACTCATATCTTCCAACCTCTCTCCCATCACTGCTTGGTTGGTTCTGATATTTTCAACTCGTCCATTCGTTTCTTCCCGTACGCTCAGTATCTCTTGGTTCATCCGCTCACACTTTTCCTTGGTCTCGGATTCTACCCTTTTAATTTCAGTCACCGGTTCTTCCAGCTTCTTGTCCCATTCCTCCTGCAATTGCCGGTTATTAATTTCCATCTTGTTATTCCACTCTTCTTTTAATAACTCTTTGTGTTCATCCAATTTTTTCATGGTCTCTTGGTAATTTTCCTTCAATTCTTCCCTCAATGCTCTATTATTTTCGTCTATTTTCTCCTCCATTTTACTGCTATTCTCTTTCAGTTCTCGGCTCAATTCCTCCTTTGTTTGTTTATTATCACTCTTTATTTCCTCCATCTTCTTACTTAAGTCTTCCTTCAACATTCTTCTTCTTTCTATGGCACTACAGCCCTTGTTGGGCCCTGGCCTCCTTCAATTTTTCCCCCCATTCTCCTCTGTCAGCAGCCATCCTCCTCCAGGAACGCACTTTTAATATCTCTCTTGCATCCTCATCCACCGCATCCTTCCTTCAACATTACTAAGTTCTTATTACTCTTCTCGCTTAATTCTTCCATTTTCTTGCTGAATTCTTCCTTCATTTCGTCCTTTAGTTTCTTACTCCTCTCCTCCGTTTCCTTACTACTCTGTTTTAAAAATTCCATAATGCTCTTCAGGTCAACGCTCTCTGTGACTTTGTCCGGTTCTTGTTTATCTCCTTGGTCCTCTCTTATTATTACTTCTATTTCTACGACCGGTGTTGCTTCTTTGTCTTCCATATCTAACTCGTCTACCTTCTCGGCTTCGACCGCTCGTTTTCGCGATGTCTCTCGCTTCTTCGATGTCTCTCGCATCTTGTTTATTCTGGTTTATTTGTCTATTAATAATAATTTAATTTATATTAAATTACACGCCTCACACGTTGGTGCGCCAATTTGTAACGCTAAACGACACGTTATATACGATTGAATCTTATTGAAATGTATCCTCTGTTTGTAACCAGAGAATATTTCGTTACATACAATGTTATTATAAATCAGTTACTTGTATATATGTCGTGTGCACTTGGATTACACCACCCGTAGGAAGTGTGAACTTGTAATATATATAAATAATGTAGCGACAAACTCGCACTGGAGTCGTCGATGTGTAAATATAAATGTGTTATGTTGAACGGCGAATGATTTTGTAAATTGCCGCTTACTCCCACTATGCTGCTTCTTTTCCGTGACGTCACTCAACGATGCCAACTGTCGGGTCCGCTGCAATCTGTGAATTCTATTTACTAAATGTAACAGCAATAATAACGACACACAAATACTATCAAACATATATCCTTGTGGAATCCTTTATTCGGAAAAAACAATGGTTGACTGTTTTAATAAATTTAAACAGGATAATTGCAATTGTAGCGAAAACTATAAGTCTTCTTTTACCAGTTGGCAGCAGTAGCTGTTCAGTATTTCTTCGAGACCAAAACAATGCTTTTCGTTAACGTTTTTAAATAAAATATATTAATTATCTCAGGGCGTATATGGTTCGGGGATTATAAATTTAACAAAATATTACACTATTAATCAAAATACAAGTTTACAATTACAGGATATTACAACGTTAGAGTGATACGTGCACACAGAAATTGTATAGTGGTTACCAGTTTTAAAAAGGTTATGTCCAGTTCAGGCTTTGATAGTTACTATGTAAATTAAAAGTTCTTGTTGAGCTTAAAAAGGTGTTAGTCTTATGTGGTGTTATTAGTGATTGTTTTTAGTGTTTGTGTTATATGGTGTCTGTAGTTTAGTTGATTATTACTTAAAATTCGTGTATACAAATGTGTGTGTTGAAGTACAATATAATGAGATGTCAGATCACCAAATCCTCTTCTTGTACTCTTCTTGGTTGAAGATAGGGCCCACGTACACGTCAGATCTTCCTTCTCGTCCCTCGTCCACTTCAAATCTTCTTCCTGGTTATTATGTCCTTTAATCCATATAATGGGTGTTCTTCTATATGTTGCAAAAAGTTGTGTAGTGTACCTCTAACTGTATTTATCTGGTTGTATAGTTTTTTCACACTTTATAACACATAATGTAAGACGATTTAAAAACGCGTCTATCTGCTAAGATCGTTGTCAAAGAAGTCTCATTTTATTTATCCGAAATTTCTGGTTGCTAAGGGTAAACTTGGAATCTGGTTGGCCAATTCGGATATACATTGTCATATACTTTCATTATTTCGAAGTCTAAAATTTGTTCAAAATCTTTAAATTAACATAACTTTTCTATACTGAATGGGAATTTAAAACCATTATCAGCATTATTTTGATCTTCACATTTGATATATTTAGACACCAAACATGCCTATTTTTGCTTAAGAACTATGGATGTTACAATTTTGTTATTTGGAATTTTCTTAAATAACTTGATATGTGTTATTTTGTTCCTATATTCTTTGTATACATTTTTATCTATAAATACATCTACCCTCTCACATTTGCTTTACAAAATTTCTAATATAATTGTTCAAAATTTACTAAAGTTGGTTTCACCTGGCCTATGTAATAGTATCATTTTCATCACCATGTTTTAACACCTTTAATAATTAAATTAACTTCTAACACTCATCAAAATGGTTTAACATATAACGTTATTTTAACAATACAAAAGGTATATTATTCTAATAGTTAAATTCATGCCCACATGGCTATGATTATACCAAATCCTTGCACAAATAACTGTTTTCTACTCAAACTGTATAGGTGTTTGACACTTAACAAAACATCTTTGTATAGTCCATTCTGCTTGGTCAATTAATTTACCATGGTTTAACATCAGCTCTATTGTTATATTTGTTAACACAACATAAAAAAAATGGAATTAATATAATTAAATTGACATTCCTTTAAACTAACTGTATCACCTGTTACATACAAAAAACACAACACAAATACTATGATATTACACTGTGCTATAACATAAAACATGCACATTTTACAAAACAAATTCTATACTAATTAGTTAGTCCATTGTCAGCTAATTTACTCATTATTCTGACACTGTCTATGTCATATTTACTATTTATATGGGTTTCAACATCCGTATACTTACTGATGTTTGACTTACAAAAATTACTATAAAGTGAACACTGTTGCTCTACCTCACCACAGTTCTAATAATCTTGTTACATTTACTGTTTATCTGGGTTTTACTCTTGTTATAAATGTTATTGTGACCATGTTATAATTTGTTGTTTACTGGACAACCCTATGAACTCTATATGTGACAATTATTTGTATGGTTCATGTATCTATAATCAGGTGTATTTATATTTTCATTACATCAATTAACTTAATTATTTAATAATATTTCTTTTACATGATTTTACATGTTTGGGCCTATTATCCCTCACTTTGTATTTTGATTATCTGGATATAATGATACATTAACTGAAACCATTTGTTTCTTTATAGTCCTGGTTCATAAACCGTTTGTCTTTATAATTCTTTGTTTGGTCATTACTGAAAGTTCATTGTCATAGTTGGGGTTAAAGGTGTTTTGCATCACTTAGCCTAAATCATTAATTTGGGTACGGTCAGTTGTCTTACTTAGTCAGTCTAAAATTGTTAGTCGTTCCTCTTCACTATCATCTTGGAAGATATTGTTCTCCTTGTCAGCTTCTTAACCAAGGTCTTCATTAAATCAGGTACGATATTATGTTGTTCCAAATGTAATGTTACATATTACCCTGCCACCAAATTTGATCATTTTAATAAAATATTGTTTTTTATTGAAATTATCAATTATCTTAACTTTCACATTGTCATTTGTTATTCTTATTATGATCTGGTATACTTGTCTTTAATTATAAGTGTTCTATCCCTGGAACATGTTACTTCCCTAATAAATTAATCACCATATATTCTGGAATCAGTCGGGGGGCTCTCTTGACCTAATACCCCGCTGTCCTTACAATACATAATACATAAATAATATCGATTGCTGGAGCTATCTCGTCAGTCAATCACATTTAATAATCACTAGTCTATTCACGACTAAAATAAATAAAATAATATAATATATTCTTGGGATTGTTCACTCAGTCTAACTTCTCAGATCTAAATATTTCTTTCCATTGATTCTTTCAGATGTTTATTTTCTTGTGGCGATATTAATAACATTTTTTATTTTCTATTGGTACTATCTTCCTTCCTTCTTTATCAGTACTGCTTAATCTTCATTTTTCATTCACTATCTTCATTTAAATTAAAACATAACAAGTATTTGCATCTTCAGTTGTTGTTGATTCTCTCACAATCATGATAGGTTATTTGCAATAAATTCGTTTCTAGTCTTGTCTCATTTTCATCGTCGACCGTCTACATTTGTCCTTTCTTATTCATTTTATATCACTATAGTTTCTTCTAATTTATGGATGTTGCATCTTTCTTTTATATTCCAATAATAAGTTCATAACTGTGTTTAATAAGAGGTGCTTATTTTGTTTAGAATTTGGAAAATTATTCCCAGTTGTTTATCTGCTTGATTCATAATTACATTATTAAACTGTACTGTAATTGGTCCTTACTATTTATCTGAATTCTGAGATATTCAACCTTGTTTATTGGGCTTCATTTCAAATTATATTCTGAATTATCAAAGTTGGTAAGATGAGCTTACTATATTTTTTCAATTTCGTGGTATTGTAATAATAAATTCTTCAGTTTCATATTAATTCTCATAAATAATTAGTTGTAAGTCGTTCTTACTATGTGTTTAGAATTTTGGTGGTTTTATAATAATAAATTCTTCAATTCCAAATTAATTCTCATAAATCATTAGTTGTAAGTTGTTCTTACTATATTTTTAGAATTTTGTGGTATTTTCAACTTTGTTTATTAGGTTCATAATACATTTTTAAGGAAACTTGGTTGTATGTTCCCTTAATCTTTTTTGTTTCCACATCACTAATGACATAAGTATTATTGTTATTGTTTTTTATAACAACATATGGTCCATTATACAGTAATAATAGCTTGTTTGCTATTCCTTCCTTAGAACTTGGCAATTCGCGGTTTTTTAGCAATACCTTGTCTCCAATCTTGTACTGGATCACTTTCTGCTGAATTGTTTTGTATTTCTTCCTTCTTTTCTCCACTTGTTCATTCAGTTTGCTGTGGAATCTCACGTTGTCGAACTGGTAAGCTGGGTTGTTTGGGAAATTGATTATTTCACTAATTTCTCGGGGTGGTAATCTTTCATGCATTATGGTATATGGAGTATCTTGTATTGCTTCATGGTAAGCTAAGTTGATAAAGCTCTCAGTTTGTGTAATGTAGTCACTCCACTTCTGGTGTTTATCAAAACAATATGTTCTGAGTATACGGCCGACCTCCCTCAGTACTCTTTCCGCCGGGTTGCTATTTGGGTGATAGACAGATGTTTTATATGTCTTGACACCTAAGTCTAACAAAGTCTCCTTCCATACTCTTCCTCGAAACTGAGTTCCGTGATCGGTAATAATTGATCGTGGAGCTCCTAACTCTGGTATGTATTGTTGGATCACTATTTGCAAAATCTTTTTTGTAGTTGCCCGATTAATGGGGTATAGTTTTGTAAACTTGGAGTAATGGTCGAACATGATTATAATGAATTTATACTGTTTTCTCCCTCCACTACGAGGTAACGGACCACACACATCTAAAAATACTCTCTCTAATTTACCAGTTGATGTAATAGGTTGCATAATTCCTTCTGTTTTTTCGTTATTGCATTTTGCCAATTGACAGATGTGACACTGCCGAATACATTCTCTAACTCTTCTGTTGATATTCTTAATGTAAGTGTGTTCCTCAAGTGCCTTCATTACTTTTAATGCACCCATATGCCCATATCGGCTATGGTAGTCCAATATTAATTCTGTTTCTAAAGCTTTAGGTATCACTACCTTCCATGAGCCTTGGTTATTATTTGGTTTGTAAAATAATATGTCTTCATGTAGACAATAATATGCAGCGATTTTTTCATCCTGTTGGATCAGTCTTTGTCTAAAATTGTTGATTTTGGTATCCTCGGTTTATTGTTGTGCAATGGATTTCATGATGTTTTCCAAATCTGACTTGTTTTTTATTATAGTGTATACCTTGATGACTGATTCTTATTCCCCTTCAAAAGTCTGTTGTTCTATGTTAATCCGGGACAATATATCTGCAGCAATATTCTGTTTTCCTGGAACATACTCCCAATTTATATGGTACTCCTGTAGTGCGAGTATCCACCTTGTCAATCTCCCATGGTTGATCTTGCAATTTTTTAGGAAAGATATTGACTTATGATCGCTCCTCACAGTTATTGAGTATCCAAGAATGTAGGTTCTGAATTTCCCACAAGCGAATACAACGCTTAATAACTCCTTTTCTGTTACACTATAATTGCGTTCACATCCATTAAGTATTCTGCTTGCAAAACTCACCACCTGATGTTCTCCCTCACTATCTTCTTGATATAATACAGATCCTAAACTTATATCACTGGCATCACAGTTCATGAAGAAAGGTTGATTGAAATTAAGGATGTTTTAATACAACTGAACTCAGGAAATTGTGCTTGATCATTTGGAGTAAATTGTCTTGTTCCTGTCCCCAGGACCATTTGTTCTTAGAGGATAATTGTGGAGAAAATTTTGCTGTCATTTCAGAATAATTTCTCTGAAACTTCCTATAATAATTGCAAAGTCCCAGAAATGATTGAAGTTGCTTTTTATTTTTAGGACTTGGGAACTTCTGGATAGCTTCAATTTTTTCATTGGATGGTGTTATTCCTTGTCTTGTTAGGTTAAAACCCAGGAATTGGACTTCACTGGCGATAAGCTTAGATTTTTGAAGTTTTAGTGTAACGTTATTGTCTGATAGTTTTTGTAATACTTGTCCTACTCTGTCACAATGGTCTTCCCAATTTACTGAAGTAATCAACAAGTCATCAACATAGACTGTGGTATATGGAATAGTATCTGGACCCAACACCTGGTCCATACATCTTACGAATACAGCTACTGAATTTACCAGTCCAAACGGTAGTCTCTTGAACTGATAGTTCCTTCCTTCGAAAATAAAGGCGACGTACTTTCGACTATCTGGGTGTAGCTCCACCTGCCAATACCCACAAACCGTATCCCAGGTGCTAATAAATTGTATGCCATTGAATTTTTTCAGTATCTCCTCAATCTCTCCAGGAGATGTTCTGTCATTAACTATGATCTTATTAATCTCTCTAGCATCTAAGCAGAGTCGTACTTTGCCATCTTTCTTTGGAACTGCTATTAACGGACTGGTATATGGGGAACAGCTATATTCAATAATATCTTCTGCTATCATTTTGTCTGGTTCAGTCCTCACTGCTTCCTTTAATGCATAAGCAACGGGATATGATTTTTTATTAAAATTGACAGGCTCCCTGAATTGTAACGTAAATTGATAATCCTTTACTTTGCCAGGTACATCAGAGAAAACATAGCGGTATTTATTATATATAGAAATTAACTTTTCTATTTGTTGTGTGGTTAGATTACATTCATTTTGTTCTGACCGAAATTGTCGGATCTCTTCTAATTTTTCCAACCATAAACTATCTTCACCCCCAAAGTATTCCCTTCTTACATTCCGTGACTCATCTTGATTATTATTGAATTTTCTTATACTATTGCATGAAGGTACATTTTTGTTTTCTACCAATTTTGCTGTCCATTCTATATTATCCACTTTTAATGACACTATGGCTTGTTTCGAGCCTTCGGGAGTTTCTTTGATTTATCCGTATTTCATGGCACTGTCTTTTTCACCTGCTTAAGGCTGTGTTAATATAAATTTTGAATAAAGTAGGCGTAACGGTTACTGCAATTAAACAATCTGTTATTGCAAAGTGTTGTGACACCTTATTCCGGAATAAGCGCGCGTGTGCTTGTTTATTTTACGTAATATCAAGTTATCAGGAAATTATTTTTTATTTTTTGTGCACCTTAGTGTCCCATATCGTCTGCGTTAATAACTGTTTATTTTGCAGCGTACAATCTTATTTTGTTTACAGTATTTATTCGGTAGCTATGTCAAGTTTGATTAGCTGTTTTTATATTTTTACATTCATATTTCATGCCATATTATAAAGCTGTAACCATACGTAACTTATTTAACGTTTAACCTTTAAAATTTAGTATTGAACACTTCGACTAAACGTTTTAAGAAATTTTTGAATATTTTAAATTAATTTGTGCTTCTTCGGTTGTAACATTTTTTTAAATTTAATAAAGTTTCCTACATGTTTATTTTTTCTTTGGACACTGGTTTTTTTAATTTTATATCATTTCAATCTGGACATTTCTGAGAATTATTTATAGAAAGTGTATATTACAATATAATAATTATATGTATTAAGTGACATATAATATATAGTTGCATGACAACGTGTGAAACAAACAAAATTATATATGTATGTGGGTGCACGTATCCGTGTTAAATACATATAACTCATCATTATCATCATCGTCATATCAACCTGATTCTACAGCGCTGAAGTCGCCTTCCGACTCCCAGTCTCATCTTCGATCTTCCCATTCTCCCCTTCTATAAGATCTCTCTGTGACACAGGTTTCACGATGTTTTGTTACCACGTGTCTTGAGGGTGACCATCTGACGAATCTATTTCTCGCCGATGGTCATCTTCGGTTGATCGCTATTCCTGATCTGCCGATGAGCTGTGAAGCTTGAAAGCGCTAATCGGAATAATTTTTATATAGTGGTGTGCAATATTGATCATTCTGATTGTGATTTCAACCACTGTAACGATAAACGACACGTTATATACGATTGAATCTTATTGAAATGTATCCTCTGTTTGTAACCAGAGAATATTTCGTTACATACAATGTTATTATAAATCAGTTACTTGTATATATGTCGTGTGCACTTGGATTACACCACCCGTAGGAAGTGTGAACTTGTAATATATATAAATAATGTAGCGACAAATTCGCACTGGAGTCGTCGATGTGTAAATATAAATGTGTTATGTTGAACGGCGAATGATTTTGTAAATTGCCGCTTACTCCCACTATGCTGCTTCTTTTCCGTGACGTCACTCAACGATGCCAACTGTCGGGTTCGCTGCAATCTGTGAATTCTATTTACTAAATGTAACAGCAATAATAACGACACACAAATACTATCAAACATATATCCTTGTGGAATCCTTTATTCGGAAAAAACACTGGTTGACACTGGTTAGTTTTCCAACCATAAACTATCTTCACCCCCAAAGTATTCCCTTCTTACATTCCATGACTCATCTTGATTATTATTGAATTTTCTTATACTATTGCATGAAGGTACATTTTTGTTTTCTACCAGTTTTGCTGTCCATTCTATATTATCCACCTTTAATGACACTATGGCTTGTCTCATGTCAATTATTGCTGAGTATTTTCTCAAAATATCACAGCCTATTAGTAGATTAAATGGTAGATTACTAGCTATTAGAAAAATCATAGGTATAGCTACATTTCTGCTGGTCACTGTTAATGATACCTGTTTTCTTATTGACTTGTTTTGCCTTCCAGTGGCTACGATTAAAATTATATTTTGAATTGGTAAAGTTGGTAAGATGGCCTTACTATATTTTTGAATTTTGATGTATTCATTGTTGTCGATTAACGACACGTTTGCGCCCGTATCTATCATGCAGCTTGTCTCTAGTCCATTCACTTGGGCGATGATATAAACAATCTCATTATTTGAATTATATTGCGTTATCGTGTCTTCGTTCAGTAGTTCTTCTCTAACATTTTTTAGGAAATGATTGTGCACTATTGTCAACGTATCGTCAGTCGTTTTGTCTCGTCCTAGTAAGTACCCAAATTGCCGGTTCAGTGATGGGACCTGATGGATTTTCACTGCCGCAGTTCGTTTAAATCAGGGCTGATCTCCTCAGTCCTGTTGTCTGATTGGTTGGGTCTGTCTCTGCTCTGCGACTCTTGTACCTCAATGGCGTGATTATTGAACGTCACTGAGTTTCGGTTATTTCTGTTGTCGTCGCAGCTTCTACTTCGCCGATGTTCATCGCGGTAGTGCTGGTTATTCTCCTCCTGAAAACTTCTTCCACGGTTTCCATTATAGTTTGCACGTCCCTGGTACCAACGTCTTCCCACATCCCTATCGTCAACGCTTACATAATTCACTTGTCTTCTATATGTTTGATTTTGACTGTTATTATTGCCGTTATTATTATGCCTGTATCGGTTATCATAGTTGTTGTTATAACCCCGGTTGTTCTGGTACTGGTGGTCGTCTCTGTCATTGGCACGCTGGTATCCATTATTGTTATTATTTGTAGGAGGGCTACGGTAATAGTGGTTGTTGTTATTGTTGTTATTATTTGCGTTATTTCGTGAATAGTTATTGGTGTTATTCTGGTTTTGGTAACCGCGCTGATAGTGGTTACCGTTGTTGTTATAACTATTGTTTGGTCGTTGCCCATTGTTTTCATATGGGGCGTCGCGGCGACCATTATTTCTATTTATTTCATCATTCCTTCGTCTATACTGGAGGAAGTTCTTCTCTTGCTCCATCTCCGCCAATAATGTTGACATCTCCTCGATGGTTTGTATGCGTCCATTTATCCGGCCTCTTGTAATTTCGCCACCATAGTGGTATGCTAATAGCCGCACTAAACACTCTGTAGGAATTGCAGGCTCTAAATGTCTGGCTATGTTTATTTTGCCAAGAAAATATGCGGTTGGAGTTTGCTTGCCGTGCAGGTCATATCTGCCCAATCCTATGTCACTTCTTATCATGTGTTGTGTGGCATCGGACCAATATTTAGATTTGAACTGTTTTTTAAATTCCTGGAAGTTCTGTATACTCGGCCGCATCGCCGTCCACCAATTGTCATATACCTTTCGGAACATCTCGTCCAACATGCTCCTTATCACAAACCATCTGTCTTCTCCGGTTTTGGCTATCTTCTCTTCGACTCGTTCTAAGAATAGCATGGGGTTTCTTCTATAGTTTTGAAAATCGATCACCTTTCGATTTTCCTCGCATGTTGTATGGGCACCGGTACACTGTCTGTTCTTTAAGGAATTGATTTCATCTCTATGAGCAGTTGTTTGGTCTTGTACTCGATTGAGACTATTACTCATATCTTCCAACCTCTCTCCCATCACTGCTTGGTTGGTTCTGATATTTTCAACTCGTCCATTCGTTTCTTCCCGTACGATCAGTATCTCTTGATTCATCCGCTCACACTTTTCCTTGGTCTCGGATTCTACCCTTTTAATTTCAGTCACCGGTTCTTCCAGCTTCTTGCCCCATTCCTCCTGCAATTGCCGGTTATTAATTTCCATCTTGTTATTCCACTCTTCTTTTAATAACTCTTTGTGTTCATCCAATTTTTTCATGGTCTCTTGGTAATTTTCCTTCAATTCTTCCCTCAATGCTCTATTATTTTCGTCTATTTTCTCCTCCATTTTACTGCTATTCTCTTTCAGTTCTCGGCTCAATTCCTCCTTTGTTTGTTTATTATCACTCTTTATTTCCTCCATCTTCTTACTTAAGTCTTCCTTCAACATTCTTCTTCTTTCTATGGCACTACAGCCCTTGTTGGGCCCTGGCCTCCTTCAATTTTTCCCCCCATTCTCCTCTGTCAGCAGCCATCCTCCTCCAGGAACGCACTTTTAATATCTCTCTTGCATCCTCATCCACCGCATCCTTCCTTCAACATTACTAAGTTCTCATTACTCTTCTCGCTTAATTCTTCCATTTTCTTGCTAAATTCTTCCTTCATTTCGTCCTTTAGTTTCTTACTCCCCTCCTCCGTTTCCTTACTACTCTGTTTTAAAAATTCCATAATGCTCTTCAGGTCAACGCTCTCTGTGACTTTGTCCGGTTCTTGTTTATCTCCTTGGTCCTCTCTTATTATTACTTCTATTTCTTCGACCGGTGTTGCTTCTTTGTCTTCCATATCTAACTCGTCTACCTTCTCGGCTTCGACCGCTCGTTTTCGCGATGTCTCTCGCTTCTTCGATGTCTCTCGCATCTTGTTTATTCTGGTTTATTTGTCTATTAATAATAATTTAATTTATATTAAATTACACGCCTCACACGTTGGTGCGCCAATTTGTAACGCTAAACGACACGTTATATACGATTGAATCTTATTGAAATGTATCCTCTGTTTGTAACCAGAGAATATTTCGTTACATACAATGTTATTATAAATCAGTTACTTGTATATATGTCGTGTGCACTTGGATTACACCACCCGTAGGAAGTGTGAACTTGTAATATATATAAATAATGTAGCGACAAACTCGCACTGGAGTCGTCGATGTGTAAATATAAATGTGTTATGTTGAACGGCGAATGATTTTGTAAATTGCCGCTTACTCCCACTATGCTGCTTCTTTTCCGTGACGTCACTCAACGATGCCAACTGTCGGGTCCGCTGCAATCTGTGAATTCTATTTACTAAATGTAACAGCAATAATAACGACACACAAATACTATCAAACATATATCCTTGTGGAATCCTTTATTCGGATAAAACAATGGTTGACTGTTTTAATAAATTTAAACAGGATAATTGCAATTGTAGCGAAAACTATAAGTCTTCTTTTACCAGTTGGCAGCAGTAGCTGTTCAGTATTTCTTCGAGACCAAAACAATGCTTTTCGTTAACGTTTTTAAATAAAATATATCAATTATCTCAGGGCGTATATGGTTCGGGGATTATAAATTTAACAAAATATTACACTATTAATCAAAATACAAGTTTACAATTACAGGATATTACAACGTTAGAGTGATACGTGCACACAGAAATTGTATAGTGGTTACCAGTTTTAAAAAGGTTATTTCCAGTTCAGGCTTTGATAGTTACTATGTAAATTAAAAATTCTTGTTGAGCTTAAAAAGGTGTTAGTCTTATATGGTGTTATTAGTGATTGTTTTTAGTGTTTGTGTTATATGGTGTCTGTAGTTTAGTTGATTATTACTTAAAATTCGTGTATACAAATGTGTGTGTTGAAGTACAATATAATGAGATGTCAGATCACCAAATCCTCTTCTTGTACTCTTCTTGGTTGAAGATAGGGCCCACGTACACGTCAGATCTTCCTTCTCGTCCCTCGTCCACTTCAAATCTTCTTCCTGGTTATTATGTCCTTTAATCCATATAATGGGTGTTCTTCTATATGTTGCAAAAAGTTGTGTAGTGTACCTCTAACTGTATTTATCTGGTTGTATAGTTTTTTCACACTTTATAACACATAATGTAAGACGATTTAAAAACGCGTCTATCTGCTAAGATCGTTGTCAAAGAAGTCTCATTTTATTTATCCGAAATTTCTGGTTGCTAAGGGTAAACTTGGAATCTGGTTGGCCAATTCGGATATACATTGTCATATACTTTCATTATTTCGAAGTCTAAAATTTGTTCAAAATCTTTAAATTAACATAACTTTTCTATACTGAATGGGAATTTAAAACCATTATCAGCATTATTTTGATCTTCACATTTGATATATTTAGACACCAAACATGCCTATTTTTGCTTAAGAACTATGGATGTTACAATTTTGTTATTTGGAATTTTCTTAAATAACTTGATATGTGTTATTTTGTTCCTATATTCTTTGTATACATTTTTATCTATAAATACATCTACCCTCTCACATTTGCTTTACAAAATTTCTAATATAATTGTTCAAAATTTACTAAAGTTGGTTTCACCTGGCCTATGTAATAGTATCATTTTCATCACCATGTTTTAACACCTTTAATAATTAAATTAACTTCTAACACTCATCAAAATGGTTTAACATATAACGTTATTTTAACAATACAAAAGGTATATTATTCTAATAGTTAAATTCATGCCCACATGGCTATGATTATACCAAATCCTTGCACAAATAACTGTTTTCTACTCAAACTGTATAGGTGTTTGACACTTAACAAAACATCTTTGTATAGTCCATTCTGCTTGGTCAATTAATTTACCATGGTTTAACATCAGCTCTATTGTTATATTTGTTAACACAACATAAAAAAATGGAATTAATATAATTAAATTGACATTCCTTTAAACTAACTGTATCACCTGTTACATACAAAAAACACAACACAAATACTATGATATTACACTGTGCTATAACATAAAACATGCACATTTTACAAAACAAATTCTATACTAATTAGTTAGTCCATTGTCAGCTAATTTACTCATTATTCTGACACTGTCTATGTCATATTTACTATTTATATGGGTTTCAACATCCGTATACTTACTGATGTTTGACTTACAAAAATTACTATAAAGTGAACACTGTTGCTCTACCTCACCACAGTTCTAATAATCTTGTTACATTTACTGTTTATCTGGGTTTTACTCTTGTTATAAATGTTATTGTGACCATGTTATAATTTGTTGTTTACTGGACAACCCTATGAACTCTATATGTGACAATTATTTGTATGGTTCATGTATCTATAATCAGGTGTATTTATATTTTCATTACATCAATTAACTTAATTATTTAATAATATTTCTTTTACATGATTTTACATGTTTGGGCCTATTATCCCTCACTTTGTATTTTGATTATCTGGATATAATGATACATTAACTGAAACCATTTGTTTCTTTATAGTCCTGGTTCATAAACCGTTTGTCTTTATAACTCTTTGTTTGGTCATTACTGAAAGTTCATTGTCATAGTTGGGGTTAAAGGTGTTTTGCATCACTTAGCCTAAATCATTAATTTGGGTACGGTCAGTTGTCTTACTTAGTCAGTCTAAAATTATTAGTCGTTCCTCTTCACTATCATCTTGGAAGATATTGTTCTCCTTGTCAGCTTCTTAACCAAGGTCTTCATTAAATCAGGTACGATATTATGTTGTTCCAAATGTAATGTTACACCACTAACACAAATTTCTTCATTAAACGTCTGTTAAGATGTGCAATCGACTACAGGTAATGGACAACAACAATGAGGTAATAAACGACAACAATAAGGTAAGTAAAGTTTTTAAATATCTTAAGTTAAAAGTTAAATTGAAGAGGGTTTTAAGTAAAATATGGTTTAATAAACAATGTCTGGATAATAATGTCATCCCAAAGTACGCTCAAGTTAAAATTAAAAATAAGAACAGTGTAGCCAAAAAAGTAAAAGAACAAAGCGAGAAGTTGTGGATAAAACTGGAAATAAGGTCACTCTACGGCTTAATCAATAGATATAATAGGGAATTATATGACAGACACATAGAATTATTAAGAATATACTCGTATGTAGAGTTAGAAGAAATATTATATAATTTTGGTTTGGCGTACATAGAAAAGAAATTGGAAAATAAAAATAAAAAAATGGTAGATAAGTTAAATAAATTAATAAGAAAGAACGAAGTAAAAAAGGAACACCTCTCTAAGAATAACTATGAAAAAAGAGTAATAAACCTTACAGAGGTAAATTTCAATACGGAAGAAAAAGAAATGTTAGCGAAAGGCTTAAAATACGCACCGCCACCAGAATTGAATCTATTTCTGTTGACAATACTTCCCTCTCCACTTC
The DNA here is from genome assembly GCA_034769895.1 of Magicicada septendecula. Taxonomy (NCBI): domain Eukaryota; kingdom Metazoa; phylum Arthropoda; class Insecta; order Hemiptera; family Cicadidae; genus Magicicada; species Magicicada septendecula. Next base: position 98,333,575 of record CM068367.1, read on the forward strand.
CCATTTATTTGTCATATTTCGCAACTGTACATTAAAGAATGACTTCATGGGTGCCTATCTTTAAACCATGGATTCAGGGCGCCTGTAGTTTTCCTAGCGCTGCTGATTTTCATAATGGCCATTTATTCACACTTTCGTGACGTCTGGGGTTGTAATTCAAGGCGATTCGGGGAAGGCGCTGCTTCTTTGTTAATGTTTGCACCAGTCCTCTTTCTATTCATTAATTTCATTTTCCAAATTGTAAATGTGCAATTCCTGTCTTATATTCTCCGACGTTAGGCCTACTCTGGTTTCTGCTAGTAATACAGTCTGCGTAACTGACGCCGCACAGGGATAGCTTAGTGGTGGGGTTGCCATCTTAGTGCTTCTGACCGTGCATGATTTTCATTCGTTGTTAACATCCCTAGGTTCTTCCTCAATTTCCGCTGTTGCGAAATGCCTAATCCTCGTACGCCTTCTAGACCGTTGGCCGAATAAGGTTAAGTATACGAGAGGAAATTAGAAACCCCTAGCCCTCGAATACTCTAATAGCGTCGGGGTCGGAAAAACAAGGATTTGGACAAGAGAGACCCCGACAGGATTGATTTAAGTAAGGGACCTTACCCAAGACAAGTTGAAAGCAAAGTAACAGTCCAGCTGGGCACCCCGGGCTTGCCACATCCGTACTCACAAGGCGTGAGCCCCTGGGGGGGGGGATTTGTCTTCATTACGCTTTTATGTTACACATATTATGTTGTTATATTATTTCAGAAATAACGTGAATCAGCTGTCCCGGCTGTATAATATTTACTTCTACATCACCAAGTCTTCCTGGGTCTTCCAATATCTCATCGTCTCCAACAAGCTTGTTTTGCCAAACGTCCTTGGGCAACCTGCCATCCGGCATCCTATTCACATGAGCAATCCAGCTCTCTTCGTTCCTTGCAATGCGACCTTGAATATTAAATAACTGTCAGCTCTGTACGTAGGCTATAGAACGTCATTATATAGTCTATGTCTTGCAACGCAGCCCTTAATATATCTGTTATCTGTAGCTCTACGATGGTGTTTTTTCGCCAGAACGCAAGTTCCGTATCATACAGCAATATTAGCACAACCATCATTTTTTAGTTGTCTCTTTCCTCGATTTTCTTGACAACGCTCGTCTAGTTGTCTAATAGCTTCACATATTGACTGAAAATTTTTTTTTCTTTTTTTTTTTAATTTATTATAATGCAGTTTTACAATCTACTCATTTCACAGAGTAATAAGTAAAAGTGATGTATAAGTCGTCACTTGAGGTGGGAACCATCCAGCGATGATTACCACGTTCACCGGGTCAGGTCATCTGGCCACTGTCTCTTCAGCCTTCTTACATCCAGTGATGGATTGAGGAGCTCGTTGATCAGGTTATTGCTGTGTCCTATGGTGAGGTTCCTGTGCTTAGCGGCGTGCATCTTGATGACATCAGAAATGTATGGAATGTTGAGGTCTTTGTGAAGAGTATAATTAGAGATGAACCAGGGAGCATTCGTTATGCAGCGCAAGATTTTGACTGAACTGTCTGCAGAATCTTTGTGTTGGAAGGTTTAGAGCAGCCCCACAATTCTATACCGTAAGTCCAGATTGGTCTGAGCACAGCTTTATATATGATGACTTTGTTTGAGAGAGATAGTTGAGATTTTCTACCTATGAGCCAGTACATTTGCCTAGCTTTTAAGTTGAGTTGTTGTTTCTTAGCCTGAATGTGGGCTTTCCATGTTAATTTGTCGTCCAAATGCAGCCCCAGGTATTTAACTTCTGATTTTATAGGTATGGGGGCATCGTTTATGGTGACTTGTGGACAAGAGCTACGTTTCATGGTGAAGGTTATTTGAGTAGATTTTGCAGAATTAACTCGGATCCTCCACCGCTGGAACCAATCTTGCAGGAGGTAAAGATGGCTTTGCAGTTTCTCAGAGGCTCGTTCCGGGTTGGGATCTACTGTGAGGATAGCGGTATCATCAGCGAAGGTGGCGGTGGTAGTGTAGTCTGTCACAGGTAGGTCAGCAGTAAATATAAGATATAAGTATGGCCCCAGAACGCTGTCCTGAGGCACTCCCGACTTTATAGGAGAGATTACTGACACAGTGTCTTCGATTTTGATTTGGATGTGTCTATCTTGCACATATAATTTCAACAGTAAATATAGTTGATCAGGAAGTTGTTTCTTCAGCTTGTACAGAAGGCCCTCATGCCAGACTTTATCAAAAGCCTGCTCAATATCCAGGAAGACAGCTGCGCACATCGTCTTCTTTTCCAGGCTATCCCTAATTTTGTTCACTATTCTGTGGCATTGCTACACTGTAGAATGTTTTTCTCTGAACCCAAATTGGTGTTCAGGGATCAGGTACCTAAAGGGCACTACTGTATTTGTTTTAGTCTGGTCAGGAGAAGTCGTTCAAATATTTTTGACAAGAGTGGAAGAAGGCTTATTGGCCTGTAAGATCAGTAGGGGGTTTGCCAGATTTTGCGACCATGATAATTTGGGCAAATTTCCATTGGATTGGAAAGTAGCACAGTCTGAGCATACTGTTGTAAATAGTTGTAAGTAGTACTAACGCTTTCTTGGGAAGATGTTTCAGAACTTCTCCAACCATTAAATCGTAACCGGGGGCTTTATGTGCCTTGGCACGTTTTATCTCCCTGAGAACTTCACAGAATGCAAACGCTTTGATTGGAGGAGATAATTGGCAGGGAGCATCAAGGTAAGTTAGAATTTCTGAGTCATCAATTGCTGACGAGGTTGGGGTGAAAACCTGGGAAAGGTGATCTGCGAACACATTCACCTTATCTTCATTTGCTCGAGCCCAACTGCCGTCAGGTTTACGAATGGGGGATACTGGGATTACCGGTCGTTTGATTTTTTTGTCGCCTTCCATATTGAATGATCATGGGGTGTTAAACATGTTACGTAGTATTCAAACGATGCGTTTCGGGCCTCTTGCATAGCTGCGCGAATTCTATGGGTGAACCTATTTAGAATTGTTTTATACTGGGGGTTTCTCGTTCGTTGCCATTTACCGCGAGCTTGTCGTTTTTCTTGAATAAGTTGTTTGATGTGCAGAGGTATATTATGATAATCAGGTAAAACTTTTCTTCTTTCTGGTGTAGCTTGCCATGCAGCATCCTATAGTAGTTTAGTAAAGTATTGAATGGCTACTTCAATGTCTCTGGAATCCGTAATGCGAAAGTTAGAGTTGATATTCTCATTGATAATGTGTTCAAATAAATCCCAGTTAGTCTGCTTAGTGCATAAAACAGGTGGAGGTTCCCTCCAGATTACATTAGTCCTTAATGTAATTATAATGGTGCTATGATCAGAGCTTAAGTCGAGATTTGGTTCGATTTTGGTATATAAGTGGGAGATTCCTTTTGTTATCGCAAAATCAAGAAGATCTGGAATTTTATTTAAGTCTGTGGGCCAATACGTAGGTTCTCCTGTTGATAAGTAGCTGAGATGAAGATGGTGTATAGCTTCCAGTAGATTTCGACCCTTTGGTGTGATAAGCCTTGAGTCCCAGGCAGTATGCTTTGCATTCCAGTCCCCCGCTACAAGAAAGTGTGGTCCCAGAGTAGCGAAAAACTCTAGATATTCGTCCGTTGATATGGAATGGCGTGGTGGGCTGTATGTAGCTGCTAAGGTCAAGGGCCATGGAAGGGCGAGAACTTTAATGATTGCACTTTGGATTTTTGGAGTGACATGTGGCTCCATTACATAATGATGAAGAGTGTTTCGTATGATGACAGCTGAACCTGCGTGACCTGAACCGTCAGGGTGGTTAGCATAGAATATGTTATAATAAGGTATTTTGATGACTGTTCGATCCGTTGACTGGGTTTCTGAAATTAGGAGGATGTCAATTTTATTGATATTCAGGAAGAGGATATTTCTTGTATGCGGCCGGAAAACCCATTCGAATGCCAGACAGCTATTCTTAGTGCCGTGGTCATTGCTGAGGTATTCTATTTATGACTGTAGATAACATGTTGAGGATAATGCTGTTTTGATTAATGAGTTGAGCGAACATAGTTTTGAACTCACTTAGGAAAATTGCCAGTTGGTCCATTACTTCCCTGTTAGTGGGGTTTGCGTGGCTGTTGCTAGTCATTTGTGTCCTTCTACGTCCGCCCGTGATTTGAGCATATGTAGAAGTTGTATTGCGCGGTGGTGGTAGAGGGGATGGAGAATTCTGAATCACATTAGATTGTGTCTGTGGAGTAGCACTACTTAGCAGTTGTGGATTGCCCCTATGTTTAGATCTTATCAGGTCTTGGTAGGCAGAACACCCTTTATAATTGGCTGGGTGACTGCCATCGCATAGTGCACAGGTAGCAGGGGTATCCCTAGGTTTCTTGCACGTTTTAGTGTCATGAGATTTTCCACACTTTACGCAGATAAATGATTTTCTGCAGTAAGTTTTGGAGTGGCCATATTCCTGGCATCGTGTTCATTGGATTATTGTGTTTTTCACTCTTGGAGGTTCAACTTTAATTTTTGTATTTTGTAGATATTCCAATTTATATATTTCCTTATTGTTATCTTGGGGCTCAAGGTCTACAAAAAATAGAGGCAGTGGGTCCTTGGATATCCTGTGTCTCGCGTTTATGATATTCCGAATTTTGTAGCCATCTTTAGCTAGCTCGTCTTTAATTTCTTCTAGTGGCACTGAATAGTGAAGATCTCTTATGACAACACGGTAGGCTGTCTCATGTTTCAGCTGGTAGGTGTGATGGACTATATTTTTTTCACAGAGTAGTCTAATTAATTTTCTGTAAGTGTCAACGGTGTGGGGGTGAATTTTAACTGTGTTGTTTGAGAGAGCTTTGCAGTGGTATGTTTCGTCTTCTGCAGCCGATGCCAGAAAGTCTTTCATTGCTTTATAGTTCGTAACACCGCCTATATAGGTTGGCGGAGGCTTTGGTGTTTTCGGTTGAATGTTTTTATTAACGTTATTTGAGTTACCAAAATCGTCATGATTAAGAGACGTATCTATGTTGGACAAGGGATCGAATCTATTTGCTGTTTAAGTTTCGTAAATGCTTTTATTTGCTGTAGCAGATCGTTTCCTTTTTTTATAGGGGCGTTTAACTTGCTGCCAAGGCACGTTATGTACGCAAGATTCATTTGCAGTATCAGTTTCATTAGGTTCAGAGTAGGATAAGTCTTCACTTAATGAATCATAATCTATGTCCCCTTGGGGGTTCAGTGGCATGTTGGTAGGACAGCTGAATGGAGGTATTGCTTGGGCCATATTGGTATTAGTGTTCGTTAATATTTGCGATGACATTTGGTTCGGGAGTTGATTGCAGACATTAGGTGCCGGCATATTTGAGAATGGATATTTTAGGCCATCAGTAGATTGACAGTTTGCTTGTTGCTGGGTCGATGGTGTATAAGAACTATTGCTGGTCGGTATGGTTTGATTTATTATTGGTTTGCTTTATTTATTATGATCAGCATCATGGTTTACATACAAATACGTTAGTATCATAGTCACAAAGTGTAGCAGAACCGTAGCGGAAGTAAAAAATCCTATAGGAGAACTAATGATAAAGTGATGTATTTATAATATACATACACTTATTGCTTACTAATGCTACGTATAATCTCAATCTTCTATTGTGGTGTATTCATTAGTCATGACCTAAAGATACCATACATATGATTTATAATAAACTTTTATAAAGGTGCATAATGTATATGTCCTGACGATGGTCTATGACCGAAATCGATAGACGTTAAGAATGTGAGTAATCAAAACTTTATTATAAATCATATTTATGATATCTTTAGGTTATGAACAATGAACACTACAATAGAAGATCGTACAGGACACGGGAGACAAATGACGAGACAGTTACACTCTACTTTATGGAGCAGTTAACTAAGGCCCGAAACAAAATTCAAAATATATAAGACAATAGTAGAAAGTATTGTAACGTATGGGGCTGAAGCATAGGAAACAACGGAATACACGATGAAAAGATTACGAGCCAGGGAACTGGGATACTGCAGAAGGTGCTGTAGGCTTACATTGCAAGATAGGATTTAAAATTAAGAAATAAGAGAAAGAATGGCGTATGTACCAGTATAAATGACACAATCGATGCTACAAGATAAGATGGTACGGCCATGTGTGCTGTATGGGTATTGATAGATGGACAAAGAAATTTGAAAGAATGGGCCCTTCCTGAAAGAATGGGCCCCTCTTGAAAGAAGAAAAAGAGAGGCCGCGAAAGACTTAGATGGAAGGCATAAGGAGTGAAATAGTAGACTATACAGAAATCTAAAGATGATGATTGGAAAGATCGTAAAGTTTGGAAATTAAGATGTGATAAGCAACTTTAAATGTTGTTCTAAATCGCTAATATATATATATATATATATATATATATATATATATATATATATATATATATATATTGTAGCATGACAGATTATCCACTTAATAATGAATGAAATATGATCATAAATAAATATCAATTAAAATAACTATCAAGGAAAAATCCCAATGAAAACAAATAAGTATCACAATAAAATACAATCATAACTGGAAGAAATAAAAATAGAGAAAAAACAACTATGCAACAAATATGTGTAATGAAAAATAAACCCAAAAAACTAAAATAAAATAAGGAAATACCCAGGTAGGATAGGAGTAAGTAAGGAAAATACCCAGAACAAACCAACGTACATAATAAAACTATATTGTAGTGAAGAAACAAAGAATGAGAATCAGTAAGTAAGGCAAAACCCAGAACAGACCGACACCCCTAAAATAAAGACTGTTTTTCAAGAAACAAGCTAGGATATGAATAAGGAAGTAAATACCCTGAACAAACCAAAATACCTAATAAACAGGAAGGATTTTGAAGATACAAGATAGTAGGATAAGAAGAATACAAGAGATACCCAAGGGAAACCCAGTAAGAAGAAAATAAAAACCCCAAAAGAGATTAAAAGTCACAAACGAAAGTATAACACCCAAAAACAGAAACAAATGTAAAGTAAATGTAAACAAAAGTGTTTAGAGGTATAAGTAAAAGTGCACCCATGAAAGTTATTTTATAATGAATAAAAACAAATCTTAAAAATCCTCTATAAATAAAATTCTTGATAATATAACACTATAAAACTGATTAGTGATAGTATCAAGAAATAACAGGGAACCAGTGCAAGTTATTTTATTATAGTATATAAACTTCAAGAAAGTATTAAATGCTTAAACTAAGTAAATGTGTACCTTTGAACAACTTTAAAGTTTTAATTTAACTTCATACATACTATTTGGTAAAATAGTATTATGAAAAGCAAATACTAATGTTTCTGAGAAAGTGCCACTCTTTGTCTAACAACATTTACTAAAATGAGTAAGATAAATAGAGAGCAGGTAGTTAATAAGTGAAGTGACAAGGGATACATCCCTAATATCAAATAAAAACAGATAAGACTGCACAAAAGTAATTTTAAGAAAAGTTAAAAATGCAGGAACAGATGTGTTATGTTTCTATTTAAGTAAATGAACTCTATACCTAAATGTAGGAAATAGAGGGTAATGTTTTATAATTTTAAAATATTTATTATGTTTAATCATGTTAATCAAGACTAAAATGTCTGAGTTTAAATACCACTTTTTTAATGTCAAATATTTGTTATGTATTAATAGTATAAATTCAATACTAAATGTTCTTGTAGTAAAATAAGGAATTGTTAATTAATATTGTATTAGAATAGAAAGTCAGAAGGTGTATAAACAAGCTGTATTATTCAAAAACTGTGTATGTAAAAACAGATAAAATCTAGGCCAAATGGTAAATCTCAACTACATTATAATTGATGAATCAAGTCCAGTAAACTAGTTAAACTGATGAAATTTATGTAAGGTAAATCAGTCACAGAGTAATATAATGTAAATTATACTTTAGAAAGATATTGTAAAAAGATAGTAAGAATTATTGGAAAAAATGCAAATGTAATAACTGAAAATTCAAAGGGGGGAGTCACAGATTAATGAATAATGTTTAAAAAGATAACCAATTAATAAAATTACAAGAAATGAAGGGAAGATAAACCTTTTATTTCAATCTGAGATTTAATACAATCATAAATATAACTTGTAAAATGGCAAACATTTTGAGAAGAACAGGAAGTAATTTTTAAAGCCTACTTTTTAAAAAATGAAGTAAATATAGCATTTTAGATAAAAAACTTTGTAAAAATATCTTATTTTGTATCAAATCAAGCAGAATGAACTAAAGAAAGAGATTATGTATTTAATATTTCATAAAATTAAATAATAGCAAAAATATATTCATTAATATAATGTAATTTTCATACATGTAAGGGAAGCGAAAAAGATTTAAAACAATGTATTGCTAATATTAAATTGGCTAAGACGTTTTCAGAAGACGAAGGAAGTTAGAACAGTTGATTATTAGACTTTGTGGAGCATACTTGAACGAGATTTTGCTTATATTAACCTATATAGCAGACAAGAATGGCGTTCGTTCAGTAAGCCTAGTCTACAGTGAAAATCGTAAATTTCTAAGAAACTTAACTTAAACCTTAAATTCAGTGAGAACAACTAATACAACCATTAAACTAAAGTAATACGGAACAGTAAATGAGTGAAATAATTAATTAAACATATAAAGCCAATAATTCTTAATAACGAGACGAGAAGTGCAATTTTCGACCTTACTGACCAAAGTGAATTATAACATTATCTAACACATTTAATCGAAGTGAATCACAAAACACTGAACCAGAACCACTCCACTAACACCAGAAGGAATAATCACAACTGCGGAGACGAGGAAACATTGAAAAGGCCACATTTATTGGAAGAAAATTTCGTCGAGCCAACTTCATTTTATCAGATGCAGTCCTGAAGCCGCCATCTTGACTCCCACAATTCAAAGCGAGCTTAGCCAGTATAATCGTCCAGACGTCAATGGTTCGAAATTTTACTTTGATAAACATTATATATTAAATAATAACCTTGTAATTTTTAATTCTTAAGATATTTACTTGTAAGTGTTATACTTTCCTGACCTTACCCTTCTCTGACTATATAATATAACCGTTCAAAGAACCTGATAACTAATATTAAATACAGGTGTAAAAATAATCGACAGCCCTGAGAAACGAGTCGATATTACTGTTGAATAATCGATTAACACTCGATACATAATAAAAATTGTTAATAAATCTGGAATTTCTGCAAATTGGTTTCTGTTTATTTATATAATTAATAAATAGAAATAAAATAAAATAAAACTGAGATCACGGACTATCCGAAAGGCGACCTTTACCAAAGTGGAAGGAGAATACACAATTAAGAAGAAGAACCGTCAATCGATTAGTGCTGGAGATAATACAATTAACGCAGAAATTAATCCAAAAAACTCAAAGTGATACAGTACACAGAAACAGAAATAAAAGATTAAAATTTTTACATAAAACAATTACGAAATTTATTTACTAGATACGAACAACAAAAACAAATAAAACAATATTTTTTAAACACAACCAAAAATTTTTTATTTTGGTAAACAAAAAAAAATTTTTTATTATGTAAACGAATTATATATTTGTTACAAAATTGGCGTCCAACTAAGGGGCTTCAATTAGTGATTGATAGGCCACTATAATTTTCCCAATTCCTTATTTTAGCTTGGCAGCGGTTATCCAGTCAGAGGAATAAGAAAAATGCAACGTCGAGCAACATCGAAGAAAAGGGCGGCGGAGGCCGAAAAGGAAATTGATATGGAGGACAAAGAGGCGACGCCGGTGGAAGACGTGGAAATGTTATTACCCCCAGTGGAACCTAAACAACCCGAACCACCAGAAGAACAACCCGAGAAACCCTCACAAACAGAGAACACGACAATACAAGAGATGTTCAGAGTGATGATGGAAATGAAAGAAGAATTGAGTAAGAAAATGGATTCCACAAAGGAAGACTTGAATAAGAAAATGGATTCTACAAAAGAAGAATCGAGTAAAGAAAGGAAGGAGGACAACCAATCCTTGAATAAAAAGTTGGAAGATTTGAAGGAGGACAACCAGTCTTTAAAGGAAGAATTCAAAACAACCAAGGAAGAATTGGGTAATAAAATTGAAAATACAAATAAGAAAATAGAGGAAACCAGCAAGGAACTGAAAGAGGACAACCGATCCTTGAGTCAGAAAATTGATGAAACTAATCAGAAGATGGAGGAAACCAGCAAGAAGATGGAGACTGACAACCAACAGTTGAAGGAAGAGTTAAGGGAGAATAGTAGGAAGATGGAAGAAAGGATGGGGGAGCAGTTGGAAGAATTGAAAGAGGATAACCAACTATTAAGAGAAGAATTAAGAGAGGTCAACCAGGAGAATCTGGATAAGTTAGATGAGAGGATAGAATTGTTGAAGGAAGAACTGAACAAAGAAATCAACGATAATAAGGAATCCACAAATAAGAAATTAGAAGAAGAAACCATAGTAATGAAACAACAAATTATGGAGGTTGACGAAAGATGTAGCCAGACCGAGCGGGAAGTGCAGGGTTTAAGGAAGGAGTAGCTACCAAAATAACCAATATCGAAGAAACCAACAGAACCAAATTGGAAGAAAACCGGAAGGAAACTCAGGAAGAATTAGGGAAGGTACGGAACCAAGTTACGGAAAGATGTGACGGTATGGAAGTAGCTATGACGAATATCACCGGCCAAGTGCGGCAGAGCCAGGAAGAGATGGAAGTAATTAGAAACAGACCCACTAACTTCACGGGTATCCCCGTAAACGAGAATCGGGAATGGCTGAATTTCCGCCAATATAAAAGGAAGCCGATGGAGTTCTTGGCCCGAATCGAGGAATACTTTGCCAAACATAGGGGCAACAGGTGAATTAATAACCGAGAACTGTTGGACGAATCATTCCGGGAGATGACCGACAATTGGTGGATGGTGAACCGAAGTGAGATCGCTGACTACCAGCAATTCAAAAACTTGTTCAAGGCGAACAAGAACTTCGGAGACCACCCAGAACTTAATACGGGACAACATCTGTCATGGCCGATACAAAACACAAATGGGTAACACTATGACCGCCTACTTCCTCGGAAAAGTATGTCTGGCGAAGCATTTGGAACCGGCCATACCAGAAGAATGCCTCGTAAACAAGCTATCGTACCATTACGATGAAGACGTAATAAGAGCAAGGAGGGGCAGCCAGATAAAAACGATACAAGCAATGACGGAACTGTTGGAGAATTATGAGAATGAAGAGTACTATCGGCAAAGCAGAAGGTACTATCGAATTATAGATTTTGTTACAAAATATATATATATATATATATTCCTTTGTAACTCGTTGAGTTTTCCACAGGTCTCCCATGTACAACAAATAATAGCCTACACTGCAAGTAGGTTTTTTATTTTCGTGCGTGCGTCAGGTGGAAATATAAACCTACTTGAAGTGTATTTATTTGAAGATATTATATAGGCTTTTGTGTGTGTATGTGTATGTGTTGATCTACGTCATACCTGGTGTCGCTACCAAAATACCGGATACGAAACCTACTCTATGCTTTATTATTAGCTGATGTTACTTCATTCCATTCTGACTATTCACCCACAAAAGCTAGTTTTTGTCTTTTACGTAGAAATTTAAACCGATTTCTGCAGCTTGCACTCATTGTGTCCAATTATTAATTCATCACATCAGTATTATCATTTCGTAAGTTAATACGCCTACGTAAAAGTATTAAATATTATTACAGTCATTACTTCACGCCTGTTTTGTGCACAGTATTTCCGGGATCATTATGGGTTTATAACGTAATAAATGTCATTACGTATGCTATATATTATATACATGCACGCATACTATGGGCGTGAGTGTGTCCGTACGCGCGCGCGCGATACGTCAACCACGCTAGTAAATAATAAATGAATGAATAAACAAAGTTTTCCTGAATCACACACGCGCACACTAACATGTCCCCAAAATAGAACAAACGTTTCGCGCTCGCGCGTCCGGATTGAAATTTTTTCGTCGGCTCTGCGAATAAAATAAACTAATTCACATGCGAAATACAAATATTAGACTGTATGATTTATAAATGACCCGTGGACTAGCGTAGCAAAACGCACGTTACGCTGGCTCGTATTGTTATTAATAATTTTATTTAAATAATTGTTGCGTTATATGTTCGTTCCCGACAGCGTTGTTATTATTAATATTATTATATATTTTCACTCCATTTGATTTCGCCCGTTTGTAAACATTTGTAGTCCACTGCTAGTGTAGTTTTCATCTATGCGTATGTGTTCTATCATTGTATCGAAGCCGCGGCAGCGCATAGTTTGTGGTAATTATTTTGGATTTTATTGGTTTTAATGCTGAAAGTCGACAAACAGTATAGTATACGCGGCGTTCACACGCAAGGGTTCATACACGACAACCCAAGTAAAATAAATTATAATAAATAGTAACTTTCTTATAACATACTAAACTTTGTAAAGTTTGTATCAAATTCTATAAGGCAATGGCAGTACCAGCACTGCTGTATGGATGCGAGACCTGGACTATATGGGAGAAGGACTGGTGCCAATTACAGGCTGCAGAAGTGAGCTATTTGAGATCGGTAAAGGGATATACGCGACTCGATCACATAAGAAACGAGTATATTAGACGAGAACTTCATATAGTTTCCTTAAGTGATCTCATTCAGAATTATACAAATTGCTGGAAACAACATCTAGACAGAATGGACAATACCCGCTTTCCGAAGTTGACTTGTCAGTGTGAGCCTGTTGGAAGAAGATCTGTAGGCATGCCAATCACAAGATGGCGGGAGTCATGAGGCCGGAACAGGAGAAATCCTATCCATGCAAGTGATGATGATGATGATGATGATGACTTTGTAAAGTTACTAAGACAGTACTCTATAGAAGAGGCTGTATTAAGCCTACTGTATTTTATACTAAACTCAGCACATCCGAAAAACCCTCACATTGCAATTAAATTTGAAAACAAAATGTCAGATCCATTTAAGGTAGATAGGGGTCTGTTAACCAGAGGTGCTGTCTATCACCTATTCTCTTCAAGATATATTTTCAAGAATCTTTGGAAAACTAAACGAAAAAAAGTTCGAGGAACTGGAACAAAGGATGGTGACCACTACTACCGTGTATTTTTCTGGCGATCAAGTAATTATTGCAAATTGTTAAGAAGATATTATTTATATGCTGCGGATCCTTAGAAAATAAAATAAACAATAGGGTATGAATATTAATATAAGAAAAAATAGAGTATCTAAGAGTTGGAGGAGAGGGAGAGGGGGATGGGGTGAGAGAGGGAGAGAGAGAGTCTGTCTGTCTATCTCTGTCTCTGTTTGTCTGTCTGTCTGTCTGTTTGTTTCTCCCCCCCACACGCACACACACACACACACACACAATTTAAACAGGAAGGAAAGCTGAATTTAAAAAAAATTATAAACCGAATTTGAAAAATTTTCAAAATCTGGTCCCCTCAAAACGTACAAACTGTGTTCCTCAAAACTGCTTACTTAAATTAAACTGATCGAACGATCGCTCGGGACTTGGTAGAACATTTTATTAATACTTGAATTTAATAAGTAAATACTTGGTAAGTTCTGCAGATACTTTTTATTTTCCTGACAATTGTTTCATCAGTTATGGCAGTTTCAGAGCTTACATTTAAAGTGACAGATTTGAGATGTATGTTAGATGGAAGAGGGGTGGAGGTAATACTCTCTTAGTCACACAGTACCTCCACCCCTCCCCGCCTAACATACATTTAAAATCTGTCGGTTCAAATCTAAGCTCTGAAACTGCTATAACTGATGAAACAATTGTCAGGAAAATAAAAACAAAAAACATATGTAGAACTATACCAAGTGTTTACTCTGCTTACTTAATTAAACACCAATATATACTTAAACAAAAAACTCGCGATATAGCCTATACATGTTTCAACGCGATCACGCGCGCGTGTGTGTAGGTATCTGTGTGTGTCTAGCCGTCTGCTTATTCATGTAGCTGTGGGCAAACCAAAACCTGTGACTGCAGTTATAGGTTAATGTAAAATGTTCCTTTATAATTTCAAAAATTGGTTTCCCTTTAGCTTGTCCCACGATAAAAATAAGAGACATACTGACAGCTGATACGACGAAGACCGAATGTTTTCGGTTTGCAAATGATGTCACCAGAGGGGGTAGGCGTATCCATCCCTTAATGGTAGGAACGGATAACACAACACACACATATAAAAAAAGTAATTAAGGAAGCGCAGGCAGGCAAACATTAGTTTAGCAGGAGCAGGCATTATCGGCGCTGACAGATTGCCGGGGAGTGTTTTGTAGAGAAACCAAAACACGTTTGCTCGCAATGATCTGCGCTTTCTCACACGTCTAGTTGACGATGACGGACACCCGACCGGATTTCCGCTACAAATTATTCCTATTATCGTTTATATAACAAACTACTTACATTAGTAAAACGTCTACAACTTTCCGTGGTTTTTAATGTGGCTTGTATAAGACACGTCTTCACTGTAAGCCTATAGGCCTACACATATCCACTCTAAGACACGTCTCCTATAAGGTAGGCCTATTCACTATATTTTCAGTTACATTTGTACACCTTACACGTATTTTAAACGCTTCCTATACTTTTTCTATTTCGGCCACTTACGCTCTGTACAGATTCGAAATTTTTTACATATTATAAGATATACATTTTTACAGCTTGTTCAGTGTGCTCTCCCCCCTCCCCCCTCTCTCCCCTTCCCTCAAATTTCGTGTCCCTCAAATGACAAGGGACAAGGGACAAGGGAGGAAATCCCCCCTCTGTCTTTCTGTTCACTTTCTTTAAACTATTTCTCCTTTATTTTTACCTCTTACTCTACTTTTTTTTAAATTTGTATCGGCCATCTGTGGACCACATAACCATTTCAATTCTTTAATCCTTGTTCTTTTCTTTGTATAGAGTGCAAAAGTAGGAATTAAATTCCGACATAAGATCGGATTTGTTAGTCAGAAATGATTTTTTTCGTGGTTTACTCCACTAGGTTCTTCCGCTCTCTCTGCCGGTGGGAACTGAGACGCCTCATCCGCCTTTGGACCATTGACCGGGTTTCACCTGTAACCCTAGGTAGGGGCCCTTACTGAGTGTTTACTTTATAAATACGTTTTTCACTTATCCTTCTATATGGATCAAACACTTTTTAGAATTTATAAAATACTAGCGAGTACCCGGCATGCGTTGCAATGCCACTCAAAGAAAGAAAGTGTTTGTATATATATAATATATAAAGACTTCGTTCGCGTGGTCTTCAATTTAATGCGATAATATATTTAGAACAGAATCTATTCCATTGGGTTGCCATAGTAACCAGATCTAATAAGTTAGTTTTTTAAGACTCCAAAGGACCCCCCAGAGGATCGTATCGGAAAAAACACCTGTCCTATGTTGGTTCTCCTGTTGCATAAAATATTTGTGCCAAGTTTGGTTGAAATCGGTCCAGTGGTTTAGGAGGAGATGTGGAAGACCCCAAAGAATCCCCAAAAGAACCACATCGAAAAAACACCTATCCTATGTTGGTTCTCCCTTTGCGTAAAATATTTGTGCCAAATTTGGTTGAAATCGGTCCAGTGGTTTAGGAGGAGATCTGGAAGACCCCAAAGGACCCCCCGAAGTATCATATCGAAAAAACACATATCCTATGTTGGTTCTCCCGTTGCGTAAAATATTTGTGCCAAGTTTGGTTGAAATCGGTCCAGTGGTTTAGGAGAAGATGTGGAAGACCCCAAAGGACCCCCAAAGGACCCCATCGAAAAAACACCTATCCTATGTTGGTTCTCCCTTTGCGTAAAATATTTGTGCCAAGTTTGGTTGAAATCGGTCCAGTGGTTTAGGAGAAGATGTGGAAGACCCCAAAGGACCCCCCAAAGGACCCCGTCGGAAAAAACACCTATCCTATGTTGGTTCTCCCGTTGCGTAAAATATTTGTGCCAAGTTTGGTTGAAATCGGTCCAGTGGTTTAGGAGAAGATGTGGAAGACCCCAAAGGACCCCATCGAAAAAACACCTATCCTATGTTGGTTCTTCCTTTGCGTAAAATATTTGTGCCAAGTTTGGTTGAAATCGGTCCAGTGGTTTAGGAGGAGATGTTGAAGACCCCAAAGGACCCCCCCAAAGTATCATATCGAAAAAACACATATCCTATGTTGGTTCTCCCGTTGCGTAAAATATTTGTGCCAAGTTTGGTTGAAATCGGTCCAGTGGTTTAGGAGAAGATGTGGAAGACCCCAAAGAACCCCCAAAAGAACCCCATTGAAAAAACACCTATCCTATGTTGGTTCTCCCTTTGCGTAAAATATTTGTGCCACGTTTGGTTGAAATCGGTCCAGTGGTTTAGGAGGAGATGTGAAAGACCCCAAAGGACCCGCCGAAGGATCATATCGAAAAAACACATATCCTATGTTGGTTCTCCCGTTGCGTAAAATATTTGTGCCAAGTTTGGTTGAAATCGGTCCAGTGGTTTAGGAGGAGATGTGGAAGACCCCAAAGGACCCCCCAATGGACCCCGTCGAAAAAAAACACCTATCCTATGTTGGTTCTCCCGTTGCGTAAAATATTTGTGCCAAGTTTGGTTGAAATCGGTCCAGTGGTTTAGGAGGAGATGTGGAAGACCCCAAAGGACCCCCCAAAGGACCCCATCGAAAAAACACCTACCCTATGTTGGTTCTCCCGTTGCATAAAATATTTGTGCCAAGTTTGGTTGAAATCGGTCCAGTGGTTTAGGAGGAGATGTGGAAGACCCCAAGAACCCCCCATAGGACCCCATCGAAAAAAATTCATAAACCTTCGCGGGCGTGCGCACAACAACTCACCGAAGTTTCATCGCAATCGGATGAATGGTATAGGAACGCATACGGGACAAAGAAAGAAAGAAAGAAACAAACATTCATTTTTATAGATATAGATGCCCGAGTACGTTGTTCAGCGTCTCCTCTTCTTTATCGCCCCTACGCTCTCTGTTCCTCTTAAATTTCCTCCGTTTGATATTAAAAAAATATTGCAGACAGAACAATAAAAATAGCCAATAAAAAGCGCACATTCTTTTTTTCGCACTCTTCCCAGGAACTCTCTTTCCATCCTTTTGTAATTAACTACACCTTTAGTCTTTTCCCTCCATTTGTCTTTTAGTCGTTGATTAGTTGTTAGGACAGTAAGAATTCAGTAGGCGTTTTGGCCCCTAAAACATTCCTCCGGTTTTGAGTTCTTGCACTCCTCCGGTAGTTATTTGGTTCCCACACGGCGAAAGCTTCGAATCAAATAATAATTGTTGATTTAAATTATAAGGACGAGTTCCAAGTGTGTAAAACCAGAGTTGCTGATACATAGGTTCCAATAACAGGTTCTCTGAAGACAACTCTTGCCGATGGAAGATTCCAGTTATTTTATTATCTTTTCCCACGAATGCTACTTTATGGAGCTTAGCAGATCTGGTGTACTAGCGCATGTGTTCAGTTTCCAATTTCGAATTTTAATTTCTTTGTGAAATTTTCTCACAATCTTACAGTCGCCTAGTTAAGGGCGGATCACCCTAACATACATTTAAAATCTGTCAGTTCAAATCTAACCTCTGAACCTGCTGTAACTGGTGAAACAATTGTCAGGAAAATAAAAAAATATATGCAGAACTATACCATGTGTTTAGCGTATTTATTAAATTATGCTTATTTAATTAAACACCAATATATACTTAAACAAAAAGCTCCCGATATAGCCTATATACGTTTGAACGCGCGCGAGCGAGAGAGAGAGAAAGAGAGAGAGAGAGAGAGAGAGAGATAGAGAGAGAGAGAGAGAGAGAGAGAGAGAGAGAGAGAGAGAGAGAGAGAGAGAGAGAGAGAGAGAGAATGTCTAGCCGTTTGCTTATTCACGTAGCTGTCGCCAAACAAAACCTGTGACTACAGCTATAAGGTAATGGAGGTACAGTATAATTATACCACTGGAGCGTGAAGACCTATGGTATCTTGGTAATATACAACGTTCAATAACAAGTCCTTGCTCTCCTCCGGTAGTTGTTTGGTTGTCATACGGTGGGAATTGTGGATTTAAATTATTCGGTGGATGTGTGCAAAGGGTAGTTATAAGTGAAAGGTCTTTTCCTTATTTCTAAGGCATTCATGGCTGGCGTCATAATTATTGAAATAAAGATCCGGGCTACTGGGCCGTGTGTCTACTATAGTTACCTTTCTGACGGATGTTGTTATCAGACTATCGGCCCCACCTCTGGAGGTGATCTTCAGTGAAACACGGTTTTTAATGCAACTGACACGGTGTTCGTCAATAACCACAGTAGGCTACTGTGGCAAAGGCTCAGATCTTGTTCTTTTTAATTCTTGTTCCTGTTCTTCACTTCTTATGGCAAAGGTTCTTTTTCTTGTTAGACGGTCTTACACAAAAACACCTTATCGTAAAAGTAACGTACACAGACTTGCTGTCATTTACTTTTATCAACTATTTTCGTAATCAATTTTCTATAAAGTTTAAACGATTTACTTGATCCGTTGTTTTGCGGTCTCACCGAGACCATTGTATCATCAACAGTAGATTGGCCTCCATGTAATCGCTGTTGCCGGCGGCAACAGTACTGGAAATGAGAGAAAATAATATTAATTATATTACAGAATAAATACTTTAGTTATTGAATAATTTTAAATACGAAAAATATTAGTAGGGAAACTTGAAGAAAAGAATAGCATTGCTTTCGAACTGCTGGGCGCTTTCACCGTCTTGTGTTGCCGGCTCAGATATCGACAATGTTTTACTGCGTACAGTCATTGACCTCGTAGTAGTTGTCACTGTACAAACTGTGGGGGGGGGGCACATTCGTCCACCCAATGGATTGCCGCTGTATAAACCGGCAAAACGCTCAGTTAGCAGCTGTGTTCGTTTTCGGAACTGACATGCTGCAGATACTATGTACCCCTATCTATTTGTGTTTTTTTTCGTTTAGTCATGTGTTTCTCTGTTTCTCTTTATTATTTTTAATTCGATTATTTACGTTCTGTGATTTATTCTGTGTAAGTATAACGAGAGTCAGATCCCGTTGAACGAGACCCTCTTCTTCTCCTAGTGAATGATAGAAAATGCTCTAAAAAGAACACTTGGTAGGCCTACAAGAAAAAATTCGAATTAATTTTTAGGTTAAGTTTTATGCCTATCAAAACCGACAACAGGTGTTATGTACCCACGCCACGCCACTGATCATCAACAAAGATGTCTATATTACTTTACTGCATAGGCCTAGTTGGTGTGTAGTGTGTGGTTGTCACTTAGTTAGTCACGTCTGTCTTTCGTTGCTTTGTTTTGTTTACCTTGACCACGCCTCACCAAACAGGTAGTTCCTGGTACTGTACCGAGATACACACGCTAAACAATGCCCGCTTCTGACACCGGTCAAACAGTAGCACACAACGAGAGCGTGAAATTTTTACGAATTCTGACAGGGTGAGTGGTTGGTTAGTCGAACCAAACAAAAAATGATTTACAACACCAGCGTAACGGAAACTGGTCGTCGTGTGACAGTGAAGATGAGATGAAGACAGCGCTCCGCAGGACGTGTGCAGATTATACCTGTGGTGTTTCCCACGAGCATCACACCGGGACACTAATTTACCCCCACTAGCTTCTAAGAAAAGTACCGTATTCAACAAATGAAGACCTTTGAATGAAATGTTATGACTGCGAGTTAAAAGGGTAAATTTTTGTAAATCACTAACCAAGGAAGAACAGAACAGTCTAATTGATAATAAAATTCCATATATTTATCATCGTAAACAATATAGAACTTACTGAAAAATAACCTTTATAATAGCCTTTCATTTATTAGAGCAAATCATCATTTAGCTCAGCACCAAACCTTTGTCGCCTCCATTTAGTACTAAAATCTATGAACATTTGAAATAAGTAAAATTACACTAATTACTATCTACAAACGGTTTCATTTGATCAGAGAGCAGAATAATTGCTTTAGAGGATTGAAAGAAAGTAAAATCGGGGACTTTATTCAAAAACGTTAAAAAGTATTAGCTTTAGAGAAAAAAAAAATCATAATTTTGTTTGTAATTTGCAAATTGGCTTTATTTTGTTTATAATCATCTTCTCGCGGTAACTCGAAGATTAACAATTATTTCACTCCTAAAAGCACTCCATTAGAAGCTCAATTTTTTAGAACCAAGATTAATTTTAAAATAAATATAAAAATAGATTTATAAGTAGCCTATATAGGCCTATTTATCTATACAAATTTTTATATACCGTACCCTATTTGATTTTTTCAATACTTAAAATACCCGACGGTAAAAATGGACTGAATTGTGCCAACTTATGTTCTTATGGTTCAAATACTAAAATGTATGGTTTCAAATGCTGATGAAGAAGAATGTCCAAGAAGAAAGAACCTCAAAAATTAAAGTTAATGGTAGTGAATTTCAGAGGGTAGATAGATTTTGATATCTTGGGTCCCTCTTGACGTCAAAAAATCAAATGGAAATTGAAATTAAGGAAAACTAGCCATAGGAAATAGGTGTTATTTTTCTTTGCTGCCTATCCTAAAGTCCATAAACATTTCTAGAACCTCCAAGGTCCAGACTTACAAAACTGTAATGCGGTCATTAGTAGGCCTACTGTATGTTTCAGAAGTCTGGAGCATGACCTCAGCCCAAGAAGATTATCAGATCAGAAGATGGGAAAGAAAGATTCTGAAGAGGATACATGGAGGTGTACTAGATGCCGGAATGTGGCGTATGAGGACAAACGCAGAATTGTACGATCTAAAAAAGGAACCGGACATCGTCACAGTAATAAAACAATGTATAATTAGGTAGGCAGATCATGTACAAAGAATGACAGAGGATAGGGCAGTGAAAAAGTATTCATTGGAGGACCAGGTGAAGAAGGGCAAGAGGGAGGCCAAAAAGAAGATGGGTGGACGATGTAGATGACGACTTGAGAAGATTGGGGGTCAGAAGAGTCGCACAGGATAGAGAGGAGTAGAGGCATATCGCTCTGGAAGCCAGGGGTCTTCATGAGCTGTAGCGCCGTGGAGTAATAGTAGTAGTAGTAGTGTATGTTCTTAGGGTTCAAATACTAAAATTTATACTTTTCAACTTATTGTAGGCCTAAATAATACAAAAAGTGTAAGATTTAAAAAACTACATTGTGGTAAGTAGAAAAGTACAAACAGTCATATAAATATATTTTTGGTAATATAATAGCATTATTCATTCATTTCACTTGTATGTATTACAAAAAAGGACCTTTTCCCCACGGCAATCTCGGGCCGTCTTCAGATACTGAAAACTCCCCTTCCGTTTTCTTTACGTCTTTTTAGAAAAAAAACTCCTTTTACATCTAAAACCCATAATACAACAAATTAAGTTCTTGTTTCGTTTGCATACTACAAAACAAGAACATACAAATTTTAACGGGCATACACCGAAGTCAACACTACATTTCTACAAACCCTTGTCTACCGCCACTTTAGGTACTTACAAACTACTGTTAATCTATAACTAACGTTATAGCAAAAACCTATTCGGAAAAATAAAATAAATTAACTTAAATTTAACCTCTTACGTGTATTCCCAATCTTTGTTATGGATTTTAGATACATGGAAACTTCAAGGGACAAGTTAGCAGTGACAAAACAAAGAATCCTACCAATGGTTTTGGAAACAATACCAAGCGGAGAAAACGGGGGACTACGTTCAGTTACATAATGGAAGTACTGTATAGTAATATACGGAAGGGACAGAGGAACGAATCGGAAAGAAATGAAGAGTCTGACAATGGACCGCGTGGAAAATGTAGGCTGTTTTCTGAGGCTCCGGAGAAACACAGGAGGAAAATGTCTTATATAAATGTAAAAAAAATATTTTCATTTGATGCAGTTAACAAGTTCATATACCTGGGTAACATGATAGATACTGAAGGGTCCATAAACACGACAATGCATGACAGGCTACAAATAGGAAATAGGGCATATTATGCCAATAGGAGACTATGGAGAAGCAAACTCATTAATCGCAACACAAAAATAAAAATATATCAGACCGGTTGTTACTTATGGAGGAGAGACATGGACACTGATAAAAAAGAACAAGAAACACTAAGAAGGTTTGAAAGAAAGTTCATAAGACGTGTTTATTGCCTGGTTAGAGAAGATGACGAATGGAGAATAAGAAATAACCAGGACATAGATGAGCTATTGAATCACGAAGACATTGAAAGATTCATAAAGGCTCAACGAATGCAATGGTTAGGTCACGTAGAGCGGACGGATGATCAGCGTGTGCCAAAGAAAATTCTGAGGGCGCGCTTCTGGCAGCCATTGGACACGTTCCAGATGCTGCAATCAAGCCACGGGTGCAAAGACACCCCGCATCCATAATGCAATGCAATGAGGGCGCAGGTCTATAAAAACAGAAAGAGGCCCCGACCTAGGATAAGATGGTTGGATGATGAGCTAGAAGATCTCAGAACAATGGATGTAAGTGTTTACACTTGGCAGTGGACAGGAGACTTTGTAGAAGGTTGCTGTTGGAAGCCAGGATGTCACTTTATAGTGCTGAAGAAGAAAATAAAGAAAAAAATGTATTACTGATGTAAAGCAGGAAATGAATATTATGAATATACTCGATTGCCAGTACCGGCTAAAATGGCTGGAACATCTTAAACAAATGACGGATGACTGGCGGGTTCCCAAGCAACTATTGAATTATAGGCGAAAAGAACGGAGAGGTGTGCGGGACGTCCGAAGCAGCGTTGGAGTGACCAACTCTAGTCTGTCTGCTTGGGATCGGAACAACCATTTTTGGTTTAATCCTTGTTGAAGACAATGATTATCAAGTCGTCGATCGGTCTGAATCAGTAGACTGACACGCGAACTAAACGCGGACGTTGTAAAACTTACATTTGTATATCACGACAGGATTATCTTTACGACAAGGACAATAACAGACAACCCATAACGTACGCTTCGTCACCGACGACGGGAAAGGTTGATGTAGAATATAAAGTATATTGACTGTAACAAATATTTTATATTACACATAACGGGGAGATAACAACACTCATACACACACATGCGCACGCAAACGCGCCGGGCGTGAAGCACGCACGCACGAGATGACAGCGGGATCTTAACACTTGTAAACTGACAGAGATGGAACACTTCACACTGATGTGCACTTTCATTTTCTTCACCACCACCGCCGCCGCTGCCGCCTCCGCCACCCTCCTGCCGTCGCCGACACCCCTAATACAACTCCGCTCCCGCCCCCGACCCGCTGTGCAACGCCGCGACGTCATTTCTCCTCTCTAAACACACTTTTTCATTTGTTCCTCGCCACCTCAATTTGTTTACGTGTACGACGAGAACACACACACACACACACACACACCCATTAACAGCGGCGTACTACAGTCAACTGTTACCGGCAGCGGAGCGGGTTTTATTAATGCGCGCAGTGAAAGAAAACTTGATTAGTTGCCTCAAATAAAATTCATTTTTCTTTTTCCCTCCGCACTATATCACCTCGAAATAAAAACGTCTAAAAGTAGGAACAGCTGTAGGAAAATATTTGTAATACTATTTAGTGTTATGTGTGTATATCGGTCGTGAATGGGAGCGTGTATGATTGTTCACGTGACTGTGTGAACAGAAGATGATGTAGCAGACGAAATCACTGTTGGGTAGTCTGCTTATCGTGTACTGAAAGATTTGGCGATGTCAACTGTTCTTATTCTCAATCACAGTTATATAATAATGGATACTTTTTATCGCCTAGCAGTCTAGGAGTTAAGCAGAATACGCTGTCTTATGTGAGGCGTTTAGCGTACACGAAGAGTAGTGTGGCTAGCACTACGCTGCTGCCGCTCATTATTACCTGAGAATGTTATCACAGGTACTAATTTCTACTGTATGAGTCGATCTGAGGGCTAAAAAACGCGCCTTGATTCCCAAACACCACAAATGTAACCTCTTACAAGCATTCTTCATCGTCGGTACGGTTTTAAGATACTTGAAAACTGCACTAAAGTAATAGAAATTTGTACCTATTAATACAGAACAAAGAATCTCAAGAACGGTTTGGAAGCAAACAGAGGACGACCACATGTAGTTAAATGGAACTATAGTCTGTCTTTGCTTCGGTTGTCAAGATAATCAAGTCTGTGTATGCTTCGGGTGTGTATACCAGACACCTTCCTAAATAATCTGATTTCAAACGTTATGTGACCATCATCTACCCCCTTGTTCCGTGGACGGCCAATACGGTAAATGATAAATACACGATGTCCAACCTAACCCCGTCTACCTGCTGCTGGGGCAATACAATAATCTGGCTGAAATAAGCTGGCTCCTGTCTACTGTAACCAGACCACATCTACACGTGACAAAAACATTCACACGCAAATCCCCTCCCCACATTGTAGCTCGTTACTGCTCTAAGTTAATGTCCTTTCGTTTCTCTCAGGGTTGGTGGTGGTTGTGATGATGATGATGATGATGACGATGATGATGATGATCGAAACATGTTCTGACACCCTACAGAAGAGTCACTACAGTCATTCTCTTGTGGAATTCTCTTACAGCTATTCATAAAAGACACAAAGACTTTCTTCCTAATTGAAACTAACTGAAATGTTGCCAAAAACTAAGTGAATTTTTCCACCTGTATATCTTAATAGGCGTCAAAGGCATTAGAAATATCAGAGCTTAGGTGTCTGAGCTATGACTTTATAACTACGGCCTATTTCTTGATGTATATAATATATTTAAAATTTATATTTAGTTTACCTCAAGATGTTATTTTTCCCTTATTTGGAACATGTTTCAGGACCCTTAGTGTTCCCATCCTAAGGTTGATCCTTAGTTTTCCCAACAATGTTCCATGGATGGGAACACTTAGGGTCCCGAAAAATGTTCCAAATAAGGGAAAAATAACATCTTGAGGTAAAGCAAATATAAATTTTAAATATAATATATTGCGGCAATACAAGCATATGCTGTAATGTGCATGTATTAAATCAAATAAATATTTAAATTAATTTTAGTAATATGTAATAGACAAGCAGGTGTGAAATTAGAAGCTGACTTATAAACAGGAATCAACAGGAACATTATGCGATTGCCGCTGAGAGCGTGTACACAAGTAAATAGTGTGTGTGCGTGAAGCCTGTTCAAGCCTGAAAGTTTGCAATTTCACCCCAAATAGATGCTAAATTAAAGTTGTATTTAATTATAAGCAAACCGTAAATATTAGACAGAGTGTAAATACTTCTAAAAATGCATAAAAATCAGACACGTGTGCTGCGCGAATTCTGTGCGATTTTTAGAGCATAGTAATTACACTAATGATGCGATCATTATGATAATTACGTATAATATGTGTAATTAAATTAGACAATGTTAGATCACCTTGAAATCCGCATTAGACATTGCAATTGGCAAAAATGTCCGAATATGTGAAATTGGACGAGAGTGGGGGAACAGACGCCGTGGACAGCTTCTGACCAGCAGAATTCTGTGGCGACAGGCGTGGTTTTTTTTGGTGAATATAAATACGAGCCCAGGAGAGCCAAATTTACTCTTCAAACAGTCTTCAGTCGCTGCGGTACGCTATGTCCGTCAGCGACGCGAATTAAAAATACTCTTCAATCAGTTTTCAATTGCATCGGTACGCTATCTCCGTCAGAGACGCGAAATTTTAATTACTTCAGACATAGTTAGACGCTATGTCCAATATCGACAAGATTTTTTGTTTATAAATTGTAAATTATAACGGACAATATGTTAGTTCAAGTAATAAAAAAAGAACAGTAACTACAATTATCGGACGTCTACAAGCAGTCTACAACTACAAACATCAACACTCTAGACAGATGGCGAAGGAACATCAAGCAGAGGAACGATACGCAGAGCAATAGAGGCGGTTTATATAACAACAGCAGCCGATCCAGAGCAACACGTCATTCCATTCTACAGCCAGCCGATGGGACCATGAAGGATTAGAGACTGGAGGACGACCAGTGGAACCGGAAAACGCAAGAGGACATCCAGTAGGAGAGGGCCGACAGATCACTGGAGGACATGGGACAATCTGCAGGATTGAGGTGACGAAAAACCAATTTATAATTATAAAAGAATAAAGGCATTGAAAGACATTAATAAAAAATTTGTAAATTAAAGAAAAATTATGTAGATAGAGATAAGAGAATGTAATTTAACTGTAGTAAGAATTTTCTTTAATGATATTTTCTTTAATGAGGACCAGTTAATTTAAAGATAATTTAAATCCTTGCTTGGAGAATTAACAATTGATTTTATAATTTAAATTTTTCATTGAAAGCATATAAAGTAAAGTAATTGGAAATATAAAAGAAGACTAACGATTCAATTAGTTTCTTTAAAATGTTATAAAGCCGTAAAAGGTATGTCAAGTATAGAATAATAATGTAATTAAGAACAAATTTATAAAGCACACATTCAGACTGAGTAGTCAAGAATTTATAGTATAACGAAGGAATGTTTAACATAGAATTGCTAACATAAGACATAAGGTATAAAATCTATTTTATGATGAGTGTACGGCAACAAAGAAACATTGAAACAATAAATAATGAATATTTTATGGCGGAGTAAATATTATTATTATATTAT